>CM060948.1:64192513-64355013 GCA_030765055.1 Mantis religiosa
CATCGTAACTTAAGCAAAGTAAGCAAATCCTATAACTAAAGTACAGTTACACTTAGTCTTCACATCGGTATCGAAGATTTCCTACATTCTCATTAAATTATATCCGTGTGTCTTCTCCAGATAAGTGGTTAGGAGTTTGTGGATACATTATGTAAAACAGTACTAATTCGAGTTTAGCTTCTTCTTGATATAATATCAGGTAATTTACCTTTTCTGAAGTCGGGATGAATCACAAAGCTTTCTACTTTAAAGCTCTGCTCATGTGTATCTTTGACGTGTAGATGATGTTCTCCTACAACAACGCGAAGATGCTGGGGTGATGTATCCACTGACTCTAGGCAATGTGCTGCTGTAAGTACCAGTCGGGATCCGACAACAGCTCCTCCACAATGATGCTCCCACCGGCGTTGCGTAGGACGATATTGTTTTAACTCCACCTGTACAATAATATCATTAACGCGGCGATTAATACCCATGCACAAAATATATCTTACATATACAGTATATTACTATTATTGTAATTTCTTACGTATCGAGATGATGCTGTAAATATTCAGAATGTGCTCCATTGCGCTGTAGGCAGTGTTCATAGCGATCACGCAGATTTTCCAACATATTCCGGAACACATGTTGCTGCAGTCCCAAAGAACGAGGCGATCTTCTAACGTAATGCAGACACAGTTTTGGGTGGATCTGGACAATTGAAAAACGTTCTCCTTTAACATTCCCCACAAGTAAGCATCAGGTGGTTAGAGATCGGAGGAATGTGCTAGGTAGGGAAACACAGCCCCGCGGAAAATTACTTTTCCTGGAAAGGTTTCTTGCAGCATATCCATAGACTGTCGAGTGATGCGGCAGGTCCCACCGTCTTGTTGGAACCACTGTCTATTCATCTACATGTTCCTGGCACGACAAAATCTTCTCAGATCCTGCATAAATAGCTCAATCACCATATTCTTATAGCGTTCCTGGTTAGCAGTAAGAGATGCCGTCGTACCTTTCCGCACGAGCGAAAATAATACTCCACTATAAATATTTTTTCTTCCATCGCGAGACCCATTGTCACTTCCAATCACAGAGCACAACGTTCTTTGCACAACTAACTATACATCATGGTGATGTAACTATACGCAGACGCTCAGGCGTGCACATGCACACTGCGCGAAAATGAGTACTGTATACTTTGGCACATACCTTATCTTTCTCATCGTTAAGCACATGCAAAGGTTGGGTGAGATTTAAAATGTTCATACTCAGAACTCCAACAACGCTTAGTAGAGTTAAATTAAACCGGTAAATGGACGTTCCATTTTTCGAGTTCTGATTATATGGTATTGAATTATTCAAATTTTATTCAAGCCTCCCCCCCCCCCCCGATATTTTTAACTGTCTTTTGTTAAAACTACCTCTGCCTGCGTATGTGGACTTGAGGCCAGCAGTCAAGTTGGCTGGCTCAGGCCCGCTTTGGGCTATTGCGCCATGGGTTACGTTTGCGTTATATATTTTTTTTTAATTTTACGTCCTCCAACGTTAAGTCATATCGGACGGTGAATAAAATGGGTGAAATGATGCTCACATGTGTCCAGGGTCCATGGAGCTTAGAGTTACCCGACATTCGTCTGTAAGGATAAGGGAAACCCCTGGAAAAAAACCTTATCCAGGTAACTCACCCTAACCGAGATTCGAACTTGGGACCTCTTGAACGTAAGGCAGACAAGCTACCATTTACGCTACCGAGACGGGTTACGTTTGCGTTGTTAAAACTACCAACATGGTAAATACATTAATGACAACTGCTCAATAGAGTCATAAACAAAGGATTTTTCTGATGTAATATTAACTCTCATACATTTTAGCAGAAAAATTACACGTATATCAACATATCAAAGGAAGTGAAGTCAGTGAAGATGGATAAGAGCTCATGCCGACGTTCAGTAGTACATACTAAAGCCAATGGGCGCCTTGTTCTTACTGCCACTTACACCAGAGGAGTTCACACAATACATTACACACCGCTGTACGTGCTCGCGCTGAACAAAGTTCGGGGTGCAATTTCTGTACTGCTACCGTAGAAGAGGAAATAGTTTAAGGCGTGCGGGATGCACCAATGTATGAAAGACGGGAAACATCTTATCTTTCTTCACCTTATCCTTAGTATACCACTTATCGCGGTGTTCGGGGATTCTTGTTCCTCTATCCCTCAAGGTCAGGTCTGAGGAACCAAAGCTTTGGATCTGTTGGATGATCAGCCGGATGCCTGGTGTGAGGGTAAGAGAAGTGGATGATAGTATGATGGCGAGATGAATGGTAGGAAAGGTGCTGATGGAGTAAATCGGTGGAATGATGGCCGGGGAAACCGGAGATTCCGGTAAATTGGGATTGAACCCAGGGCACCTTCGTGAGAGTTGAGTGGCCAAACCTCTCGACCACGGCGCGGCCTGACAGAAAACATTCCTGTTGTTAATAACATAATTAACGTCTGTAGGACAGGCAGGTACAGTCTGTACTTGCAAGTACAGTCTGATTTTTAAAAGAAGATACGTGAAGGTCATCAAGTAAGGAACGCGAAGGGTAAGAAGGGAAGGTCGTTGCTATGGTAACGTAAACAAAGGTTGCCAGATTGTTACACTGGTGAATCACATACTCCTCAAGTCAGTTATCGCTAGTTATATGCGGGAACAGAGTTTGCTCGAGTATTCAGTTGCGCTGTGTATTGTTAGCCTACTTTGTTAAAACATAATTAAAATACGTTTTTATGGAAGCCAGACGTAGTGGCAGTAGGATTAGAGGTGGACCGAGGAATCATGGCCCAAGACAAAGATCAGCTTACGTTCGGGGTGTTACATTGCATAGCCAAGCTAGAGAATTTGTCTGTTCTCTTAGAGAATTCTTCCAACAGGAAGATGAGAGTTTGCTCCTTATCAATGAACAGTTTATTCCTTTTATCTAAAAGCCACAGTCCCATTTCAGTAGATATACTTGCACGTAAAAGAATTCCTGTGGGTCAAAATTTCGGCATATCGGCGGAGTTGATATGAACATGTCAGTTAACAAAATCGTTAGTACTAGTATATTGCGATACTAATGTGGCACACACTTAATACGGAACGAGGAGAGGTTTGAAAAAACGAGCAGCTTGCACCGAGTTTTTTTCAATTCTCAAGATCCCATTACGTACTTAACACATGTGTGCTGCACATTATTTTTTGCACTATGTGTATTTATATCAATGTGAATTTTAGTAGTTAAGATATTAGCTAAAATATTAGTAAATATAATTGAAGATAAATGTTAGATTTTAGAACGTGCATCGCCTATATGTGTTTCTATGTAGTGCGTACTGCAGGAATGTCAACTTAACGATGCATAGCAATAATAGCAGTAAGTATGGAATATCAGTTACATAGTGCATGAATTATTTAAAAGAACTCACATGTAAAAGACTCTACATTGCATTGATTTGTGAACAACTTATTTCTGTTTTAAAGTAGGCTTATACAGATTAACCGTGCATATTTTTGTTGATCTGAGATAATCCGAACCTTTGTTTAGGTTTCGAGTGTTTAGAGGATAAAGAAAGGGGATCTGCTGGGCAACATTGCAGCACCCACGTGGAGAAACAGATGACCTTCACGCATCTTCTTTTAAAAATTAGACTGTACGTCTCAAACTATTTCCTCTCCCACTGCAGTACGTAGCATAGGAACTTCACCGCTGAACTCATGTTCATTGACGTCACACCGCCACTGCCTGTCCTCCTTTGGAATAAATTCTATTCCTCAGCATTTATACATCACTGAAGTAGAGAGGCACAAAGTTCATCAAATTGAACGGTTAATTATATACTTCTTTTATACAGGAAGGATTATTGTGAAGAAACGGACAGCATTGCTGATTGTATTTCACAATTATTTCAAAAATACTTTGATACACATACACACAAATCTCAGAATAATTGTTTTGTTCCATACCTGCCAAGGATAAGCTCCATAAGGTGCATCGGATCCTCCCACGATTTTTGCAAGGGGCTGCCCTGCTCTGGCCGGTTCATGTATTACGTCTCTGTTTCCACACATGGGACTAGAATTCAGTGGAAATTTCGGGTAGCCTCCACTCCTTGCAATTCTCGATACACCTGAAAATAGGTTTTTATCAGCATTCAGTTAATTTACAAGTAAATTCCAACTTCAGTTTAATTCCATAAAGCAACATTGCTTTCTGTAGCCATTTTACTACTTATCTGTCATCTATACAGTTTTTGTATCTATATTATTTAACTAACTAAACTGCACATAAAGATGTCAAATCAATTTTTATACTACTAAATTAAATCTTCTATATACTATTGGCTATTTTTCCATAGGAGTGTTCAAGAGTCACTTCCAAAACTTCAGTAATATTACAGTTGACTACACCAGAGAAGTTTTATTGACGGTAGCATACACGAAGGCATATTGAAGAAATTATTAGTTCATCTGCTTTTTCCTTAGGTGCAAGAACCTCTAAAATGACACTTTTTCGTAAATAATATTTTAAAATGTGGAGGGAGGAAGAAAGAGTGCTAAACTAGTAAGAATATTCTCTATTGACAATCTTCGTAACAAAAAGCATTAATCTAAGCATCCATATTGTTATTATTGCTTTGTATCACCAAGAAACAAACATTATACACCATGATTCACCAGAGCTACTGCAAATTGCTGTAGTTACTGCAGTTTTCTAATGCAACTACTTCAGAAAACATTTGAAGTCTCAACTACTGCTCCAATAATCCCCAGGAGGAGAATATCCGGTTATTTAATTAACTATTGGGAACACAAAGAAAAATTCTTTGCAATGAGAGCTAGAAAAATATATTTTCTCTTTTTCCACTGTTTGCTTTTCATGAATACTTACGCTGATATACACTATTGGAAAAACTCCGCCTTTCTCCAATGTGTGCGGCTTTTACTGTTGTGCAAAGGATCGCACATACTGCAGGAAACATTAACATAGATACCATGGTGCTTAGTCTTCAAAGTTGGTCCCTTCTTCAGGAATTGTCAGATTTCTGAAGAAGAAAAAAATCACATAATTATGGACTTTGGGTATTTCTGATAGGCTCTTAACGTTTAACACAGTTTTATTTCAAATTTGGCTCTGTAAACCATTAAATTAGTCTAACTTTTTCGTGTTAATAACTAACCAGAATATCACAGGTAAAGTCTTAGCACTACATGCTTCTTTTAAATACTAGGCATTGCACTTTTACAGTAACTAAATACTAATTTCATGTGTTTGCAGCGTTTACACCACAAACCAAACAGAACAGTGTTATAACGTTTCGTGTTTTCCCACAAACTCTGAGCACCACATGACGTTTGTATCAAAATGCTAAACACAAGTCAGAACAACAAAATGTCAAGTATTAGGTATTTCTGTTAGCCCAAAATATGGTGGAATTTTTTTCTTTTAAAAATATAGGAGGAGAAATAACTGATTACAATAAGGATAACCGACTATTTTAATAATAAACAGGAAATCTATAAAAATCTTCTTATCCAGGGTAAGACAGGTAGTGGCGGGTGACGTCAGCTCCGCCAGCTCCAACCGCCAAATATGACCCCGAACGAAGGGCAGGTTAGCGTGTAACGTCAGTGCGCTGATTTCTGCTGCCCAAGAGGAAGAAAAAGTTTAATGTGTTGGGGTTCCGACAGCGTAGAAAAGAGAGGAAAGGTATCGGTTATTAATAATATGTACAACTTTTACCTTCGGTGTTGTAGTATTAATGCTGACTGTTTTAATTACATAACTGGTCACAGTTTATAAACAATTACATTTTGACTCTGTACTATGAGAAAATATATAAAACTTCAACTCTCAGTTCATCTTAAGGTCAGGCATGTTATAAATGAAATAAAACAAAACTTAAAGTAATTTTTTCTGCAAATTATAAGAGACCCATTCAGAACAAAATTACGTGGACATTTTCCGGCACTTTCTGTTTCGTTTTCCTTTAACTAGTTTATCAATGTCAGGACGTAATGTCTTGAAAAGGCTGCATGTTAGATTGTGATCCGACAAGGTACTTCAGGGTTTAGATTTTTGAATTTAGCTAATTTCATAAGAGAAAAAAAAGTCGCACACATATGTCGAGCCAAACATATACAATGTCAGTGAGGCAAGTTAATACAACCTCGGAAATCTGGTTTGGGGACATTCTTGTAAAAATCAGCCAAGGTTTTACTGTGTGTATATTTGTCCTTCAATAAATTGTCACATTGTAAATTTAAAGGATGCATTTGGTACGTGGCAGCTACATTGTTGTCATCGAGTGCACTGCACTTGAATGAAACCCTCAGATTCTGTACTCACAGCGCCATTTATATAGGCAACTTGGTACTACATGGCCCTTGCCTGACGTCACACGCACTGTAGGCCTCGCTCCCGGCTGAAATACGTCGCAACTTCCGAAGCTGTCTTCCTCTGTTCTTATCTCTAAGAGGACTTATCAAAGACTTACAGCTTTCTGTTTCATATACTTACTTTTCTTACTGGAATTTCTGAAGACCTTGAGATCCACGATAAAACCATTGATCAGTGAACAGCTAGCCCCAAACCCTAAAATGAAAACCGAAAACATTACAACCAGGTACACATATGATTTCTTAAGTAATTGAGTTTAAATAAACTACACTTAGAATTTTACGAGAGTGCAAAGCACATTAGCAATGGTGACTATGAATTACTGAGGGCAGGTAACATGATCTGATGAATTCTGTGTGCAAACTCCAACTGTGCGAGGGATGGGGGTTGTTTGTAGCCTACCACGTCATTTCGTTAAGTGGATAACTATTTAGCTTCATTTATTTTCTCTTGCCTTTAATTCTTAAAACACATAACCCAACTATAACATATGCTAGACTTGGGAAGGGGCTCATACTGTCATATAGTCACAAAACAAAATATATGTTTTGGCTCAGACCTTGTGTTGTAGTTACATTATAAATGCAGTGACATACCTGCCGTTAGATCAGTTTATTGAAGACAGAGTAACGTGTAGAAAACTGAAGTGGGGTTATGCGAATTATCTGTACCAGAGTAGAGCAAGGGCAATCATAACTTCTTATAATACTACTAGAAATTGTTCAATACTTCGGCACGGAGAATTCTTAGGCTGTCAGGATATTTCAGTCGAACCTCCCACTCAACTGTTAAAAACTCGATATCGCCTGAATATGGTCCAGTTGGCTGTTGAAATTGTTTTCCAATTGGGAGTAAGAATGTACGGTTAAGAATTCAAGTGTCATGGGTTTTCCCAGCAAAATTTCCCACACAAACCTTAGGATTTGCATCACCTGATTAGAGCAAGTTTGGTTGTTGATAAAGAACCACAGTAAGAGCAGAAGGCAAAGAATTCACTCGGAGTCAAGCCATCTAAGCAAAATCTTCTACATAACGCTGAAAACTCGATATCCCTGATGGTATTCAAGTTGGCTACTGCTCTTGTTCATAACTTGGAGTAAAAATCGAATGATAGGTATTCCTAGGTTTTCAAGCTATTTGAGCAGAACCTTCTACACGAATCTGGATAATTTGGCATCGTCTGATTGTGTCATGTTGATCCTTCACATTCACTTTAAAGTGAAAGTGATAACGGAAGGCCACTGAATTTTGGGCTATTTGAGTAAAATTCATTCACACTACTCTCAGAAACTTGATATTGCCAAACTATGGTAAGGTGTTACACATTATAGATAAGTCAAATGTCATAAACAGTACGAGCCCGCCTAGGTAGCTTAGATAGTAGCGTGTCTGCCTCACGTTCAAGAGATCCTGAGTTCGAATCTCGGTTAGAGTGAGTTACCTGGATAAGGTTTTCCCTTATCCTGATAGACGAATGCCGGGTAACTCTAAGCTCCGTGGACTCCGGACTCATTTGAGCATCATTTCATTCCTCGTCCGATATGACTTAACGTTGGAGGACGTAAATTACAAAACGTACGGGTTAAACGTTTAAGAGCTACTTGGATGAGCACACTGTAATAATTGCTACATTCCATAGAATTTATTTTATAGCCTTAATGAATTTATGTTATATGTTATGGACAAAAATGAAAAAAGAACTTCTTCTTATAAAAGTACACTTGATAAGTGGAAGCTATTTTGGGGTTTCATGTTGCGTGTTTTTCTAGAATTTGTGTTAAAATCAATAGAATGAAATATTTTTGTAATGAAAGTAACTGTAATAGAATGAAACACGCCTTTCTATTTCACGAAATAGTGCATATTGGAAGCTGAGTGAAAGCAAATATAAACTGTTTCCATATGCTTTCAAGAGTACGTAATAATTATTTTGAAATGAAAATTTGCCTAGAATTAAATGTGCTTTGTCATTAGTTTAATATCAAGACGGTATAAATTTGAAACAAAAATATTTAGCTACAGTTTGCAGTACGTAAAGTGTATATTTATATTTACATTTACACTGCGATAAAGTGTTCACAGCAGTAAGCTAGCTCCTATCACGTGATTTACTCCACTTGGGGAAGATAATCTGATGTCTTTGATTAACCAAAGTTAGATATCCTCCACTCATATCGCACATTGACTCGAGTAGAGTTCGTTTTCACCGTGCTCCCATAGAATATAAATTGATTCACATTTAACTTTAGCAGACATCAAATACCTTCTCCAGGTGGAGTCAACGACGTGATAGGAACTGCTTTCGCTTTACTGCTGTGAACTCCTTTGTTGAGATAGTTTAATTATGAAATGGACTACACATAAAATGCATTTTCCGCAGATCAAGTTTTAAATGTATTTAAAAGCTCTTAATCTTTAAAGCTTAAGAACCACTCTGCTTATGGCAAGGAAATAGGTGTGTTTCCTTCTGCAAGTGAGAACGCAATAGTTGCAGATAGCTTCAGTGTTGCAAACTGTTAAACGAAGTGCTCAAACAACATTCTTGTGGTTGTAAAATTGGTACCTGTGTTAGCTAGAGCTCATCTGCGGCCTACTATTATATGCATTCAAATATTAATTTATACAATACAATATAACACTCGTATTTTTATTTTTGCGGACCTATTATTCGTGACCATTGTGCTAATGACACTGTGGAAAATACGATTTAATTCATTGTCTACGCTCCACTGCTCTGTTCGGAGCAAAAACGACAGTCGAAATACCTCTTCCTAAAGCTACTGGATGAATAAGTATGGAAACTGGTGTCAGATTTACGAAAGAGCACACTTCGAAAAAATTGACCAAATGCTTCTCCGATACTTGGCCACATCGTTTTTTCTTCTTGCTGTGGATTTGTCTCTATTTAATTTGGCTGTAAAACTGTCTACTTATTAATTTATCTTATACAGCTTAACACGTATTACAAATATGTCTACAGAAGGTATTGCAATACACTATAATATGATATGACATTATTTATTGTGCGTATTCCAAAATATTGCAATTTACAGCTTTTGGCTACATTTATTTGTCTTTACCTTGTTGCTACCTTGGCTTTCATGACACCCTGGTGTTTTGCTCTGCCAGGTAGCTCTTAACCTCCATACCTCCTTGATTACTTAATTAGTCCCATTCTCCGCCTCATCATCCTTTCTTATATTCTTTACATTTCTGGCCCATTTTTCTTCTACTTTCTGCAAGAACTCACCAATACTTCTTACCTTCTTTTTCTCCTTGCCCATTAACATTTTTATAGCTACTATCCTCTTCTCTACTTTCTCCCATTTTTCCTCCCAAACCTTTTTCTGCATATTGCAACCTCCTCGCATTCTGTTACATGGTGTTCTATGCTTTCTTTTCCCCCACACAATTCACAAATTCCGTTTTCCCTACCTCTAATCCTTCTTAGAAATATTGTTCCTGTTCTCATCCATGCTAAACCTTCTCTCTCTTGCCTATTGTAGTGATTTTCATATGCTTCTCGTCCACAATTTCTTTTTATTTGCTTGTAAAATTGTGTAGTTTTCAGCAGCAAGAAGTAGGTATATTAGCTAAAGAAACCTAGAAGATTTATTGTAGAAGTGTTACAGTAATGCGTTTCCCATAAGTTCTGGAGTTAAAGTAAAAGCTTTCCGTACAAAATTAAATATATAGGCAATTCGTTTTATGCTATTCCATAAATAATCATGTACTCTACTAAATAATGCTTAGGTTTTTGTACCCTTATATACTGTCGCGAACCCGTATCTACGATCGTGTGGCTTCTTTACACAAAAGAAACTAATGGGAGGGCAGTGTAAAAACCAAAAGCCCGCGGACAAAGATAACAGGCAGGTAAGGGTTTGCCGAAACAAACAAACTGAGATAAATGGAAATTTCTAGTTACTTCTGGACTGATAGAGATTGTTCGTGTTCTGGTTTATTTGCGAATCATCTAGATATTATCTGTGAAGTTTTTAAAGAGGCTACGATAGGCCAAGGGGGAGTTGCAAGTTGTGAAACAGTGTTGTGAAATGAGAGACAGCCAGCTGTGTTGTTGTAACGAGAGCTAAGGATGTAATCCGCTGTCACTGTTTGTTATTGTGATCGACCTTGGTAGACTGATGGTGTATGTAACGTAATGCCGCTGTAATCTATAAGAGTATTTCTAAGAAAATATAGGAGATTTTTAATTTCTGCAACTTGGCCTTTTAATTCTACGAACCCACAAACTCGCAATACTGTTTGTTCTTTAAAGATCAATAAAATGGAGTGTTAAGTCGACAACAAAGAGCATTTTTGTCTATATAGCATGGCACTTACTGAATAATATAAATTGCATTGCCAAAACAAACACTTTACTTTGCTCGCAAACCTTTCACTTAAAAACAAAGCGCCAGGAATAACGGGCCAAAACCATTGTCACTTAAATCTTACTGTCCCAATGCGTACACCTTCACAACTCGAGCTAGGTACCTCAGCTCGACGGTCGTAAGTCAGATAAACACGCTGTTGTGTTGTCCTATAGTGAAGAAGGCGCGAACGTCACTTCAAAACAATTGACAGCATTAGAATACAAAGCTGCGGGTTGCCCCACTTTTTGTATTTGTGGCATTGCTCCGGGTCATTGGGGCATTATGTAAGAGGAACCCAGTAACCCAAATATTTGAAAACATTATATGCATAAAATGATAATCTCTTACTGCAATACCTTTAAGTGGATCCTAGATCACATCAGCTACACCATATGTAGTGCATCCCACATTTTCCATTTAGACCACACCAGATGTGTCGAAAATATTATGCAAGGGAGCACCGGCAATATTATGTCAGTGTGCTGCAACTGTTTTCAAATCACACAGATTAACCCCACTTCTTGGACTTTCCATATATGCTATTCGTATTTTAGTCTTTGAATTGCAGTGGTAAGATATTTAAAAGCTACTAATATTAGACAAAAGCAAGTGTAAGTTCCGGTGGAGATCATGAGATTGGAAGACAAAAATATTCACATCTTTGAAAGACTTATTGCGTATCTTCTTAACCGTTTACTTTATTCATTTACTTAGATACTTTACACACGAAGTGCCAGCCTCGGTAGCATAGATGGTAGCATGTCTGCCTCACGTTCACGAGGTCCCGAGTTCGAATCTCGGTCAGGGTGAGTTACCTGAATAAGGCTTTTCCGGGGTTTTCCCTTATCCTGAAAGACGAATGTCAGGTAACTCTAAGCTCTATGGACCCTGGGCTCATTTGAGCATCATTTCACCATTCCATTCATCGTCCGATATGACTTAACGTTGGAGGACGTAAATTACAACAACAAAAAATTACACACGTAACCTCTCGCGTCAATCAGGGTAGAAACCACAACAAACCACAACAAACCTACAAAAATATTTGACTTAAAATAGGATAAATTGATTTAAACCTTTACCAAAGTGATACATACAGCGAACTGAGAAAGACTTCATTTCCAGTTTAAATATTCCTGCAGCGGAGAGAAAATCGTAAATATTATTATGCAAAGTGTTCACACAATATTATGGGTTAAAGTACTTTTCAATATTTTCATTTAAATAAGTTTGTAATTGTTGAAGATTGGACCTTTTTAAACATTTCCGAGAATGATATTCTCATACGGGTGCATTTTATGTGTACTTATCAGAGGAAACTGCGGTGAAAATAGGTTTGATCACAGAAGGAAACAATACCAAACAGAAATCATGAAGCCCTAGACCAAATCTCTCTCTCTTTCTCTCTCGCTGTGCTTTTCCTTATGTTTCTATTGTTTTTATAGTTGCCATCCCGTTTTTTTTAACTGCAACATACACGCAGATTTACAAACACACAAACACTCATACCTGATGCGGGACTTAAACCCGCGATCTTCTTCGCCACGAAGTACAAAGCTAGGCACTTTAGCGTATGCGGTCATGGAGACCAGCATTATTAACTCTTTAATTTTAAGGACTTCATGAATTTATTCTCCTTCGAATAAAATTATACATTTGTGTCATTTGCTGGTATTAGGTAACACATTGCTGAACTAAGCTTATACAAGGTAATTTGCTAAGACATACACTTACAAGAATTGAAAAAATCGGTGCAACTTTCGACAAAATTAATAGTATGAATTTTCAAGCAAATCATTGGAACAGACAAACTGTAATATACTTCATTCTTTTTGCATATTAATCATTGGAGTTTTCTCTCAGTTAATTTGGCTACGACAAAAGTGGAAACAAATATCTTTTAGAATAACTGTAATGTAACCCATGACATAACAGACCAAAGTGGGCCTGAGCCTGCCAACCCTACTGCCGGCCTCACGCCCACACACACGGTAGAGGTGGCTGAACATCCAACCGATACGGGGAGGAGATGTAGTCAGCATCTCGGCAACCCTAGCCGGAAAGTTAACTTTCTAAACCAGCGTTCGCTACCTAGCGTAGCTCCTCAATTTCCTCATGATGCTATTCGCCACCCGTCTTATACTCGGGACCTAAAATCTGCACCCCCCAGGGGTGGAATCGATCCCGGTAGCCTTCCAGGCGCAGGGAACCAAAGCACGCTTTAGCCCATTACACCACGGTGCAGAACCTAGAATACAAATATATATATATATATATATATATACATCCTTCTATAAGAATGTATACATACGCCTGTTCTTGTTGTGCCACAGGTGATACATTTTACTATCCGACGTTTACCAGTTATGACTGACAAAATCATCATGGATGACGGTCCTGACTGGATTTCAGACCTCCCGCT
This sequence comes from Mantis religiosa, assembly GCA_030765055.1. Classification (NCBI taxonomy): domain Eukaryota; kingdom Metazoa; phylum Arthropoda; class Insecta; order Mantodea; family Mantidae; genus Mantis; species Mantis religiosa. The sequence goes on from CM060948.1 coordinate 64,205,717, forward strand.
CACAAGGGGAGGATGGGCAATACAGGGGGACACCACGAAGAAGAGATGAAGTGAGGGAACCGCAGGAGGCCACAATTTCGCAAGCAGACAAGCCACAGACACGCGTAAGTCTCTAACAAGTGTTGAGGATTCTTCATCTCGGCGCCAGTTCCCCAGTTCGCTGCTGTGAAATAACCAACGCTTTGGTTCCAGTATCAATAAGCATCGTCTCCCCACGTCAGAAATGTGACCATGCAAGCCGTCCAACTTCGAGAAGAGCCTTTATATTGCGCAAGCATCCGCAACATCTGTCGGGCATCACGAGTCTGAAAACACACCTGAAAATTGGGAAGCGGAGAAATGGATGTCTTAGTATGAAAGTAAGCGCTAGTCGAGAGAGCGTGGTAGACGGGGTTCGAGCCTCACATTACCGTAGTGCCACATTGCTCATACTCTAAATGTGCAGGTTTGATTCGAATGATATACCTGGGATTGGGAAGTCCGCTAAACGTTAGATGACGTATACTTGCAACCTTAAATTACGTACAATTTTGTCCAAGGACGCAGTTATCTTCCTCCTGAATAATCTTGCACACAGAAGACAATCTAAAAACAGCTCATGCTTTCCTGCAAGCCACCTAAGATGAGAATAACAACGTTTTGCCTCAGGGTACCAGTTATTTTGATTTATTTCAAACCTCCTTGAAACATCTTCCGGTTAAAATCCTGTCTTTATGATCCTATATAGTTTCAAGGTGGTTCTTGATAACATGATCACTTGTAGAAGGTTGTATAAAATCTACATCTCTCTATTCCAGCAAATGTTTGAGGTGTGACGGACAGAACTCACTCTAGCATCGAGCACATTATTTTCCAATGACTAAGACACAGTAGATAGATTCTCAGAAGAAATTGCGGATTCATCACCTTAAATTCCATAAAATTCTCCTTTTACCAGTCTTCCTACTAATCCCGAGCTTCGGCTTTTCAGTTTTGTTGCAGTGTTTTGATCCTATGACCCTTTTGAGGTATGAGTTATGTTACTTATCTGAATACAAAATACGCCAAGCTCTGCCATAACAGATATATACCAAAATATTTAAGGCCTATGTAAACATTTTGTTTGCTTTATTTTTCCTTTCAGCGTATATACTTTTAACCTACTGTGTATCCAATCAAATGTTCACAAATGTTTCCAATTGTTTATATTAGTTTATTACTTAATGAATCTTTTGATTTCTGTCTCACTATATTCATGTTATGTATATCAAACTTGGTATAAATTTTTTCGTTAAATCCTGATAAAGTGGTTGAAAAATAATGGACAATAACACAAACAAGAGCATTTATGTTCAGTCAACGGTGATTAGTTTATGCAATAAATAAGAATCACAGAATTGGTAAAATAAAATTGCAAATATTAATCTTTTTTTATTGTTTTAACTAACAATGAATTGTAAAATAAACTAGTGAGAATATAACAAAATTACAAAAGATGTTCACTTTGTGTTGGAACTGGTGAGAAGGAAAGGTCTTAAATTTTCCACTTTCTATGTCTACATCAGTATTTGCTTTCTTTTTATTATATCTTGTTTCCCACCAAAAATTTCGTAACGTTAAATGTTTCACACCTGATGTATTAGTTTCGGTGGACTTTAAAACACCTGTTGTTGTTATTGACCAGTTTGCCATTAGACTTTTAACTGACTTAAAAACGTAAGTCTAGTCAGATCAATAAGGACAATACAAATTAATTCGGCAGGCTCCGTATCTCCTTCGGTAGAGCAGCTGTCTGCCGTACGAGGGGTCCCGGGTTCGATTTCCGGCTGCGGTTGAGATTTTTCGCCAACCAAGACGATTCCCCATTTTCCCCAGAGTCTGGAAGTATGAATGAGAGTACGAATGTGTGCGTGATCTAATGATTTAACCCAACGAATACGAGTTAACATTTTCGATATGCTCCAAAGGAGAACGGCCGCCGATATGGCCATTGCAGTTAAAGGCAGATTATAAAAAAAATGAAACAAATAAAAAGAATGTATTAATTGAAAGCAGGTGAACATCTGAGTACATAATATTTTCTATACAATTAAACCTTCTCGTCCTTAATTCATAAGAGCCTTTAAATAAGATACCTCGATAAGGGACAGCATGCCCTAACTCGTCTTCTCGTTATGAGGCGCCTAAATCCAAAGTGTACGCTTATGAGAGTTCTTACTCTCGCATTTGCATCTCACTATTCTATGCAATATTAATTTTACATTTTTGGCACATCGTGATAACGATCACCGTGTCAGGTCTTTATGAACCATGGGCTTTTTTCGTAGAATTCCCTGGGTCGCTAGGCGAATGCTGAGAATGTTAATTAATTTCCCCGAGTTTCCCCACCCCTCTCTTTATTTCACCTTCTCATTTCACACCAAACTTCATTCGCCTGTTTTTTTTCAGGTTAGCATGTGTCTACAAGTAACTCACCCTGCATATCAGCAAGATAGGATGTTTTAGGAGTCCCTCCAGGGAGAGATGCAAATCCGCAGCAGGGGAGGGATGTGGTTGTACACTGTCCACCAAAGCAAAGTAAGTCCCTGAAAGGAATGTGCCACTCAGTGCCACCCATACACAGTGGGATTAGAACAGCGAATGTGTATGACAGAGAACTTATGCTACACAAGGAGTAGAACTGTTAAAAAAACATGCATCCTATTCACTCTGTACTCTAAAACCTAGAAGATTTATTCACAAAAGTAGAAAACGTCAGAATATTTTTGAATGGTCTGTAACTGGACTGGCATGGGTTGTCATAAACCTATCCAGGAAGGGTGTGGGGAACCTTCTCTAAACCCCTGCGTCTCAGGCCCGGAGACTTTCTTTGCTGTGGTATACTGTAGACACTCCCGGGGAGCTTCAGCCTGGACGTGTCAGAAGCACTGCCCTAGATCGGCCACCTCCTGTCTTCTCTCATATCACCCTTCCCTCCCTGGGCATTCCGTTTTGAACGCTAATGCCAAGGGCCACGATGACCACAGCTGCTGAGGTACCCCGCCACTGGTCTTATCTTACCTTATATTTCCCGAAATTTGCCTCCAAAATGCGCTGAGCTATAGTACGATTCTTTGAGTTTTAGTAATAAACTCACTATTCTAATTGGCAGTCTTGAGAAAAATAGTAAAGAAACTAAGGCTGTATATAATTAATTCGACTGGATGGAAAATGAGCGGCCAACGTCAAATGAAGGTGCGCCAAGATATAGCTATTATCGGAAGTAACTGGATAGGGGTTCTTGGCCAGGGGCAGCTGAAGAACAAGAATGGCGAATGAAAGCACTTGTAATACATGTGAAATGGTTGTGACAAAAATCACCATTTTGTAAAATATTTCTTGCTACGTATTATTTATTTATTCATTCCTTCATTTGTTTATTATCCATTTACTTATTTATTTTAAGTCCTCCAAGTCATATCGTGTAATGAATGAAATGGGTGAAATGATGCTCAAGTGAGCCCAGCGACCACACAGTTTAGCTTCCCAACATTCATGTTTTAGGATAAGGGAAAGCCCCGAAAAAGAACTAATCTAGATAACTCACCCTGACTGAGATTCAAACCTAAGACATGTAGATGATATTATTATTATTATTATTATTATTATTATTATTATTATTATTATTATTATTATTATTATTATTATTATTATTATTATTATTATTATTATTATTATTATTATTATTATTATTATTATTATTATTATTATTATTATTATTATTATTATTATTATTATTATTATTATTATTATTATTATTATTATTATTATTATTATTATTATTATTATTATTATTATTATTATTATTATTATTATTATTATTATTATTATTATTATTATTATTATTATTATTATTATTATTATTATTATTATTATTATTATTATTATTATTATTATTATTATTATTATTATTATTATTATTATTATTATTATTATTATTATTATTATTATTATTATTATTATTATTATTATTATTATTATTATTATTATTATTATTATTATTATTATTATTATTATTATTATTATTATTATTATTATTATTATTATTATTATTATTATTATTATTATTATTATTATTATTATTATTATTATTATTATTATTATTATTATTATTATTATTATTATTATTATTATTATTATTATTATTATTATTATTATTATTATTATTATTATTATTATTATTATTATTATTATTATTATTATTATTATTATTATTATTATTATTATTATTATTATTATTATTATTATTATTATTATTATTATTATTATTATTATTATTATTATTATTATTATTATTATTATTATTATTATTATTATTATTATTATTATTGTTATTGTTATTATTATTGTTATTGTTATTATTATTGTTATTGTTATTATTATTGTTATTGTTATTATTATTGTTATTGTTATTATTATTATTATTGTTATTATTATTATTATTGTTATTATTATTATTATTGTTATTATTATTATTATTGTTATTATTATTATTATTATTATTATTATTATTATTATTATTATTATTATTATTATTATTATTATTATTATTATTATTATTATTATTATTATTATTATTATTATTATTATTATTATTATTATTATTATTATTATTATTATTATTATTATTATTATTATTATTATTATTATTATTATTATTATTATTATTATTATTATTATTATTATTATTATTATTATTATTATTTATTTATTATTATTATTAACGAGATTATGAAATATTAAAAGACTTTAAAAGCAAAACAAAACATAATTGTGTAACTTTGAATGAGAAAATTATTCTAATCATAAATAAACATAGAAAAATATTAATATAATTCAAAATGTCTGATTAATGGCGATGTATATTTGTTAATAGTTTTTCAGTACACTCGTTTAACAGTTTAATAAAATGTTGTGATCAAGAACATTCACCTATATGTTTTGTAAGGGAATAATTACGGAGCAGAGGAAACAGTACAGAATTTATATTTGGTTTGGTATTAGATATACAGAGTGTTTCAAAACGACACCGAACGAACATATAGAAGTAGTTGCTCAGCTTCTATGTGACACATATAGATAGTTTTTACCGCCAATAGAGTCGCATAAGAACGAGTGTGGATTAGGCATTGACAGGGACAACTACGCGTGCCTCACGCTGTTGGAGTTCGCAGGTATAGGCCACACGCCGTGCCGCGTGCTGTAGCTGTTTGTAAACATACCTGCATACTCCGCAGTAGCTTGCTACTATTAAGGATTTCTTTGGCTTATGAAACTGCAATAAAGAAGCTATTGCTTGATTATTGCTTATGATTGTTTAACGTGTTCCAAAATTCCGTTAAAGCAACCCATGATGGCAAATAAGCTGGTGGACATATGCAACTTATACATTTTAGAAGGAAGTTAATGTTAGTGAGGTTGAGGATGGAAGCATTGAATGATAAACAGAATAGAAAACAACACCAAAGAATTGTAGATAAATTAACCAAAACAAAATGGCTTACGCAATGACACGAGCATTTTATTTCACGTGTTTGATAATACTATATAAATAAATCACTTGTAACTGAAAAGGAAGCTGTTGATATTTAGTAAGTGATTGAAAGTATTGTACAATTAAGATGATAACAAAATGCTCTGAAGTTAAACAAATAAATATTAGCATTGATATAACTATTTTTACAATTCATATTTTTAATGAAACTAAATTAATAGTGCATTCGTTGGACTCCCTTCAGTTCTTCCATCGATCAAAACCATATCCGTCATTTCGGCGTTCGTATAACGCTCCATATTGCTTGGATATGCTATCTAAGTACGCGCAAAATCCCTCCTGTTAGGACGGAATATGCAGTTTTACACCGAAGAGCAACTGTCCGAGTTATTAGTCGACTTTTTCACAAGTAACTGTCCTTTGCCCCATTACCTAAAAGGTAGGCTAGGGTCTCTGATAAAGAGCAAGAAGTAATGTTTTTGTTTTCGTGGCCGGTGGGTCCCAATAAAACTTTTGAGGTTCGCACACACTTGCTCCTGCGCTGCCTAATCACAAAATGATGTAATGTTTAATGCTGTATAAAATTATACCTAACAGAACTTCGAAGCTGCCTCACCGAAATTCGGACTAGTTAAGTTATAAACTACGCAACGGCTATAGTCGCTCGGTGTCGTTTTGAAACAACCTGTAAAGGGATAATTCCTTGGGGTGAAGGCGGCTGCCTCGTTGGGCTGACCACCTCACAGGCCTTGTACGCCGTGGTCTATATAGTTGGGTGCTGTTAACCACCCGTCGCCCCGATAGAGGCCGTATGGTCTAGCATGGGGGTAACTTTACCTTTACCTATTAGGTATATAAATGATTAATATGTTTAGATGTTTATTAGTGATCTTACCCGAATATTCCTTTCTCCTTTTTCGTTTAATATTAGGAAAATACTCTCATTATCTATCACGACTAGTGATAAATACAATTGTTTCGTTCGAATCTATTGAGAAAAACAAAAGTGCAATGCTATGAGTACCATAATTCCATTTTCAAACACAGAAAAAATGTCTTCATTTCTTTATGTGAAATAAAACCTAATAAGTATTGCGATAGAACGCCACTGCTGTTCAATGCTTCCCATCTTCCCTTCGGCTCAGGCGCTGAGCAAACGAGCACACTGAGTATGTATTACGTCACAATGAGTTAATGGCCCCTGGTGGGCAAATAGTGACGGGTAGTTGATGCAACCCGGGTCACAACGGGTAAAAGCAAACGTGCAGTGGCGGATTGCTATGTGCAGGTAATTTGTAGAGCAAATGGTTGGCGTGACATGTAGATTTGTGTTGTGTGCTTGTAAGTTATGTGTGTAACCACAATACACTCTCGGCATTAAACTGCTTATTAAAACTAAATTACAGAGACGATAAACAAGGCAATATCTTCAACGACTAACCTGTTAGCTCCAACTAATAATAAACTCTAATCTTATAAATAGAACGTTAAAATGGAGGTTTTATGATAATAGATGTTCAGACAAATGGGATCAATCAGTAAGGACATTTTATTTGCTTCGTTCCAGAAAACAGCTTTTCAGACAATTATGTTGATACATATACTCTAGTGTACACACATCATTTTGTATGTACAAACCACAACATGCAATCACATGATATCATGCAAGTCAACAAATTAAAAGCCAGTTACCTCGAGAGTCGGTATAGTAAATTTAACGGTTATTTTCTTGAAGAAAATTAATCAATTCCATGAAATGACTTCAGAGTTAGATTTCATCCCCTTCAGTGATTATACCACAAATGAATTAAAATACTCAATTTCAAAGTATTAGATAAAAGGTAGACAACGGAGGACACCTCGTGCACTGCAACCTCGCAGATCTATTGCGGCTAACACCCCCAAGAAGGAAAGGAAGAAGTGAGGGAAGCACACTAGGCAACAGGGCCTAGTGAAGGGCCTGATTATGAAGGCCACAAAGACTCGTGGAGGCTCCTAATAAGTGCTGAGAGTTTTGCAACCCCGCGTCAGAACTCGCCGCGCAGCCTCTACTACTCTGAGTTTGGTGTCAATAAGGGTTCCTTCATTTGAGGACAGCGACCACAAAACGCTACCCAGTGTCGAGAAGAGCAATTACAATGTGCAAGCATTTGCGCCATCTGTCCGGCATTAGGTAATGCAAGTCGCATGCGTTACCGTTGCAACACCTGGCCCCGTCCCACTCTATTAGGGTATAAGACCATTAAACAACACACCTGAACGAATTATTACATCTTTCATTTAGTAATGCTAAATAATATATATATATATATATATATATATATATATATATATATATATATATATATATATATATATATATCCAGAACTATCGGTGGGAACATAAATAAGATATTGTCACTCAGCATTACAAGTATACTTTCCCTCTTTCTCCCCTATCAGGTATATCAAATTCAATGAATGCTAATGAATTGACGTTTCATTATCCACCCCAAGAATAAATACAGATATTTGCGGAGTATCAGTAGTAACAATTCTGCCACCAGTTGCTAGAGACAACTGTTCTACTTTGTGCAAAATTAATTTTACCTGGTTGGAGTACATTTGCAAAGTATTTTACTCCTATTTTCGCACCATGGTTTGTATAGCTGTTACATTTTCCATTTCTTTATTTTCTTTGTACATGCTGAATTTATTTCCAGTGGTATATGTCATTTTGTTTCTTCAGAATTCTCAGTTAAGTAAATTTTCGGAAATGTGCTATCAACCAACTCACCATGCCGCAGGCAGTCATTAAGCTTTCTGCCATATCAAACTATAGCTTTGTGCTGTGTTGCTGAATGTGCATTATAAGAGTATTGTACCCTTTTGTGTGCTTTATATCGTGAAAAAGAACGTTTCTGGTTAAATAATCATTATAAAGTAGTTAAAATAAGTTTCAAGGTGTCTTAAAGAAAATTAATTTATCGAATATGACTGAATAAGTTAATCTGGAAGAAAATAGAAAGCCCAGAAATATAAATAACCTTTTATATTACAACCTCTTTAAACTTCTGAAGGCTTTAAATCCGTACGTTATGTTTCCACTAACCCAGCAAGCTTTTTGTTCCAGCTGTTGCAAGGCTTTGAATCTGACACCGTGTTGATGCCAACGGAATCAACTAGGTATAACAGATGTTGCCAAACATTTCATAACGGCGGCCACATTAACCGACAGAGAATGAATCGTGGGCGGAGCCACATACGTTCAGGATAACAACAATAAACTCATAACCAAAGGCGCACAAGTTTGCACACGGGCCAAACAAAAGCACCTCGCAGGCCGGGTTCGGCCCCCGGACTGGCAAACTCTGGTACGCCTACCGAGAATTTTTCCTGCTTCGAAGAAGAGGGGCACTGTTCGTTTATAACACCATGACTATAATAGGGCCCTTTTTTTAGTTACATACGCTTTTTCTTGCTGCCTATGGTGTAGAGATGTAGTACCCAAGAGTAAATCCTCGAGTTATTTGGCTCCTGGGAAAACTCGAAAGCTTTACAATATTTGTCATTTCTGTGGTACCAAACGATATACGCAGAGGTTTCCGTTTTGAACATCTTAATTAAAAAGACCATAAAGTTTTCCAAACCTCAAAGCATCGCTTGTTTGTTGGTAAAACCCACATAGACCACGATTTCTGCCCACTTAGGTAGCGTAGCTGGTACGTGTCTGCCTCACGTTCAACAGGCCCCGAGTTCGAATCTCGGTCAGGGTGAGTTATCTGGATAAGGTTTTTCCGGGGTTTTCCCTTATCCTAAAAGACGAATGTCGGGTAACTCTAAGCTCTATGGACACTGGACTCATTTGAGTATCATTTCACCCATTCGGTCATAGTCCGATACGCCCGCCTCGGTAGCATAGATGGTAGCGCGTCTGCCTCACGTTCAAGGGGTCTCGAGTTCGAAACTCGGTTAGGGTGAGTTACCTGGATAAGGTTTTTTCCGGAAGTTTTCCCTTATCCTGAAGGACGAAATTCGTGTGATTCTAAGCTCCATGGACCCCGGGCTTATTTGAGCACCATTTCACCCTTCCATTCATCGTCCGAGATGACTTAACGTTGGAGGACGTAAATTACAAAACAAAACAAAAATCGTCCGATATGACTTAACGTTGGAGGACGTAAATTAAAAAAAAAAAAGTAGTCCATGATTTATTGGAATCTACTAGACATTTCATAAACAATATAGTATTTCAGAGCAACTTATTTCATTGGCAGTGTCCTTAAATGTAGGAGGAGATGGTTCTGCAATGTAAAGAGAAGATAAGGCCATGCCTGATGATCTAATCTTTCGATCTAATGGATTGCCCCGTAAGTTCTGACGTGTTTGTTTGCTTCTTTTAAGTAAAATTATTCCGGTGTAAAATAATATGTTTCGGTGAGGCATTATTTTTAGTCGATAGAGAATTGTGTACTTTACAAATTAGGGACTGTAGTTTTGATATGCTTATGTACTGTTTGTTCTTTTCAGGTCAATAAAACAGATTGTCAAGTCGACAACAAAGAGCATTTTCGACACCTGCGTTTAATCAAAATGGCGAAACTGCCATAGATCCTGCATGACAAGAGGATATCAAAAATGCCCTTTGAAATTAAAATAAATGTCATTTTCAGACATTTGAAATAACACATCCTCTAATTAGACGTAGAATATCACTCCATCCAAATGTCCTTGGATTATGATCTGATACTTATTGTAAAGACCACGATAAAGAATTTTCTGGAGTTTACCTCAAGGTGTTTATAGAGAATGTACCAACTATTTATAATTGTCTATAAAATGAAATTTATAATATATGTATATGCAGATGAAGGAGTGCATTTATATACTTAAGTACTCTAGAAATTTTTATTTGTAAAAACCTTTGGACTCCATCTATTAGGAAACAAAACTTTTTCACTATACCAGCGCCTACTCTCACAACGAAGTATGTACCCTCGTAAAGAATCGAAGAATACGCTAAAAATGCAATGAATAATAATAATCGTTAGTCATGTTGAGTTCCTTGATGGCAGAGCAGAAATTATCAGGTGACCTCTCAACACGGCCAACTTTCCTTAAGTGAGCTGTAGGCAGTTTTGCAGAAAAGAAGAAAATTCGGTTGGAACTGACATGTAAAGTTATGTTAAATATGCATAAGTTATTTTATTTCTATTTTCTGTAATTAATTTGTATTATTTATAATAATAGTGTTAACAATATGCTTAAAAGTTAAATTGATATTTCCAATCCAAAATTTCCTGCTGCATCACTGATGTGCATATACGAGGGCTGTTCAATAAAGAATGATCATAATTTTTTACGGTCATAATTTTTCGCGCTAAAATTCAATCTTTTTATAATCTGTTAGTTTAATTTGAAACAAACAAGCCGTAGTAGTTTCATTATTGACACTCCTGGTTCCCGCCTGTGAGAACCAGGCAAGTTCAGACATGTTCAGTAACGCTTACCGCTGCAATGGAGGTAACAATATGCGACTTTGAAATTCTGCTTTCGTCTCAACAAATCTTCGATTGAGGCCTATACAATGTTACAGGAGGCCTATGGAGAGTATTTTCTTACCTACAGCACAGTTCGAAGGTGGTTTAAAATGTTTAAAGAAGGGAGACAATCAATTTCAAAGGAAGGTGGACCCGGTGCTCCAGTTACTGCTCTTATGGAAGAAAACACCAACACTGCTGCTGCCATTGTGAGAGAGGATTGACGAATTGCCTTAAGATCACTTTTTGAAATACTGAACATTTTATTAGGTGCAACGTTTCCGTGAAGCAGGCTAGATGCTGCACCACGATAATGCGCGGCCGCATATTGCCAATGTTGTTGCTGAATATCTTGCAAAAATCAACATGAATGCATTCCTCAGCCACCCTATATCCCGGATTTAGCCCCATGTGACCTTTTTCTATTCCCTAACTTGAAGAAACGCCTTTGCGGGAGGCATTATCCATGATCAGAAGCAGTGATGAAGGCTGCGGAGGCGATTTTAAAGGATCACTCAAAAATGGTTTCCAGCATGTCTTTGAAGACTGGTAAAAACGCTGGGACGAGTGCATTGCATTCAGGGGAGACTATTTTGAGAAGGATCATCGAAATTATGAGGATGAGTAAGGGTACGTTGTCAAAAAATATTGTGATCATTCTTTATTAGACAGCCCTCGAATTTACTTCTAACCAGGAGTAGGAATTGCAGAAGTTGTCATGGTGAATGTTGACCAGGTGGAAACAGAGCGAGATGGCTCAGGAGGTTTCGTCTGTGACCTGCATTCCTGAGGTCCGGGCTCCATTCCCGACCTACCTTAGTTCATGGGTGTTTTCGGTGGTTTTCCCGGGTCGCCAGGCGGATACTGGGTAGAATAATTATATCCCCCGAATTTCCTGTCCTTCAATTTCATCTGCACTATCAATTTGCATCATCTCTCATGTTGATGTTTCTTTCAGAGTAGAAATGTCGGTGGGTGTCACGGCGCCTTGGATCAGCCTCCCTGTCTCCTCTCGTGTCATTCTTCCCTTCTGGTATGCCCCACTTGGGGCTTAGGTACCATAAACTACAGATTTCGGTGTCCCCTCCGTAGTAATCTTAATGCAAATCCTGACCAGGCGGAAATAAATTAATTTTGAGGTTTTTTTAGATAACTGCTGCTTTTACAACTAGGCAGTTGTTTCCGGGAAGTTATAAATAGTTTTCAAAACGTTTGGCATCCTACCTTAAGAACGGCAGTTTATTTTGTCAGAAAAGTATAGCACATTTACAGAGTTAAGATTACCTAATTTTTCGACTCTCATAAGATTGCCTTTATGCACTGCACGTTAGGCTAATATTTAAGGGAATAATTTCATTCTGTATGTTGCTACCACCACATTTGTTTTCACTACTGAAAGAATTATGTTAATACTATCATCTTAACATGCCTATGATATTCTCTCACACACACTTTGTTAGTAAGGGCTTCTGTTATGCCAGCTTACCTAGGCTTAATCTTTAGTAATTAGTACTAATTACATATTCTGCTTGTATCTCGTGCAGTGCTCACGTTGTTTACGCCAAAAAGCTCTTGTTCCTGAACTTTATAATGCACATGTCAGAAGCTGCTTTCTGCTGAGTTTCGGCCAGCGTACTCCAACTAGTAACCAAATTATAATTAAAAAAACATTGCTGTTTCACAATACGGATCTTGTCAATCCATCACCTGCTGCTGTACATTATTGAGTACTGGAGCTGTGAAACTGGATGAGGGGCTAAAACGCAATGGGAGCTTCAAAGTTAAAAGTAACCCTTTTCTTATTTACTTGCTTTAAAAGACGTGCTAAGTCCTTGCATAGTTTCGGCTCCTATGTCTTATATTGAACTTCGGCAAACATACTGGAAACTAACAATATGTTTTAGGTATATTAATCGCGGAGAATGCAAATTAACTTTTAATTCTATATCACACAAGAGCGAAGAGTTCATAAAACCAATGGGCCAGAAATTGCAAAATACAACAACACAGAGGCAGAGTACTGCTTTCTTAAATCCAACTTCATTTCAAATCGGGCTATTTCAAAGAGTGCTTAACACGCCCATACGTGTTAGGAGCCCCAGTGGATTATATCTATTTAAAAATAGAAGAACCCAAACTGTGCATGTAGTGATAATACAGAATATTAACAAGGGGTGGTCTCTTGGTTTGCGATATCAAAAAACTGCCTGCCAATGCGAGTACAGGAGAGATTTCATGTGGAATATGAACAAACATTGACGAAACCAGTGAATATTTTGCACACAGAGCATAGATAGACGATAAACCAGAAATTTAGTCAGCTATAGTGAAGCAGAAAGTTTTACAAAATTAAAGGAATACATATAGATGCAATGGGGAAGATGGTAGAGTAATGAAAGAACCAAGGGATACTATAGACACAGTGGGGAGAGGAGAGTTACCTAGAAGATGAAAGAATACTGAAAGAACTAAGGAATAACACAGACACAGTGGAGTGAGGGGGTTACCTAGACGAGGAGAGAGTACTTAAAGAAGCACGGTATACTATAGACGTAACGGGGAGAGAGGAGTTGCCTAGAAGAGAGGGATAGGGTACTGAAAGAACCACGGTATACCATAGACTCAATGGGGAGAGAGGAGTTACCTAGAAGAGAGGGATAGGGTACTGAAAGAACCAGGGGATGCATATAGAAACAATGGAGAGAGAGGAGTTACCTAGAAGAGAGGGATAGGGTACTGAAACAATAACGGTACACTATAGACACAATGGAGAGAGAGGAGTTACCTAGAAGAGAGGGATAGGGTACTGAAACAACCACGGTACACTATAGACACAATGGGGAGAGAGGAGTTGCCGAGAAGAGAGGGATATGGTACTGAAAGAACCAGGGGATACATATAGACACAATGGGGAGAGCGGGGTTACTTAGAGGAGAGGACCAGAGTACTGAAAGAACCATGGATACTATAGACACTAAGGGGAGAGAGGAGTTACCTAGAAGAGGACAGAATACTGAAGGAACCAAAGGATACATATAGATGCAATGGGGAGAGCCGAGGTTACCTAGAAGAGTGGGATAAAATACTGAAAGAACCAGAACATATAGACACAATGGGGAGAGAGGAGTTACCTAGAAGAGAGGGGCAGAGTATTGAAATAACCACGGGATGCTATAATCACAATGGGGAGTAAGGAGTTACCTAGAAGAGGACAGAATACTGAAAGAACCAGGTGATACACACACAAAGGAGAGAGAGAGAGAGAGAGAGAGAGAGAGAGAGAGAGAGAGAGAGAGAGAGAGAGAGAGAGAGAGAGCATTGTTGGAAATTGCGCCACCTAAGAGAAACACAGAGTACCTAAGGAATACTGTACACACAAAGAGGAGAAAGCTGTTACGTTTTTAATTGCATTACCAGAAGAGAAAGATGTGGTACTGAAAGAAGCATGAGATATGCACACAAAGGGGAGAGAATATCCCTGATATAATTCGAGCCAGGTGTTGAGAAGTGCACATCAACTCAAAAACCGGGAAGGACTTCATGCTCACGAGCAGAGTATTACTTTCTTGCTGCCTGAAGCAAGAGTTTTATCCTAAAGCACCAGGCACGCAGTATAGTCCTTCCTGTTAATGTTTACTGTTAAAAATTCTCAGTTGTAGTCTTGAGTATTACATACTATTTACTTAAGCAATTTCCAGTGTCATCTTGGTGAAATAGCTATGCAACAACTGGTGTGTTGTATGAAGAAAACTGGACTTTGGCAGAAACCAGCGTGAACTCAATATTATGTTGACATCTACCTTGTAATCTCGGATAAGCTTAATAACTTTCACTTTCCTATTGCCTCGCCGAGCGTTCTGGGAACTCTTGGGGCAAGGTTGCATTTCCATACTCACTAATATGAAGTCGTCTGTATGCCTAGCACGCTTTACTCACACCAGGGCTGGCAAATTAATAACTTAAACTTGAATGTTTGAGGGAAGGCTTATTTGTTTGGTACTTATTCTTGAATCAATTTGTTTACTTGTTATTATTTATTTTTTCTTTAAAAATGTATATCATAATGGAATCTCCCTAATACAGCATAAACTATTCTATGTGTCTTCTATTACCTATATGTTTAGTATTCAGAGAAAACTGGGTTGGTATCTCTCAACAATCAACAGTATAAAACGATATTGTGAGTATACTAAGAACCAAGTAGGGGAAACAAACAAAAGTGCCTCACTTTTACCTTGATATTATAGTTTTGGAAGAGATTTATATATATTTTCTAATTACACTTTCCATACTTCTGTTTTGTACTTGTTGAAGTATAATTTGAACTACTGTTCAACCATAGAGAAGAATATTATATGTTTAATGTATTGCTCCTAAACATCGAAAACCTGTCATTCAACTCTCACAAAGATAAATGCAATATATTGTTACATAAAACTTAGAAGCAAAAGTTACCCGCTCGTTCAGCAACAATCCGGGGAAAATGAATGAATGAAAAAGAAAGAATGTTGAATCCATTGTGCTGAAACTTACCTTGCCCTATCAGTAATATAATACAGAAAACTATGTACTCAGTAACTGATAGTAGCACGCCCAGCAAAGGGGAATACACCACATAACTCCTAAAGAAGAAAAACTACATTCAGAATGCATTAAACTATAATAAATCAATTTCTTCAGTTAAGCATTTATCACGTGAATGGAAGTGATGCATTAACACGGCAGGAATGGAGCTGCCATTTATCAAGTGTTAGGGGAAATGATGCATTAACACAGCAGGGGCAGTCAGACATCAGTGTTCTGTCAAGTGTTTGCAACAAACACATTAACAGGGCAGGAACGGCCACCAGATATCACATTTATCAAATATTTCGATTTGATGCAAAAGTCAAATATGAAATATATTAAACCAATTAATGTCGTGGCTTTATGATCGTTTATTAATTAGATACCCTTAGCTTCGATAGGAGAGCAATTTATATGCTTTTGTTTCTTTGCAGATATCCTCCCTAACTATGTGATTTTAAATACAGTAAATAAAAAGGAGTCAAATGCTTAGAAAAATTTCGGTTAGTTATGAATTCAAAACATTTATGACTTAGTTGACTTGTTTTTGCTGTCAAACAGAACAGCGTTAAAAACATATTTTATAGCTTTCAGTATTTATAATTTCATTCTGAAGTGGATATTAAATGAAGAGCTCCCTGCTGCCTGTCGTGTCCTTTTTGGTTAAATCTGATATCCTTTGTCCTAAAATCTAGTGTGATCCGACTCCTCACTAGCATTTTCGCTTTTCCAATACTTTATTACTAAAAATCACCAATTTTGCCTGGCCTGAGGTTTGTGTTATCTAAAACCTCATGAAAGTATGTCAAACTTTGTTTCCAAGAAGTGACACTGACGTCCAACTCAAGGCCATTCCAAGTACTACGAGCAAACTGGTATTTCCGCTGTCTGGGATAAAGGCATTCACTACTGAAATTATTCATTTATATCATTTCAGTTGACAATTTTGTCATATATTTATTAAACAAAATCACAAGTGTTTATTGATTTTCGTAAACCTAGCTTTTTTAAGAAAATTTTCAGAAATGAAAATAGGGCTATACGTATAACGCTTTTCATATTGAAATTGTAAAAGACTTGGATCTTAAATGTTTATATAAATTTTGGAATATAGTTGTTGACCGTAGCGCAGCGGTAGTGCGCCTGTCTCTGACGTGGGAGATCCGGGTTCGACCCCCGGTACTAGGTACGGAGGTCTGGTCCGGGATGCACTGAGCCTCGTTATCCTAATTAAGTAGCTATGCTGATGGAAAGCTCGCCTCCCTAAAAGGTCAAGGCGTGCTGACCTCCGCCAACACCATCCTACACTTCTCCGTGGCATTGGTTGCGACTGGAGAACGCAGTGTCAGGGCGAAAAATATTTTAGACTAAATTATACATTAAACTTCTAAAACCTAAGTCGGAAGTTATACTAGGTAATATCAAGAAACGGCTCATGGTATGTCATAACCGTCCATCGACTACATTTGGACTGGGACGTATGAAAGAAATGTCATTATATGGAGCACATTATGGGATCAAAATGTCAGAAAATAAGATTACGAGAAATTTAAATATTAAACATTTACACGCCATTTGCAAACACCTTCACAAAGCTATTTACAATCACTTCTGGACATTTAATTTGCCAAAAATTTCGTTCGAATTCTAATTCTGTAATGTGTAAAATGTTTGCCTGCAAATTATAAACCTTACTTTCCTTTGGAAGGTTCACTTTCATTTCCCAAACTTAACGTGGCTCAACCTCCAACTTTATAAGATAGATTAAACAGGATGAATTAATAAAAATGTGGTTGTTGAAGCTACACTATATGGAAAATAAGTTCATGCAGTAATGAAAGGGGGTTATTTTAAATGAGTGTTTCTAATGTCAGATGCAAACTAAGGAATTAAAGCATTAATGTTTGTTTGGAGCTTTAAAATGTGTCGTAATGTTAACGATTTAACATAACGTAACCACTTGATTTCAATGAATAATGCTCGGTTAAGCACCCAGTGCTTGTCTTTCCGCTCCTCATATCGGCTTTTGATTTTATTGGTCTTCCTTTTCTGCAATGCTTTAAATCACATCAGCGATGAAGGTATTTTGACGCTGTGAATGAAATAATTGATGAACTGAAGCGACAATACCACCATTATGTTTCACTTGCTCTTTTTAACAAGGCAGTTTTATTTTCAAGCAATCAAAAGCACGAGGTTAAAGAACATCTATGTCGAGTTCACTTTTGCTCTTTTCCCTTTTCTCCCCTCCTTTCTCTGTTAGCTACTAATATTATTAACACAGCTACCAGCACCACTATTACTACTACCACTACAATGACATGTATTATTAAAGTCTACACTTCTATCGTAAGAAAATATCATATATCAGATGTTCTGTATCCAATTTGAAATATACATGCAGCACTAAGCTACATGACGTTAAATAATAACATCAAAACAAAGCCAGTAGATAAGAACAGGCACCGTTATGCATATGTTGTCCCAGCTGGAAACACGTCACGTGGCTGACGAATGCACTTTCAAATCTGGGTGGAATGCAGACGGCATTATTCAAGTGAAAGGATTCAGCAGTGAAAAGGAAAGGCACGGCAAGGAAGAACCTTTACGATGGTGACAGCAACATCCGTTCTCAACCAATCACGATGTCCACTTAAATTTGCGTGAGAACATGTCTCAACTGATGGCCTACGAGACAACTATCGGCAGTATTTAGATATAAGAGTTTAATTCCCATACCAGAGTAACGTTTTTCTCATTCAAATCCGCCCAGCCTTCTGTAAGCTCTAAATACATTTTGAAACGAGATAGAGGGGGGGGAGGGTATTTGGCAGGATGCCATGTTTCAGTTCCCCTATTACCCTCTGTCCATATTGTCCTGTGTGAATGAAGGGAAATGTTGCAGCAGTCGTGCTGTCACCCATAGTACGAATTGAGGTACCAAAGAAATTCTATAATATAAAATATTAAGACTACTGAGATTTAAGCTTCTTAACTTTTAAAATTTGTTTTACTGCAACTAAAAGATCTTAATATTTTATGTAAATATGATTGCATCACAGTTAAAGGGGCAGCAGGGTTGAAAATGCTTGCAACTCCAACTGCATATGTAATAATCACAGAGAAGTTTATCTGAGAAATAAGTTTAACACTGTACTACGAGTAGAACTGTAGTTTTGTTGGGCTATGATAATTTACAGTACTTATACTATAATATATAGAAAAAAAGGGAACACTCAAATCCAGGAACAAACAAAGCTCCAATTGTTGAACCTTATCAGAACTCGACGAAGCAAAGGAGACCCTTTCGTGGCGGACTAGCAAGCTTTAAATATGCACAAAACTTTAAAAGACTACTTACATATCAATGCTAATTAAGTCACCTACAGTTGGTTTGCAAGGAATTTAAACAAGTAAAATCTGAAACGCCTTATGGAACTGGTACACAAACTAAGGTCCGCTCCCCTACGGAGGCATGAAAGGGGATAAAAGAAGTTTCCTGGGAGGAAATAATAATGATATTACAAATAATAATAACAAAAATGACATTTCTTGTAATTTTCTGATGTTAGCTGCTTCAGGAATACGATTAATTCTTATTTATATAACAACCATCTCGTGCAAATCAGGCTAGGAAACTCAAGAAAGGATATCACTGTTGGCGAATAAACGAGTATCTTTCCAATTTATGGAAGAAATGAACAATTAAAATGCTGAAGTTTTACAAATACATTGAAACAATTTTCTGACTGCAGTTACATTCAAATTACTCTCATATACCTTGCTAGATAACTCGATAATATGATAATATTACTCTATACACGTGCATATTGCATAGAATGTTATCATTCATGTTGGAGATAGGACGTAATTATTTAATAACGGCTGTTTGCTTCGTTGTGGTCCTAAGATAGCACAATGAGTGGCATTACATTACGCCAATACATGCGTGCAATGTACACAATTATCAGCAGTTTCATTACTCATAATGTGGGGGTAGTATGTCTATCTTTTAGCCTGGAGGTTTGAAATTGAATTAACCGGGTAAGGCTAGAGGTTTACCTTATCTTACAACGGCAATGTCATCTGACCCTGGGTTGTGTTGAGCATAATTTCACACACTTTTCTACGCCGTCTGTATACTTCCGAGTTGTCAAAAAGGGGCGTTAAACACATAAAATTGTGACCTATTTATTTGAATATGCTACTGCAGAGATATACGATTTGGTGGAAAATTAAAGTAATGCAGTATATTAAAGCAGTGCACCATCTCGGGTTGCTTTTAATTTGAGATTTCAGTTGCAGAAGCTTCCCACATTTAATTTTCCTGTACGTTTTACAGGCCTTCTGGCAATATACGTTCTGCTTGAAGGACTCGTTTTAGAAACGCGCAAAAAAATGTAAATTTTCACGATTTTAATATGCAACAAACTACTTATTTCGACTAAGAAATTGGTAATTAAACATTGAGCAATTTTGCAGCCATAGCCCGCATACAGAAGGAGATCCCTAAAGATTTCTACTACACAAATCACTTCACTTCTCTCTTAAAATACAGATATCACTGTGGAGCCAAAAATGTGCTGCCTCGAATTTGGAGAATTTATTTAACGTCTACCTACATAAGCACCACAGGCGATAACCACTTATGACATGTGCAACGTAATGATATTTGGAAATCGAATGTGGGGAAGGAAATGTTCCAGACCTGCGTTTACAGTACCTCCCCGACATTTCCCATTTACAGAAACTCAAGACGGTCCTGGCGGGATTCGAACTTCACATACCCCGAATGCGAGCCTCACATGTTCCCGCGAAACCATTTAGCTCGCTGCATTGGGAGAAGGTTGTAATTAGAGGCGGCGTAGGATGATGAATGTGTGTCGTAATGTCTAGCACGGAACAAGACGTGACGAAATGTATTACAGAATAATCTTAGAGGCTTCAAAAATCAATAACAGAAAGGCCACCATCATTGAGTTTCATATTGAAAATCCTGGTAATTATTTTGTGTTTCTTTGCTTTTGTCCACTTATGCTCCGACTAAAAGGTCGTTTTAGAATGTTATTTAATATTAACCTAATCTTGTTCATATTCAGTTTTTCTGCGTTTTAAACTGAGCTTTACCAAAAGGTACCTAATATGCCGCAGTGTTTGTTTTTGTGCAGTGATGACAATTTCAGTATGCCAAAACAAACACTTTTATTTAACGTAAAATGTGTTTTAAATTGTCCTAGAATGGATTGAAATGCACGGAATATTCTACGGTTTTTTTAAAGCTGGTACGTGAATTAAATGTCTAAGCTTTAGGATACATAGCGCCATTCAGTTTAAATGGAATATTTGCACGAAACAGCATTAACGAGACAAAACTTCTTATTTTCAGCAGTAAAATGAAGTTATAATTAATGCAGTAAAACAACAGCGACAAATCATTTAACTGCGAATGTGAATATCTGTTTCTCTCTAGCAGGGAGGCAGTACCACAGCTTAACTAGTGCATAACTAGTTGTACTAGCTCTGAGCTATTATTTCCTAGATTGTTTCCATACCATTAAATACGTATACGTGCATGTAGACGCATTTCTATATGTTGCAGGTGCAGAAATTCTTACTACTAGAGGCTGAAATACTGAATTTTTAAGTGCAGCATTTACAAAGTATTGTACTGAATGGGTTTGAATAAAGGCCGCCGAAAGCAACATGGAACTATTGGTGTTGCATGCAAAAAGCGAGTAAAGCAAAGCGATATAACGGCGGAACTTACTGCATTAGCTGTGTTACATCCCATCCGTGTTTCCCCAACAATTCACTGATACTGCAAGTGGGTGCAAGAGATATTATATACCTATGGAGTGATGTATTTGGCGGGGGAAGTGGGGTGGGGAAGTAAAACAGGTGTCCATTGTGACCGACTGAGCAAGCTAGTGTGACCCCAATAAATGGGATTGGTTGCTAATGGCAAACGTCAGCTCAACAATTTACTAATTGCTTTAAAATCACGCGCAGTTTTGCTTTGGAGTGTTTGGATATTTGTAAACATAATGAGAGCGAAAGTGAAGACGGAGGAACTGAAAAGCGAGATAAACCTTGCTTGTGACACATACGTCCTAGATTCGTTTGAAATAACAGTATCGAACTGCGCACTATGCCAATGGTACAGTGAAACTGGTTCTACCACCATGCTTAACAAACATCACCAATTTCTAGCATTGTATACCCCAGATTAATATCATGCTGTCAATTATTGTGTCTCAGTGGGACAACATTTTGCAACATCAGTGTTATAACATTGCTGATAAAATATTTATATTGTTCCATTTATTACCTGACATTAACTGCAACCTTTGGAACATATTACCGAGCGGGATGAGTCACAGGGTCTGTGGCCCGCATTCGGGAGGCACGGGTTCGATTCCCGTGGCCGACCTATCTGACACATGGGTTTTCTCGTGGGGTTTCCCGGCTCGCCAGGCGAATGCTGGATAGATTAATTACATTCTGCGAATTTTCTATCTTACATTTAATCACCATTATCATTTCACATAATATCTCGTTTGGTAGTCTCTTTCACAGTAGAAGTGTTTTTTTTTTTTTTTTTTTTTTTTTTTTTTTTTTTTTTTTTTGTAATTTACATCCTCCAACATTTAGTCATATCGGATGATGAATGAAATGGGTGAAATGATGCTCAATGTGCCCGGGGTCCATGGAGCATAGAGTTACCCGACATTCGTCTTTCAGGATAAGGGAAAACCCGGGAAAAGACCTTATCCAGGTAACTCACTGACCGAGATTCGAACTCGGGACCTCTTGAACGTGAGGCAGACATGCTACCATCTACGCTACCGAGGCGGGTTATAGTAGAAGTGTCGGCGGGTGTCTCGGCACTGTCGTCACTCCTTGGGACGGCCGCTCACTGTCTCCTCTCACCTCATCCTTCCTCCCGGGGGTGCCCTTTTTGGGGCTTAGATACAATAAACTATAGATTTGAATGAGTAGAACCAGACTGAAAAACTCATTGTCATTGCCGGGACATGAACCACGTATCTCCCGGTCTCCGTCAGGTTGCTCTAAATATATGTTGACCATAGTAGCTCAGTGGTTTAGAGCAACCGGACGGAGACCGGGAGATCCATGGTTCAAATTCCGGCAATCGCATTGAACTTTTCAATTTGGTTCTACTCATCCAGACCTTAGCCTACACACGGATAGTGTGGAAGAAATGACAATTTCCAATAAACTATAGGTTTTGGTGTCGAATCCCCTCCCTAATAATCCAAGTCCTAATCCTTGGAACATATTACCATATCGGCAATGGCTTAACTCGCATAAACTCCATCTGTTATTATTTAGATCCTTGTTTTCATTAGGTTTTGTGCATTACACCACACGTTCATTCACATTCTTATTCTTACTTCTGACTGTGAGGGGGATATGGAATAACCTAGACTACAGTACGGCCACTGGATCTCCGGCTCTGACGTTTTGCGGTTGCAGGAAGTGGAGGGGGAAGGTTAATAGTACCAACATACAGTAATGCGCAATTGAAAACATAGGTCTGTATATTAGCTTTAAAACATTGAAATCCAACTTACAATTTCACTATCTTGCAAGATATTCATTACAGCGCCACTCTATTCGAACATTTCTTTCACACCTATTACGCGCACTATCTGCTTCTGTTGGTAGTACTGGGTTGCTTTTGGTGCTTGCACTGGTGAAGTTTGTTTGCTATTTTCTACGTGCGTGGATTCCGATTTCTAGTGTTTGTAGATGCTATTATTATCGCTATTATAATAATATGGCTACTGGTTCGTGAAATATGCAAATGCGTGAAATATTTAAAATATGCGTTGTTCCTCTGCTTGAAAGTCCCGCTAAAGAACTGGTGCCTCCCTCGGTAGCGTGATGGTAGCGTGTGCTTGGCGTTCAAGAGGTCCCGAGTTGGAATCTCAGTTAAGGTGAGTTATCTGGATAAGGTTTTTCCGGGGTTTTCCCTTATCCTGAAAGACGAATTTCAGGACTCTAAGCTCTATGGACCCCGGATTCGTTTGAGCGGAAAACAGTTATCGCATGATGAAAAGGGAAAATTTAATATGTGTACGGAAATGGGAGTATCTAACGTCAGATGCCAAAATGTTGAACAGTTCTACATAGTTACATGATTGATCATTTCCTTAGATTGGGCGTACAGTACATAAGGAACCCAAGGTACGTGAAAGCTAGAACATTACCTCAGGTACCTATATTGTAACTTTAGCAAGCGTTTAAAACTGGTTAGCCTTCCCAAATTATGTCTGATTTAGAGTTGCCATTGAGTGTCAGACGTGTAAGGTACAATTTGATAAGGAGAAATATATTTGATTCAAGATATCAGCTCTGCTCATTAAGGGGAGTCAAAGACCTTATATGACAAATTTTGACTTCTTCAGTTTTTTGCATGTTATGAAAGTATAATCCACCTTGATTAAGTTGACATATGTTTTATTACGATAGACCAATATTTACTATTTTAAATTAATTCATATAAATATAACTGTTATTCTTTAATTTTTTTAAATACTGGCAAGGTTTTATAGAACAAAGTATAACTCCAGAACTATTTGGTGTAGATGATTGTCGTTTGTCTTATATTTTAGGGGAAATTCTGACTCATATGTTGGCTAATCATGAATTCAATATAGAATCAGAGTTTTGTGGTTATAGATTGTTTAATTATATAAACAAATTGTAATATCTTGGATATTTGTATGTTTTATATTGTGATCAGCCTTTTTGTGTTGTTTTCACAATGAAAAACCATAAAGGCTTGTTTAAAAAGAGAAAAAAAAACAAAGTCAATTAACATTATAAAACATATACTGTGGTAAAAGAAGATGAAACTGCACAACAATGTGAAAATTTAGTGATGAAAAATCCTATTGGGAATGTTGAAACTTCACCGGGTGCTTCTAAAAGGAAACTACACAACACAGAAAATAAGTATAGTACCATTAATGAAGATGAAACAAATATAAGGATATTAATTAACATTAATATGTTAAGTTTAGGTTTTAGTGACTTTGTCAGTTGTAATATTTGTGGGGGGAAGTGAATTTGCATGAAAATGTTTCTCAAAGAAATGGCATAGTAAATAACGTAACAGTAAAGTGCACAAATTGTGAGAGCATGCAGAATTCTTACACATTTTATGGACTTAGATGTATTGGAAAGGGGTTTTCTGCTGGCAAGGTAATTTGCGGTATGCTTAATCTCTCCAACCCACCAACTAACATTCGCTACACATCAACAGTGGGAACAAGTGTGAAAAAGATAGTTTAAGACTCAATAAAGGCTGCTATAAGTGAATTTATAGTAGAAAATGATAATAATACTGACTTAGGTACTTCTTTTGATGGATCTTGGCAAAAAAGGTTTTACTTCAACATCAATTTTCTCAAAACTACATTTTTCAATATAAAAGCCCCGTTTTCTCATAAACTATTAGTAATATCTCCATAAAAAATTTATGACATAATCTAAATTTCACAGTGATGTTCTGTATCCTCAGAGAGTCAATTTCCTCAAATGGATTATTTTTGAAAAAATTAAAAATTTCAGTTTTTTAACGGAAAATTAGAAATGCTGTAAAAATTATAAAATATGTACGAATGAGGATCAGTATGTTTAGGAAGGACCAATACATACACTGCAAAAATTTGGATTTCTATACCCAATAGATCCTGAGAAAATGGGGCAATAATATTCCCATTTTAACATTAGTAATATAGGGCTTTACGATTCCCCTTACAGGACTGCATTGGATTTCGCTGATGAAGTTTTTTTGTTGTTGTTGTTGTTGTAATTTATGTCCTCGAACGTTAAGACATATCGGACGATGAATGGAATGCGTGAAATGATGCTCTAATGGGTCCAAAGTCCATGGAGCATAGAGTTACCCGACATTCGTCTTTCAGAATAAGGGAAACCCCCGGAAAAACCTTATCCAGGTAACTCACCCTGACCGAGATTCGAACTCGGGACCTCTTGAACGTGAGGCAGACATGCTACCACCACGCTATCGAGGCGGGCAGATGAAGTGATCTTCAGTTACAAGAAGTGCGCTGGATGGACTTCGATACTGTTGGCATGAAATTAGAATACATCAGCAAATAAGATTCAAGGTAGATTGTTGGTAAGGGAAGTCTTCTGATTTAGGCAACCTTCTACCTAAAGTTACGCCATGTTGTTTATTGAACCCTTAACATGTACAGAGACAGAATTGATTCGAGTATATGAGGGCTTGGGGAAGAAATTCTATTCTTCACAAAGATAGGGTAGCTCTGCTTTCTTTTGCTGTCACCGAAACATTGCTTGAAGAAAAACATATACCTAACCCTGACTGCAATCCAACGGAAAAGCTGCGGTAAATAGCTGAGAAGTGTATTTATCGCAATGTAGGCAATTTGAGATCTACCTGAGTTGGGAAGACAATAGGAGAGGAGTGATCAGAATGTTAAAGCAGAAAAGAAAAAGAAATAACAAAGGCTACGAAAAAACAGTGCCTAAGAGACTTTTTGAGATAATTAAGAATAAAGGAGGAATAATTAAGAACAAAGTACAAACAATGCAATGACAGAACAGGACAGGAAGTGCCTTTGTACTAATTTCCATCCAAGAAATGAAAATGTCTTATTTAATTACTTGTTTAAGGAAAGAAGCCAATTCTGTCATGATTTTTGTGCTGGTCATATCTACTCTTTAATAATAAGGCAGATTCACATTTCTAAGGTGTTGTGCTGTTACTTGGCAGTAGGAAATGCAGTAACATTAAAGCGTTTTTCACTTATTACTTGCTCCGTATCATTTCCCTGTAGGTTTCGCGTAACAAAAGCACGCAAGTATACAGGTGAAGATTTTATAGAAAAAGGCCAAAATACCACAAGTATCCATATTAAAACTGCAAACTCAAGTAGTTACAAGTGCACGATAGTATAAACATATTAAAACTGATAGAGATAATTGCAATGTATGGTTTCATAGTAATACTGCCTTTTGTTCTAAGATATTAGTCTTTCTTTATCAAACTTAACAATGCAAGGCATAGTGTATGCCACTCATTGGATTGGATTGGATTGTTTGGAAGGGATACGGTACCTCAACCAGACTGGTCTTTTATATCTATGACCCAAGTAGGACACCCCCAGAGGGAGGATGAGGTGAGAGGAGACAGGGTAACTAATCCCAAGGAGTCACTGCAGTAGAGAGGACGGGGTCCCTACTCTCTACTAGATAGACGCTCCCCGGCGGTCCAGGACAATCGTCATCACACCTACCGTGGACACGAAACAATCACGAGGCCGGTTCTGAGATCGGAGACCGTCCCCCAGAGCAAGGAAGACTCCAGGCAGGCTTGCACAACCGGCATCTCGCTAACCGCGTTCCTGAATTGGCCCACTAGGCCGGTTCGCAGACCGGAGTCCATCCCGATGGAGCAGAAAGTGTTCACTCAGAGCATATCATCCCGCCATGCACCGCCGAGACTCCTGCCGACACTTCTACCCTGAAGGAGACCACCAGATGAGAGATGATATGAAATGATAATGGAGGTGAAATGGACGTACAGGAAATTGGGGGGTGGGGTAATTAAACTATCCAGCATTCACCCAGCGACCTTAGAAAACCCCCGAAAACACCAATGTGTCAAGCAGGCCAGCCACGGAAATCAAAACCGGGCCTCCCGAATGCGCGCCGCAGACGAAAATGACAAACATTCTGAAGTGTTATACAATTTTGTTTATTAGATTAGATTAGATTTTTTATTAGCTGTAGGAGTCAACCAGACTCATGGCATCGTCAAAAATACAGTTTATGTACAATATTTTCAAAAATATAAATATGCATTACAATATAGTTGACAGTGTTACAAATTAATACAAAGTCTAATACAATAGTACATTTTAAAAATACATACAGTAAAATAAAATTTATTATTACAATTTTATATTTAAAAATTTGCTTTTGCTAAGAGGTAAAAGTTTTAATAATATAATTTCCTTTTACACAAAATCTGTATAAAAATCAACACTAATTTACAATTTTATTTAACTGCTTAAGTATTCCTCAAGTGTATAAAAACTACCATTTTTACAGAAATTTTTCAATAAGGAATAAACTTATTAGAATATTTCGAATCTTGGATTCTTGCTCCGGACCGCAGTTCCAACCTCGAATAGAGTAACTTCTGAATTAGAAACCTGAAATAAATTTTAAGAAAATATTTTAACTGTTCCATAAATATATATGTACCTATGAATACTGTATAACCCTTGTTTTGCCATCCATAAAAGTTATAACTTACAAAGCATTTGGATTAGAGAAACAAAATAGTATTTTTCAATATACCGTAAGCATTCTACAGAAGGATGTATCCTTTGGGATGTGTGGTAACATTTGTTTGATTCCAGCTACATGTAAATGTTGTCGCTTTTGAATAAATTGATGAAACGTATTTATGCATAATATATAAATACTATTCTAAAATAATTATTAAAGTGTGTACTAAATTAAACTAATGTCTTAGATTATCCAGGTAAACTGGAAATGCAAATGATGATTTAGTATAATTGATGGAAATTCATCATTTCTTCACACTAGCCGTATATAGGCTAAGATTTTAGATAGATAGTCAACATGAATAATTAAATGCCATGGCCGGGATTTGAAACACGGATCTATTGGTTTCCGTCTAGTCGCTCTTACCCCTTGAACTACCATGGCTAATGTGCCGTCCTGACATTAAATTCTTCAATTGACTCATATATTTTCCCGGTAAACCACTAGGGGCTCTCGCATCCGAGATACACCGTTTGTGGCGAATTACTATCGTAAGTACTTTACCGGGAAAATATGTGAGTCAATTGAAGAATTTAATATCAGGACGGCACGTTCGCCATGGTAGTTCAAGGGGTTAGAGCAACTGGACGGAAACAAGGAGATCCGTGGTTCAAATCCCGGCCATGGCATTGAATTTTTCATGTTGACTCTATGCAAATGACGATGTTAATGATAATATTAAGAATGATGACAAGAAAAAACTTCATGTAGAATCTTCCTGGGTTATACACCTTTTCTGATAAAATATTATAACCTTCAATGAAACAAAGCTTCAATTTTACCATCAGAATATTCATCGAGGAAGGAAAGACAAGCTCCTAACTCCTCGACCTAATATGACAAAACGGGGAAATTTTGGAAACCGAGTGAATATATATTCTTGCATCTGAAAATGGCTGGGTTTCTGATGATAAAGGCAATCAATAGAGTTAATATACTTAAGATATATTTCATTATTTATCCAAAGTTAATTATTTTATACATCACAGCAGTGTGGACATGTTTACAAATCTGTCTCCAGGAAAAGACTGAACAATGTATACGTTGGAGCCAACGTAGAATGACAACAGCTGACAACCTTGTGTCAAGGAAAATTGTATTTGTGTTACTTTGTTCGAGCCGTGGTACGTATTAAATCGATAAGCTATAACTTATAAGTAATTGTGATGTGTGATAAAGCCAACTTTAAAAAATATGTTCTAATTATTCTTAAGCATTTACCACATATTAAAAGGATGGTTGTTGTCTGGAACAAATAAAAGTATAACAGAATGATGAAATAATTGTTTGTTGATTGTAATTTTACGTCCTCCAACGTTAAGTCATATTGAATAGTGAATGAAATGGGTGAAATTGTGCTCAAATGTGTCCAGGGTCCATGGAGCTTAGAGTTACCTGACATTCGTCTATCAGGATAAGGGAAAACCCCGGAAAAAACCTTATCGAGGTAACTCACCCTGACCGAGATTCGAACTCGGGACCCCTTGAACGCGAGGCAGACATGCTACCACCTACGTTACAGAGGCGTGCAGATGAAATAAATTTTAACCCACGAAATAAATTAAATATATCTTTTAAATAAATTTTTAAATAAATGTAAAGTTTTTTTTTTTTAACTTACGTCCTCCAACGTTAAGTCATATCGGACGATGAATGAAAGGGGTGAAATGATGCTCAAATGAGCCCAGGGTCCATGAAGCTTAGAATTACCCGACATTCGTCTTTCAGGAAAAAAACCTTATCCAGGTAACTTACCCTGACCGAGACTCGAACTCGGGACCTCTTGAACGTGAGGCAGACATGCTACCACCTAGCTACCGAGGCGGGCTAAATGTAAAGGTATTGTCGCCCTAACTTAATAACATACTTGGAAAGAATCTTGGCGTACTATATTTGAGCCATTCCATTGATATGAAATAATTTATACATTAACTATGGTAGATACCGTTAAATGGTCACGGGGTACCTATTCATGCCTATGGATGGTTAAAAACCAGTTTTAAGCCCTATGCCTTATATGATGATTGGAAGATTAAGCTGAAAAGCTTTATATATTTCTTCAACAGACTCGTTGGAGAATGTCATGTCGGCGCGTTGGCCATAGTAGCTCAGTTGTTTACAGCAACTGCACGGAGAGCGGGAGATCCGTGGTTCAAATCCCGGCTATGGCATTGAATTTTTCAGTCTGATTTTATTCATCCAAACCTTAGCCTACACACTGCTAGTGTGCAAGAAATGATTATTTCCATCAATTTACCTAAAATAAAAGCAAAGTGGTTTAACTATGAAGCCTGGGACTTCCATAGTAAGTCGCCACAAAAGGTGCGTGTCTCATTGTATATGAGAACCCGTAGTGGTCTACCGGGAAACATGCGAGAATTTAATGTCATGTTGACATGTTGACAATAGTAGCTCAGTGGGTTAGCGCAACCGCACGGAGAGTGGGAGAACCGTGTTTCAAATCCCGGCTATGGAATTGAATTTTTCAGTGTGATTCTACTTATCAAAACCTTAGCCTACACACGGAAGAAATGATGATTTATTTTATATATTTCATTTGGAGATGGATTGGCACCTTATAATATATGTACTCAAATGCAATTTATGTATTTAGGGTAGTTATAATTATTTAGATTGAAATATTTCCTATATAGCACAGCAGTGAGTAGATATATGTATTTATAAATCTATTCCCTTGCAAAAACCGGGCAATCTATATTTGGTGTCAATATTATACATTGACTATTCATTACAGCTGATATAGCTTGATAATATCACTAATGAAATACAACAGCAGTATGTGTAGGTATCGCAAAATAAACATCATGTACCTAGCACAGTTATGTGTTAAATTACACAAGCATTTAATAAGAAATCACTCAAATATGATTTCAATCTCATACAACATAATCTCAGATTAAAACATGTTTAACATACGTTAACACTGGCATGAGTTATGCAGAATTCAAGGATTTGTGTGAATAAGTGTCTATGTGAATGTCTATCACGACGGGGATTCCCGCAATTTATCCGATGCTTTATTGTGCATCAGAGACCGGGAGGAAGGATGAGATGAAAGTGACCTACAGATGGCCATAACTTATCCCTATAGCCACGGTGCATCCCTAACAGGTGCAGAAAAGTACTTCAGCTCGACGGAGTTCCTGGTAGCCATAGAGAGCCCGCCACTAGCCAGATGCGGCTGATCAAACAGACCCCCTGTAGCGGTGGCCGGTGACCACAGCGCCACCCCTCAGCCGAGAGCCGTGTTTCCAGAGAGCATGCACCCGCTTGGAATAGCCCATCGGCGGCTTCGCCTAAACAAGTGTGGATGAAAAGGAGGGGAAGATCGTTTTCTGTTATTGTTTGTGGATTACTTCGAAGTAACACAAATGGTTTTTGTCTTTATCTAGGTGAATAAATAGGAAGCATCGAATCCAAGAGAAAGACTGCGTTACATCATCAAAAGAAATGCGAAGTTAATTTACCTGCTCAGCAACAGATTACTTCGTAATGTTAATAATCGTGAAGGAGACGTTCAGGAATCCACAAATTGTTATTTGGATTCGTTTGGAATGTCCATGGAAAATAAGCCTAGAGATGATATACCGTCAGAGCATGTAGAATTAACTAAATATCTGTTGGAACGAGACTCACAAATTAATACATCAGAAAGAGAAGAATTGAAGTTTTATTGGAGCCAGAGAATGACTATGATGTACTCATTAAGATAATTCGTTGTCGATTACACAAATTCTCGAATTCTCTCCCTGATACTGATTCCACTACAGAAGATTAAGAGACATAACTAACCCTATAGAAGATAGCAATGCTGTAATAAAAAAATACGTAATTGGAAGGAAGCGTGCTGAATTGCTAAAGCACGATAGATTCTATTCCTAGAATCAAGTGTAAACAGTCTTCCAATTAAGAAGTAGAGTGGTCATAACATTCCAAACGATGTATCTGAAGGGAAGCTCACTAAGATACATATGTGCTAATGTCAGAAGTCGGCTACTGTTAGTCGCTGATGAAGGCAGAGTTGGCATGATCTGACTTGGAAGTTCATAGCAAGATCGCTAACGCTAGCTACAATAAAGATTAAATCATTGAAGCAGCCTGTTATTATTTTCAGAGGAATTAGGATAACTCTGAGCTCAATTCATCGTGCCAAGGAAGGTTTGACCCTCTGCTACACGCGCGATCTTTTTACCTCCATTACACGCGCGGACCGAGGATCCGCATTAGTTTTTACACAAGTTTGATGTATCATGTTGGCAGTGGCGGCTCCTGCCAAAAATATAACAGCGTGCTGCGGGAAAAAGTCCATGCAACTCGACTAGTTTCGAAAAATGAAGTCCACGCGCCGATGTTTCTTCATGGTATAAACAGAATTTCTATTTCCTTTAGCTTTTTGCTCAATTTTTAGATCGGGTATTGATCGCCCTAACATTTTTATACTAACTCTTTCTTCTAATGCTCGCCTTTATAAGGGAGTTTTCAGAAATTAATTAACCGTGTTCATTATTAATTGGTTAAAGTTTTCGTAATATTAAATTACTCATACACTGAATAAAATTATTTTATAACACGTTTCACACTCACACACAAAATAAAGAAACTGATACCAGCCACTAAATAACGTTACACAAATAAATACTGCACTATCGTGCCAACATGATAGGTGCATCACAAACAATCTGCCCTGCTAATTAATAACTATTAGGTATTAGATATGTTTACGTAAGAAGGATGGAATCAGTTTATAGAACTAAACTATAAAGCAATGATAGATTGTTAAATGATTTTCAATGCATATTCAAGTTCTACAGCTGTAACTATGAGTGTTGGCGGTCCTGCTTCACCATGAAGCGATTGATCACCGCGCAACACCCAGCTGCAGCACGCATTTGTGCGAAAATCTAGGGAACTTAGGACATCAGGGAGGCAAGAGGGGAAGTTTGTACGCATGCGCCAAAACTGATTACCGAGCTTGCTGGCTCTCGGCATGTTGACGTCACGGATGCGCTCCATTAATTACGCAGGTGTTTTCCATGCATCAAGAGTTCATTACTGGTAATACTCGATTTCTTATTTCTTATAATAATGCACTGTTATTTACATGGTCTTTTAAAATTTCTACAACGTGACTTATAAAACAGAAAAGAGCGTTCTACAGCACTGCAGCACGTAAGAAGGAGCCGCCCCTGCATTTTAATATTAGGGTTTCTAAATATAATACATTTGCATCTGAACAATATAAAAATGCAGGGAATTCGCAAACATAATATATTTAAGCACCACTGGTGAAAATAATTTTAAGTTATAATTTACTCTTAAGCCACTAAGAACATTTATTGTAGTCACTGATATTGAGGTATTTTTTCTATTTTAACTACATTTATGAATACATATTAAACTTCTGTGCTGTAGAAAAATTGTCCAGAAAGTTGTTTTTTTTTTTTTTCATACAAATAATTCTCACTGTCAATTTCAAGCAAATCATTCACGGTGGTTGCTGTTCTCACTGCATAGATGTGCTGGGACATGTTCCAGGCACACAAATTTACTGCACAGCTTGAAAGAAAACCTTGTTGGTCTGTTTTTCTTCCTGTCACAGGAGTTGCATCTTCCTTGACTATTTAGTTGTGAAATTGTAGGAGTAAATTCATCCTCCGGTAAACCTAGTATTTCCCTGATGCTGTTCTTGATGCTTGTAGGAGTATTTAGCTGAATGACCTTCCATTTACGATAAATAATCTTTTATAAATAAATAAATAAATAAACAACTTTACTAAACCTTGTGATTTATATTTTGTAATATTAGAAGGAGTAAACCTCTCTTACCAGCCAAATATGGTAATAGAATTGAAAGAATTGATGCAACTGATACACGAATACACACACACGGACTCACACTCCACATCTCACCAATACGCTGCTTCAGATAATAATGACTCTCCAATTATTGACAGTGATTCGTTAAGGGTAGAGGGGAAGGTAGAAAAAGCCGCTAACGGAAATCTTGATTTTCTAATTAATTGTTAACGGAAAATTAAAACTGTGGACTCGCAGTACGTAGCGCGTGTTACAGAGGGTTAAGGTATGCACTAACATGAAATCTGCCTTTAAATTAACCTTAAAACAGTAACTTGTAATTTCAAGATGATATTAAAAGTGATGCTATGCTCAGTACCCTAGGCAGGTAGGGGAAAGTTTTCTTTAAAGGGTTCAAGTTCGAAACCCAGCATGTTTATGTCAGATAACCTCACACCTGTATCTACTCCACTACAGCAAGGACGGTAGTTTTGTGTCTGTGACCTACTTTCCTAGCGTACTGAAGAGAGTCTATATTTAATGTCACCTTTGTTACTGGCATCTGCCTGGTGGAAGATGCGTGACTGCTGTGTCGCTGCCACAGCACAAACACTGATGGATTGGTTTGTTGTCATTTTATTCAATTTACTGTTTTATCTATATATTTACACATATGCACAAACCTAGCCACACATATAGCTATGCTATACTTTCATCTTAATGGACATATTATGGGCTTACCTTCCTCCCTGTGTTGCATAATTGTCTGCAAGAGTGAAACACGAATGTGAGAGCTTCCTTGCAATTAGAGTGTTTACTCTTGATTTGCGCCACTTGAATCTCACATTTCTCCAATTTTTTTTTACACTTGTGCTACTTCATCAACATTAATAGCCTGCCTAATGTTAGATGCCAAATTTGTGTATGGTGGGTGTTTTTTCAGTAATATATAATTATAAATAATACATCGAGTAACACACTTGTCAAAATGGTCTGTATTTGTGACTGCTCTGATACACGCTGCATTTTGCCAAGAATTCCAAAGGAGGTTTCTTGACTTTTGTATTGTTTCCCTTCTTTGTACTTTCTTCATGGAATCAATAACTCACCAGAAGTTGCTTCACCTCTTCATAAATGTACATATATTATTCACATCTTCCCTCGTATAGCCATGCAAAGCTTTTGTGTTAAGTTTTGATGAAATTGGGACGCAGAAATACAATAAAAAAAAGTGAAATTTACAATCAGCTGTTATCAAGGCCGACACGGTGATCCGCCACACAAAAATAAATGAAATCACTGCGGCACACTTCAATCGTCGACTGTCGCAATAACCAACACACAACTACTCTTCTAACACTTCGCCGGTGTTTATAAACCCCGTCATTGTTTCTAGAATGCTGCAGACTTTCCCAGAAATTTCTCGGCAACAACAATGAACCAAACGCTCTGGAGCCCCTCTCTGTCTCTTTCTCTCCTGTCCACGCACCCGGCTCCGGCTTATAAGCAGCAATTCAACAATGCCACACGGTGACTCTGCCCTCTCCTTAAGGATGGTCGTCTCAAACAGCACCATCGTAACGGGCCAGACGATCCAGGTGTACCACCAACATCTTTCCGCGGGGCACCTTTTGGATGACCACGTAGACCACGTCGTTACTTCTCTTTACCACCTGGTACGGTCCTTCCCACGGTTGTTGAAGATTAGGGCAGCGTGCCTTGATCTGGGTAGGGTGGTACAACCAGAACAGGTCATCTTGCTGGAATAGTTGGCTGTTGGCTTACCTGTCGTACCGGGTTTACATGCGGTCGCTCACCATTTGACCCATCCGCTTGCCCAGTTCCATGATGTCAACCCTTACGCCGGCCAACTACTCTTCAAATTTGGCGGTGAGGGCCTCGTTCATAGCCTTCATTTCTGTGGCCAAGCTAACGTTCGCCGCTTTCATTTCCGTGGTTAATTCGGCCTTCATTACGGTCACAGCGAGGTTGTCGTTTACTGTTGTCATTTCTTCCATCTTGGCGATGAAGCTGCCATGTGTCGTTTCCCTCTTCGTAGTGAGGGTGTCATTCCCTGTCTTCATTACTTCCATTGCCGCTTTCATCTCTTTCAGCTCTTCTAAGATTTTCCCCAATGTGTCTTCCATCGTCATGATGTCGCTTGTGACATCAATGTGACTTCGTGGGTTACGTAGATTCGGAAATTTGGTTTGCAGAAATTTAGAACAACTATTGCTGCAGCAAAAAAAACGTGAAATTGACAATCATCTGTCTTCAAGCCCGACTCGGTGCTCCGCCACACGAAAATAACTGAAATCACT
Source organism: Mantis religiosa (assembly GCA_030765055.1). Taxonomy (NCBI): domain Eukaryota; kingdom Metazoa; phylum Arthropoda; class Insecta; order Mantodea; family Mantidae; genus Mantis; species Mantis religiosa. Next base: position 64,241,827 of record CM060948.1, read on the forward strand.
GCGATAAACTTCAATCGTCGACTGTCACAGTAACCAACACACTACTCTTCTAACACCTCGCCGGTATTATATCCCCCAACCATTGTCTCTAGAATGTCGCAGACCTTCCAAGAAATTTCTTGGCAACACCATTGGATAAGGTTTCTCCCGGGGTTTTCCCTTATCCTGATAGACGAATGTCGGGTAACTCTAAGTTCCGTGGACCGCAAACTCATTAGAGCATCATTTCACTCAATTCTTTCATCGTCCGATATGACTTATTGTTGGAGGACGTAAATTGTAAAAAAAAAAAAAACACACACACACACACAACAACAACAACAACAACATTGGACCAAACGCTCTGGAGCCTCTCTCTCTCTCTTTCTCTCCTGCCCACACACCCCGCTTCGGCATGTGGCAGCAGCTCAACAATGCCACACGGTGACAATACACCTATACAAACCAAGTTTAGTTACAGAAGCATATGGAAGCTAAAGCGAAAATGAGTGATGCTATTGACAGTGAAGCAATATAAATTAATCAATTATAGTGAAAATTAGTGATGATGATGTTGATGATCATGATGATGATGATAGTTGGCACTACAGGCCATGTAGGCACTTTTCCTCCCTAAACACCTTCTTCCATTCTACCCGGTCCTCTGCTTTTCATCTCCAGCCTTTAATCCCTAACTTTCTCAAGGCATTTTCTACAGCATCTACTAATCTTTTTCTGGGTCTTCCTGTTCTCTTTCTGCCATCCAGCTTTCGGCATTGTAACTCCAAGTTAGTCCGCATTCTCCATCCGTCCATACCTTATCACTCCAAATATATTTCTCAGGATCTTCCTTTCAGACCGTAATAACCATTGATTTTCTCTGGTTGTCAACACTCAGCTTTCTGAACCATACATTATTGTCAATCAATTATCTGGAAGCACAACAAACGACAGCTGAGTAAGGGACCAGAGGCCGCGCCACACCCACCCCATTTGTCTCCTGTCACTAACTGAAGGGATGATTAGGAGAGGGATTGCGGGCCACTGTGCCCTCTCTTTACCCTCCCCCTAGGTTCTTGAACGTGCGGTGTGTTTCGTCTAATCCGGAAACTTCTAGATTGGCCAGCTGGTCTTACATAAGCGACGCGCCGGGCCGGAGGAAGTCAGTTCTTGGCGAGCTGTGAGGAGCGCCCAGTGAGGGGACGGACTGCGTATGTGCGTCGGAGGAGTTTACGTAATTACGAGTGCAAGTGGAACTGTAACGGACGAACTAGTGAATCGTAATTGTGTTCATTACGTGATTCTGTGTAATTGGCAAGTGTTAAACTGTAAGTCGGTGGAAATAAAGAACATTTTTGAGTGGTGCAATCGAACTTTTTCATTTCAGGAACCCACAAAGTCACATTATTATTGGTCTCAGTACAGTTGTATATATTTTAATTTTAGTATTTCTACTGACGTTCGTTGATGATGATATATATAAGGGCGCTCAACTAAGGCGGTCATCAGCGCCCTTTAAAAAACTAGTCATGGCAAAAGCCAGATATAAAACTTTCTAAAAACTATACAAGTGTAACAAAACCTATTAAAAATACACGTACATAAAAAACATCAATCAAAACCTACTAAAAATTTCGTTCACTAAATCCTAAACTCTAAACTAGACAAGAATCTAAAAACCTTCTCCACGGGTCTCCACGCACGGCCTACACGTGGGTGGGCCTGTTGACCGTCTCCCTCAACCACGAAGAGGAGCCCACACGAGGGAGACTGTTGGCTCGGGACCCCGGGTGCGCCAAATCCGTACCTACCGAAGTAGGCCCCTGGGGGGACGTTCTTTGATCTAAACATATTCTGCAAGGCATAGAAACATCGGTTGCCAATTGCTATTCTTTCTTGAATTTCCACTGATGTTTTATTATCTACTGTTACTATAGATCCCAGGTATTTAAATTTTTCCACTCTTTGATATTCTTTCTCGTGTAATTCAACTGTAGATTCTCTTCTTCTTGCATCCCCATCACCTCCCATCTTCATATATTTGGTTTTACTAACGTTCACTACCAATCCTAGATTTTGTGCTTTCTCTTCCAACACTATATAACTTTCCTCAAGAGCTCTTATATTCCTTGCGAGAATTGCCACATCGTCAGCATATGCCACTACTTGTACTGATCTGGAAAGTATGGTCCTAGTAAACATTAGTGGAAAAATAAAACTAGTTTATTCAGAGAAAGTTCAATATAGCATAAACAGAAAATTGGCATTAAAGCTATTACTGGATACCCGAGCGGGATGGCTCAGGCGGTTTCGTCTGCGGCCCGCATTCGGGAGGCCCGGGTTCGATTCTCATGACCGACCTACCTGACCCATGGGCTTTTTCGGGGGTTTCTCCGGGTTGTTAGGCGAATGCTGGGCACCTTAATTATTATATCTCCTGATTTTCTTGTCCTTCCATTTCTTCTCCATTATCATTTCACAATATCTGGTGATCCCTTTCAGGGTAGAAATGTCGGTGGGTGTCACGGCGGTGCATGGCGGGATGATATACCCTGAGGAAAACTACTTCCTTCTCCGGTAGGTCGGTTGCAGGTCTCCGCTCCTCTGCTGGGACCATTTCGTGACCGCCAGCCAGGGACCTTTGAGGCTCGGATCGCCTGCCTGGGACCTTTAGGTCTCGGCTGATGAGCTCGTTGCCGTCCCGCAGTAGGGGAGCGTGTTCGGTGTCCTGGCCTGTCTATCCAAGTAAACTGTAGGGGCCCTGCCCTCTGTACTGTCGTGGCTCCTTGGGTCGGTCGTCCTCTGTCTCCTTCCTCCCGGGGGTGTCCCACTTGGGGGCATAGGAACAATGGGACCAGCATGGTGGCCTAAGTACCGAATCCCTTCCGTAATGAAATCCTAATCCTAATCCTGGCTGCCCTGGCTAGACTGAACCATAGGACTGAGCCACATTGAAGTGAGCTGTTTACATTAATTGCGCATGTGCGAGAATTGAGGTTCGCTCAATGTCTACATAACCACTGAGCATTCAGTCGTCACCTGCACAGAACTATCGCCTCCATCACTGAACACCGAACTTGCTTCTCCTGTAAATCCTTTATCAGAAAAATAAACTCAAGGAGGAAAGGAAAAGGGTGGGAGGGACGAAGTGGAACTTCGAACTGGTTGGTCTCTCAAATTAGTTGCTCAAGCTCTGAATAGCTGGCAGAAGTGATCTCTACGGACGTTCAGAGATCACTAATCGAATTTTGGCCAGGGAATAAAATGTTCAAGTTTTGGACCGTGCCATTCAGGTAGGAAATGAAACCTAAAATGGTAACCCTGGTTTGGAAGAACAGTTATTCAAAATCCAAATGAGATTCCTGTATAGTGATGATGATTTAGAATTCATTCACTGATCATCCCCTCCTCCCTCCAAAAAACAAACTTTAGTTCATCGTCACCACTTATAGGGGTTGTTAGAAGCAAGTAGAAGTTAAAAGTACGAGCTTAACCTTCCATCCTATGGCAAACTAAATCACATAATTAAAAAGTGTGTACCATTATAAAGTATTTTATCTCCTAAGTTGCTGAAATTGACGGCTGTGTATACCTTTTGACTGTTTATGTAGTCTTTGCCAGCACAATATTAAATTCTCCAACTGACTCGTATTTTTCACTGTCAACCACGAGATCTCGTATACATATGAGATAATATGCCTTAAACGGCGGCTTACAGCATGTATTCCAAGACCCGGGCTTTATAGTTTAGACTATTATTAGGTTAGTTAATGGAAATTAATTGTTTTCTCACACCAGCTGGGACTTAAATTACTTACACGTTGTATGTCACTATTAAGGTATATCGTCACACATGTATATGAGATCTCCTAGCAGTTTGCTGGGGAATATGCGAGTTAATTGAAATTTAATGTCGTACTGGCACGTTGCCTTGGTAGCTCAGTGGTTAGAGCAAGCGGATGGAGATCGTTAGATCTGTGTTTCAAAACCCAGCTGTGGTATGAACTTTGCAGTCTATCTTTGCAAAACACATTGATAAATTGAGTGTTAGTGAGCATATCTGTTTTGGGGATTCATAACATATCTTACCTTTAAAAACAAAGTTGTGAGTATTCAATGGCATTCTGAGTCGCTAAAGTCCATGAAATGTCTGATCCTGCTAATGAGATCATCGACCTTTCCCCTACTTATTGAATTGGATTGGATTACGAAACAGAGGGGATACTTGATTTTGTACATAGGCCCCCCAAGTGGAGCCTCCCCAGGAGGAAGGATAAGGCCAGAGGAGACACACGGCAGCCGTCCTAGGGAGCCACGACAATGCAGAGGGCAGGGTCCCTACACTTTACTAGTTGTAAACTCCCCGACAGGCCAACACAACCGGCAGCTCACCCAACTGCGGTCCGGAAGCGGCCCCACCAGAGCGTGCTCGGGGACCGGGGATCGTGCTACTAGCGGAGGAAGTTTTACTCAGAAGTTATCATCCTGCCATGCACCGCCGAGACACCCACCGACACTTCTACCCTGAAAGAGATCTCCAGAGGATAGATGATGTGAAATGATAATGGAGAAGAAATGGAAGGACAAGAAATTCAGGGGATATAATTAAGGTACCCAACATTCACCTGGCGACTCCGGAAAATCCCGAAAAAATCCTTGGGTCAGGTAGTTCGGCAATGGGAATCGAACCCGTGGCTTCCAAATGCGGGCCACAGACAAAACCGCCTAAGCCATAACGCTCGGTTATCCCCACTTATACATGAAAGAGATGGGCGAGTATCCAACTGGTACGGGGAGGAGATGTGTCAGCGTCACGCATCCCCCAGTCCTCACAAGACAAGGATGGTTGCCATCGCAGCTTCTCGCGTTCTTCAAGGTGCGACGTGGGAAATGGATTTATACCCAAAAGCCTTAAATTTGCACTCTCAGAAATGGTGTTGAACTCGGAATCATTTCACTATAGCTACAAACCAGAACTCACTCTCTAGCCCGGTCGTGCCGATGGCTGAGTGCTTACTGCATTTGGCTCGCACTTGAATCGAGTTTTCTTCGGGATCTCCGGTTTCCCCAGCATCTCATTCGACCGGTGCTCTAACTTCATCTCATGTGTCATCAGTGTCACCACCTGCGGCACCGTATGTAGTAAAAGCGAGGGTTCAACAGTACACTCTCTAGCCCACGGCGAGACGTCGCAGCACACTCAGTGATACAGTCTATTTAAATTTTCTCCCATATTTTTGTAGACTGCAGGATTACTTTGATTTTGGAGCATAAGTTCTTAACTCTGCAAGCTCGTGAATCATATATTTACATACTAGTGTAGTGATTATTCAAACTGGGCTTTTTTAATATATGACCTGAACATTTAGTCATATCGGTGAAATGAATCACCGGTTCTTAGAGTTGCCAGACATTCATCTTTCAGGATAAGAGAAACTTCTGGATAAAAATCTTATCTAGGTAACTCACCCTGACCGAGACTCGACCGCGGGAGCCCTTAACGTGAGGTCAGACACGCTACCGCCTACGCCACCACCTACGCTACAAAATTGCTTTTCATTAATCGTCAATGTTGGTCATACCTCTATAAACATTTAAGGATCTAATATTGTTACTATATTATCCATCGGACTTCTGTGAATTTGGATTTTAAATACCGGTTCAATACTGTTAGTGGTACACAAGAATTTCTGAGTAGGTATGTCTCACCAGTTGTTTCCACACTGATTTCTTTCTCTTTCTGGTTCCACAGAAAAGTGAAACAGCTTCTTGCGCCAGCTTCCCTTATGTGTGATGTCATTTTGATTCCTAGTAAGACAAACTAGGTTTTAAAGCTAGATAATCTAGGAGGTTATGTGTTACGAAACATATATTTTAAATATATTATTGGTTTTATATGAAAAAAATCTGGTTGATATCAGCGCTAACTTACAATTTAAAACGAGAAATCTGATTTTTTTTTAAAGTTGGAGGATAAAATAATATGAGTTATATTAAGAATACAATAAGTATTCCAAAAACAAAACGATAAAGGTTCATCTTATTTAAATCTGCTGCGGGAATAGTAAGCATATAATAAACTAAACAAGATACATCTACCTTCAAAAGAATGATTTGATGCATGAAAATTTATACTTCGGTGCACAATTTAGATTTACAAAGAAGCAGCAGCCTCTGTGGCTTTGGCACCTCGATTAAACGCAAAAAGCAGAAGGTTTCGAAAACGGTCTTTGTTGTTTGACTTGACATTTCCTTTTACTGCCATGAAAAGAACATACTGTGTATAATTAGAGTACATAATTGTGTATGGAATATGTACATAAAGCACATTGCCCAAACATTGTATATATTTTGCAAGAGATTTGTCACTATAAGGCAACGCCAGAACATATAGGTCAACTCATTATTTTAATGGATTATTAGTATAAGGAATAAGCAATTTCACGACTTTAGAAAAATATTCTGAAAAAATCTTATATGTTGCGCTAACCGGAGCTTTTCTAATCACTCTTCCACTTTTAGAAAAAGCTGTAATGAGAATTACTTTTAAAAGCAGATTGCTATGTGATGTCCTGAAAAGTCCATGCCCTTTACAATAGCACAAAAGAGTAAGGTGTAAACGTAATCCATGGCGTAATGGCCCAAAGTGGGCCTGAGCATGTCAACCCGACTGCCGCTCACATATGCAAGAGAGAGGTGGGCGGTCATCCAACCAATAGGGGTAGATATGGTCAGCATCTCGGCACCCCCAGCCGGAAAGTTGGCTTTTTAGACCAGGGTTCGCTACCTAGTGTAGTTCCTCAATTTCCTCAAGATGCTGACTAGGCACCGGTCCTATACCATGTAGGGGCGAGGGTATCTATGTGGGCAGCCTTCACAAAGTGAAGACCGACCTCCCTCTCTCCAGGGAGGGACCGAGCTGTCCCCGGAGGGAGTCCGGAACCTTCAAGGCTCTTTCTATTAGGGCAAGACCTAGAGACTAACAAGCCCCCCTCCCATCTGGCCCACAGAACTCAAGACGGGATGGAAGTGGATACGCCACTTACGTGCGTCAACCCCACAGGGAAGACTACCGAATAACCTCGGTGTGGCCGCCTGGTGATCTAGCATACCTTCTACTAGCTCTGTAGGCTAGTAGAATATTCCCGGGACTTTTTGGGCAACCCTCTCGCCCCTCCGAAGCCTGGCCGGAGGTACTCGATCTCACGCGGGTAACGGGAACACACTGCCTCCTCGAGTCCAACCCAATCCGAACAACTTCCATTAAGGAAGGGGCTCGAATGTTCGGCCCGAGGTTCCTCTAGTAACGTCAGAGGTAACACGAGTGCTAAGGGTCCACAGCGCCCGCACCAAGCAGCTGAAGGGGATGGATCCCCTCCTACGGGAACCGGTCCTATACCCGGGACTTGAGGTCCGCAGGGGTGGGATCGATCCCGGGAGCCTTTCAGACTCAGGGAACTAAAGCACGCGCTCTAGCCCACTACGCCATGGCGCAGGACCATTCACGTGTACATATTTGAAGAAACAAAAAGTAACAAAGATTATCTCGTAAATGTTTAAAGACACAAGAAATTCTTCTAGACATAAATTGGGTTCCAAAGGGATCTACATATTTTCTCACGAGGTTTTTTTTTTATCTCTTACGGTTTTTCAGTTATTACAAAAGTAACTCAGAATGAAGAGCACTTCACAGACTGTTCCCAAAAGATTCAAGAAATGCATTTTATTTTCAAGAAACTATATTAAATACATGGCATTTTAATGAAAATAAAAAATAAAAAAATATATTTCCATATAGGGATTGGTTTGTTGGCGTCGTTTCCCATCTCTAAATGATGGTGACCTTATACAATCCGTCTTCTTTTTGATTGTGGTGTTAACGGACAGAGTCTCAGACACAGGCACAGACACACACACACACGAACCTTGTTCTCAAAGTGCTTGTTTTGGATTCTAGGTAATATAATGTTCAAATATAAGTTTTTGGGTGACATATAAGTTCTTCTTTTAATCTCTGCTACAAGTAAGCAGTAGACAAAGTAAAAACAGACGCCCATACTGTTGGATTGTTCAAAGTAAACCCAACACCATTTATCCTAACAGAATTACTCATAGAGCGTTTACATATTTTTTTCATTACTTTTATGCTCACAGATTAATGTAACATTGCCAGAAAAAAGTTGTACAACACTTGTGTTTAAATACTTTCTGCCCTTGTAGAGTTTCATCTGCTTTGTGTACGTATTGTTGTGGTCAGTCTGATTACTACTCATTCAAACACAATACTGTCTGTAGAAGAAGGTTCTTGTAGTCTCTTTAATTGACCTTAGTTACTTATTATACGGTAGCCCTCACTGCAACAATGGCACATACGAGGGCTGTTCAATAAAGAATGATCACATTCTTTTTTGACAACGTAGCTCTACTCATCCTCATAATTTTGATGGTACTTCTCAAAATAGTCTCCCCTGAATGATATGCACTTGTCCCAGCGTTTATGCCAGTCTTCAAATACATGCTGGGAACCTTTTCTGAGAGATTCTTCAAAATCACCTCCGCAGCCTTCACCACTGTTTCTGATGATGGATAATGCCACTCACGAAGGCATTTCTTCAAGTTAGGGAATAGAAAAAAGTCACATGGGGCTAAATCTGGACTATAGGGAGGGTGAGGGATGTACTTCATGTGATTTTTGCAAGATATTTAGCAACGACATTGGCAATATGCGGCCGTGCATTAATCGTGGTGCAGCATCCAGCCTGCTTCATGGAAATGTGATCTTTTGCGCCTGATATAGACTTGCAATGCTTTCAGGACATCCCTGTAGTATTTTCCAGTTACTGATGTGTGTGCAGGTACAACATGCTGATAAACCATTCCATGAATATCAAAGAATGAGATGACCTTAACTTTCCCAGCAGAAGCAAACACTTTTGCTGTTTTGAGGGTTGGTGATGAAGGAGATTTCCACACTGAGCTTTGCTGTTTGCTCTCAGGATAAAAATGATGTAGCCAATTTTCATCAGCAGTGATTACGTTTGAAAGAAACCCCGGATCTTCTTCCAACATCAACTTTAACTGCATGTTACCTCCATTGCAGCGGTAGGCGATACTGAATATGTCTGAACTTACCTGGTTCTCACAGGCGGGAACCAGGAGTACCAACAATGAAACTACTACGGCGTGTTTGTTTCACATTAAGCTAACATAATATAAAAAGAATGAATTTTAGTGCTAAAAATTATGACCGTAAAAAATTTATGATCTTTCTTTATTGGACAGCCCTCGTACTTAACGATCCAAAGGAATCCAGGAAAATGTAATTTATAAAATTATTGTAGGACACACCAGCACATGCTCCCACATATACACCCTGCACATACTTTGTCCAATTAGGCCATTTTCAGTATATATAGAATACACACACAATAATATACATTATTGATGAATCACATACATATTGCATACTGAATGAAACAGGATATACAGTAAATGCATTATTTAGATGTTTATTAATCCACACTAGCCGTGTGTGAAACAACAATTAATTTCCATCAACTGTACCTAATAGTGTTCCGAACTATAAAGCCCGGGCCTTAAAGTACTTACAGCATAGTAAGTCACCATTAAGGTAGCTGTCTCATGTGTTTATGAGAACTCCTAGTGGTTTACCGGGAGAAACACGAGTCAGTTGGAGAATTTAATGTCATGTTGGCACGTTGGCCATAGTAGCTCAATGGTTAAGAGCAGCTGGACGGAGACCAGAAGATCCGTGGTTCAAATCCTGGCTATGGCATTGAATTTTTCGGTCTGACTCTACCCTTTCAATATTCTAATGTCGCTCAATCCACTGCATATTCATTGACACCAATCTACTGTTCTGTCCAAATAAGTAAGGTTACGTCTAAAGAGTGCACTGTTACTCAGAAGCTTCACAATTTATTTTATAAATGTATCTGTTGAGCTAAGCAATGTTTCTAAAAATGTCACACGTAATAATATATATGTATCATGCAGGAACAAACTTACAGTAAATCCTGGGATCTGCACATGCAATTTTACTAAGAAAGAAGCTAAAATTAGGTTGTTTCAAAATAAAATATTTCATGTATATTAGTTTTAAATGTTAAGGACAATGGATTGCTAATCAAACTGAAGAGCACTCAGAGGTGTACAAAATAAGTTGACTTTTCAAGATCTTGGTCAAACCATTACATTCTCTATTGTCAATAATAATTAAATTAACAGAGCCAATTTTACAAGAGTATTTTTATGAATATAATAGGTTACAAAGACGATTATTAAAGATACATTTGCAACGTTTAAATCCTTTAGCAATAGAAAAGTCTATCCTCATATTTCACGGAAGAGGAAGGCATACACTTGCTAATTAGAATAACCATTAAACAATCGCATCCGTTTAAGGACATTATAAAAAACATATTGGTTTCTTCTTTCTGACGTAAGATATAGAATAGTACTCCAGCAAAAAAGACTAGAAATTATTATTGAAAATCAGCTGGCAAATTAGGGTAAACTTAAAAGGTTACTCTAGTTGAACATTGAGGGAAGTAAATAATCGAATTCATTATGCTTGAAGGGGACAAATACCAACTTACTATACAGGTGAGTCAAAAAACACCAATAACGCTTAGTATGTTGCGCAGGGCAGGACACTGATAATTGTTTTAAGAAGGACCCCTTGTCCGGAAACGCATTGTTTGAATGCTGCAGAACATAAAAATTGGAGCACTCGTGTCCTAAGTGCATGTTTGAGCTGACGAAAATCCATGTTTGAACGCAGATCTTTGAAGTCATCAATACACGTTTAATATCAACCAGTGGACTGTAATAATTGTTGATCACATTAATTGTCCGTATCTACTTCCAAACAGACTAACAGGACCGATCTACCTCGCAGTTTTAGATATTTTTTGCCTACCTCATTGAAGGACGTCTCACTACAAATTTGGCAGGTAATGTGGCTGTAACACAACGGGGCCCAGGCACACTTTGAGAGAAATGTGTGGAATCACCTCAACGTTACACACCCCAATAAATGGATTGGTAGAGGAGGACCAGTTCCACGGCCAGTATGATCACCAGATCTGACACCATTGGCTTACTTTCTGCGGGGTAGTATGAAAACCACAGTATGTGCTACTCCTGTAGATGTAGAGGAGGGCCTCATTGCACGAGTACATGGAGCGATTGCCATTATTTCGTGTAAACCACACTTATTGGAGCATGTATGTGAAGCTCAGCGCCACCAATGTGTGCTCTGCATTGACGTAGGGGGACCCAATTTGAACCCCGTTTGTAACGTTAAACTGCTTTATGCTGCACACCCTCTATTCGTTGTATTGGTGATATGTGGAACGGACGATTTGACGATTTACAAGACGCATCCAAACTGTGCGATTTCGGACGTGGGTTGCTGCTTGGAAGATGATCCTTTTGCCGTCTGCACAACATGCTGAACGTTGTTGGTGATTTTTGTCTCACCCTGAACCCTGGGTTCAGGTGCTTTTTGACTCTGCCCTAACCTCTATGAACCCTGGGCTCATTTGAGCATCATTTCACCCATTTAATTCATCGTCCATATGAGTAAACGTTGAAGGACGTAAATTTTATGTATATATGACCGAAGATTTTGCGGTTTCGTAGGGTCAGTAGGCGAATGCTAGAGTGGTTCCTCTTCTACTACACGTTTTTTAGCCATGTTTTACAGGTGCAGGTGTTCAACGCGTTGCGTCTGGACAGTGGATATACCTTGTGAAAAGGTTTCTGCCTGACGTTGGTTGGACTGCTGGTTGGGAACACCCCCGTGGAGGGAGCTCGAGGACTATAGCGTCCGGATGAGACCTATCTGTAACCGTTAAGAATCTTGTCCATCGTTGCCTGAATCTGGTCGCCCTTTGGGTCTCCCCCACAACCCTCCTTTCAAGGTGTCACGTTAGAAAGAGAAATATAACTTCAGTACTCTGTTTCGAGTTCTAGGGACTCTCCTACTCTGTGTTCGTACCCTTACTATATTATTTTAAGCCAAAACATGTAATTTTCAAATTTACCATAGGAAAGTTGTTTAACTAAGCTTACTAGCATGTATATATGTTACGTTTAGGTTTCCAGAGAACCTTTTTATAGACGTGTACCAAACTACACCTCAGGGGGTTGAAATATTTCATATTTTGAATGAACTCTTCACATCAATTAAAATACTGTGAGATATATTTATGTACTGATGGTTCAAAGGCTATTAATCATAATGCTGGAGTGAGTGCCAACATTAAAGAGAAACAACTTTAGCAGCAGCCATTACTTTCTTTATAGGTTCTGCGAACGTCGAAAAAAATCTTCCAAACATATGGCAATGTCATAAGAAACCATAAAAATAATAAACTATATAAAATGATGACGTCTTAAAAGAAGGCTCTTTAAAACGAAGTGTGAAGATACGAGAAGTAAGGTGCGCAGTAAAGTAAGATGGCTGTTGGATGGAATGGCCTCTCCAAATAGCAGCACTTTAATTGGACCATAACGCCCTATTGGCAACAGTTTTAAATGATGAAGACTGGGTGTGTAAACTGTTTTATTTAGCCGACATGGTTGAGAAAATGCAGGTTATAAATCTTCATTGTGTTACAAAAACCCCTATGTTTTATTTGAGAGAAAATGTACAGCACATGGAAAAGAAAGATATCAACTGTTTCTTTCTTTCTAGCAGTTTCTTGAATATATACGAGGGCTATTCAATAAATAATGATCATAATTTTTTACGGTCATAATTTTTCACACTAAAACTCAATCTTATTATATTCTGTTAGCTTAATGTAAAACAAACACTCCATAGAAGTTTCATTGTTGGTACTCCTGTTTCCCGCCTGTGAGAACCAGTCAAATTCAGACATGTTCAGAATCGCCTTCGCTGCAGTGGAAGTAACACGCGAGGAACAATATGCGGCTTTCAAATTCTGCTTTCGTCTCAACAAATCTTCAGTTGAGACCTATACAATATCACAGGAGGCCTGTGGAGAGTCTGTTCTTCCCTACAGCACAACTCGAAGGTGGCTTAAAATCTTTAAAGAGGGGAGACAATCAATTTCAAAGGAAGGTGGACCCGGTGCTTCAGTTACTTCTCTTATGGAAGAAACCATCAACACTGTTGCTGCCATTGTGAGATAGGATCGACGAATTACCTTAAGATCACTTTCTGAAATACTGAACATTTCATTGGGTGCCACCTACACGTTGGTAACAGAAATATTACACATAAGACGTGTTTGCGCGCGATGGGTTCCAAGACTGTTGATTCCCGGACATTTGCATGCAGGTCTGCATGCAGTTAAAGTTGATGTTAGAGTAAAATCCGGAGTTTCTTTCAAACGTAATCACTGCTGATGACACTTGGCTACATCATTTTGATCCTGAGAGCAAACAGCAAAGCTCAGTGTGGAAATCTCCTTCATCACCAACCACCAAAAACGTAAAAGTGTTTGCTTCTGCTGGAAAAGTTATGATCATTTCATTCTTTGATATTCATGAAATGGTTTATCAGCATGTTGTACCTGCACACACATCAGCAACTGTACAATACTACAGGGATGTCCTGAAAACATTGCAAGTCTATATCAGTCACAAAAGATCACATTTTCGTGAAGCAGGCTGGATGCTGCACCACGATAATGCATGGCCGCATATTGCCAATGTTGTTGCTGAATATCTTGCAAAAATCAACGTGAAGTGTATCCCTCACCCTCCCTATAGTCCGGATTTAGCCCCATGTGATACTTTTCTATTCCCTAACTTGAAGAGACGCCTTTTTGGAAGGCATTATCCATCATCAGAAGCAGTGGTGAAGGCTGCAGAGGCGATTTTGAAGGATCTCTCAAAAATGTTTTCCAGCATATCTTTGAAGACTGGCAGAAACGCTGGGACAAGTGCATCGCATTCAAGGGAGACTATTTTGAGAAGGACTATAAAAATTATGAGGATGATCAAAGGTACGTTGTCAAAAAAGAAAAAAAAAATGTGATCATTCTTTATTGAACGGCCCTCGTATATAGCCAACCGACCCCACCCCCCAAAGTGCAAGTGTCCTCGAAAATTAGTTATTTTTCCACAGCTCAAGAGAAGGTGCATTAAAAATCCCGTTTCAAAGCCAAACGCTACCGTAGTTTTATTTGTTACATGAACTCAAACTTTTGTCTAGGAAACCAAATTAGTATCGCTACCTTTCCCATCTAAAATACATTAGAATGGTAATGCGGGATTTTCAGCTTATGCAAAATTCAAAAGACGCTTTTGTAAGGAATCAAATTATCACCAAGTGAATAAAATAGAAAACTGTGTAACACATACAACCACAGGTCTCATTGAAAGTACAAATGGTTCATTATTTGTTGAAATCCGTAATTAATTTTAGGTGTGACCAAGTTTTGACTATCATATACTGTGGTATTTAAAAATGCATTGAGTAGCTCTCATATATTTTAATGCTTTTAAAGTATAATTTATTACATAGATATTGTCCCTTTAGTTTTGCATATAACTTTACGGTTTCTTGCAATCCTATCCTCCTATTCCCGGTAACATTAATTTGTTAGTAAGGAATGGACAAGGGCTGGACTGGATTCGGCACGGAGGTCCAAACCCGGGAGGAATGATGAGGCGAGAGGAAACAGAGAGAGGCCATCCCAAGGAGACAGAACAGTGCAGAGGGTAAGTTCCCCAAACTTTACCAGTTGGGAACTCCCCGGCAGACCGGTAAAACCTGTATCCCACCCTATTGCGGTCCGGAAACGATCGCATCAGACCGCGTTCGGAGACCGGAGGCCGTCCTACAGGAGGAGGATGTTTTACCAAGAGCCTATCATCCTGCTATGCAACGCCGAGGCAACCGTCGATACGTCTACCCTGAAAGAGACCACCAGATGAGGGATAATGTGAAATAGTAATGGAGATGAAATGGAGGTACGGGCAATTCGGGGGACGTGATTAACCTACCAGCATTCGCCTGGCGACCCGAGAGAAGCTCCGAAAAATCCCGGGATTAGGCAGGTTGTCCATGGGAATCGAACTCGGACCTCCCAAATGCGGGTCACTTATGAAACCGCCTGTGGCATTCACTTCGGTATGGCCAAGGTCTGCTCTGTATCTAAGAAATAAATGTTGCCGGTAGGTGCATATGGGCCTCTGCCATTGACCTTGATTCTAAAAAGGTGTTCCCCGAGTGAAACGGTTTGGAAACCTCTGCTATAAAATATGGTGCAAGGAAGCTGTATAGTGAAAGGGTTCTGTGCTCAGACTCTGATGCAATGACACACAAGTTTGACAGCGTGGTGTTGCAGCGCAATGCTTTACATTATGATGCAAGGAAACAAATACGTGACTCAAGTGTCAATATAGACATCTTTCTGTAGAAATCACATTAATTAATGTGGCATTTTAACTGATAGCAATACAATCCGATATGCTATTACTACAGCCACTATACCATCAAATACTTAATTTAAATCTGACCGGCATTTATACACCTTGCTGAAATGCTTTGTTAGTGTTTACTACTTGTTTGTAAATTGATATGAATTTTATTACTTCTTTCTAATTTACTATTTTCTTGCGTACATCAAACTATTTCAAGATGGAATCAGTTCATCAACGCTTACTTAAAAGGAAATTGTTATTATAGAGAAATGTATCCTTACTTGATAAGTTAGAAGTAACGTTTGTATAGCATTATTGAAAATTGTGTTATATATTATTTATCTCTACTAATCGCTTGTTAGGGCAAAGATGTAAATCGTCCCAATTTTATACCAAAACTGGCTGACCCGGCGAACTGCGTACTGACAATAAAATTTGCGAGAACTTATCTATATAAATAAAACAAAATCGGATTAGTTGGTTATTTATTCTGCAATTGGTGGTGAAGTTTAAATACAACACAGTTACAATTAAGTTAATAAATTTAAAGTTTTCTGATAAAAAATATTTTTTGTCTTTTTGTGGTGCGTAAGTATATGAAGATGATGGTTTTCCGACGAGCGAACACGCGACGTATAATTGTGCATGAGAGAAACGGAAACTCCAAGTTGATTCCGCAAATTTCCAACGACTGTCCTTGTGATTTATTTATGGTCATCGCAAAGGCCAAACGCACGGACAATTGTAGACACTTAAAACCAAAGGTAAATCCACTGGAATCATCGGAATACGCGGGATCAAGATATCCTCCCTTTTGTACTTTCCCTTGACGATTGTTGTACCGATGAGGTTATTCATTAGTTTTTCGCAGATAGTCCATTGCACAGTCGTGTTTGGTTAATGTAAAGCAGCATAATCCCAACTGATCCTACTTTTAATTTTAAATTGTGACGTGGGAGTCCAGGCAATTCTAATGAATTTGAAAACTCTGTGGGATAGTTGACTATGCCATCCTGGTTTATAGCTGTGTCAACTGATTTGTGCGAAAACAACTCACCAAGAAGAAACAGACACTCCAGAACGCAATTCTGACATACCAACACAACCACGAGGGCTGTTCAATAAAGAATGATCACAATTTCTTTGACAACGTATTTTTACTCATCCTAATAATTTTATGGTCCTTCTCAAAATAGTCTCCCCTGAATGTGATGCACTTGTCCCAGCATTTATGCCAGTCTTCAAAGACATGTGGAAACCATTTTTGAGAGATCCTTCAAAATCGCCGCCGCAGCTTTCACCACTGCCTCTGATGAATAATGCCTCCCACGAAGGCGTTTCTTCAAGTAAGGGAGTAGAAAAAGGTCTCATGTGGCTAAATCCGGACTATAGGGAGCATGATGGATGCACCTCACGTTGATTTTTGCAAGATATTCAGCAACAACAATGGCAGTATGCGTCCGCGCATTATCGTGGTGCAGCATCCAGCCTGCTTCACGGAAATGTGGTCTTTTGCGCCTGATATGGACTTGCAGTGTTTTCAGGACATCTCTGTAGTATTGTACAGTTACTGACGTGTGTGCAGGTACAACATGCTGATAAACCATTCCATGATTATCAAAGAATGAGGTGACCATAACTTTCCCAGCAGAAGCAACCACTTTTGCTTTTTTGGGGCTTGATGATGAAGGAGATTTCCACACTGAGCTTTGCTGTTTGCTCTGAGGATTAAAATGATGTAGCCAAGTTTCATCAGCAGTAATTACGTTTGAAAGAAACTCCGGATCTTCCTCTAGCATCAACTTTAACTGCATGAAGATCTGCATGCGAATGTCCCTTAGTTCGGGAATCAACAATCTTGGAACCCATCGCGCACAAACACGTCTCGTATGTAATGTTTCTGTCACCAACGTGTGGGTGGCACCCAATGAAATGTTCAAACCTCTGTCAAAATGGCAGCAGCAGTGTTCTTTTTTCCTTCCGTAAGAGCAGTAACTGGAGCACCGGATCCACCTTCCTTTGAAATTGATTGTCTCCCCTCTTTAAAGATTTTAAAGCACCTTCGAGCTGTGCTATAGAGAAGAACAGACCCTTCATAGGACTCCTGTAACATTGTATAGGCCTCAACTGAAGATTTATTGAGAATTTCAAAGCCGCATATTGTCCCTCACGTGTTACCTCCACTGCAGCGGTAGGCGATACTGAACATATCTGAATTTTCCTGGTTCTCACAGGCGGGAACTAGGGGTAGCAACAATGAAACTACTACGGCATATTTGTTTCACATTAAGCTAACAGAATATAACAAGATTGAGTTTTAGTGTGAAAAATTATGACCGTGAAGAAATTATGATCATACTTCATTGAACAGCCTTCGTATCTCGGTTCATTATCACTTCCGGTTCTTTTTTTTTTTTTTAATCTTTTAAACCTTCTTTGGACTTATAGATATATTTCAAAAAATTAGACAAATTAGCCGTTCTCCAGTTTTTGTGAGACTTACAAACGTCAATTCATTTATATATGGGAAATATTGGTAAACATTCTTGAATTTATACTTAGTCGCAGGCTACATACATGAGCCAGGGCGACAACAAAAAATGTAAATGTTTGTAGTATATATTAAAATTTGACCAAGATTTTGTGCTCTCTTTGCAGAGCCACAGGAGAAATAGAAGAATTTCACTTGCTACAGCATTGTATTGGAAAATTGAATGTTTGAGAAAGGCTAATGCTGAAACGCTCTTATCCTAAAAAATGATACACTTCAGCTATTATTTTCCGTTCCTTATGGTCTCCAAGTTAAATAAAATTCAATAAAAAATAAACTTTACTTCATAAGCTCATTACAGAACACTTAAAGCAAATATTTCATTCTTTATATAAGTAATTTAGGCCCTATTTGCGACTTATAGTGGAGATGGAATGCTAATTTGCGTTTGAATAATCATCATCTGTTTAGCCTTCATTTTTATATTTATCATTAATTCCCTTCTGTAGCTATAAATCTTAGTATACTGACAATTCTGATAAACCCCAATATCTGTTTCATTCCTTCCCTTCTGAGCAGAAATGGTAAGTGAACTCAATATCAAGGTCCTGGTACAAAAACCACTATGATAACATAACGTCAACCCAGCCTCTCTCGAACGTTATTTTATTGCAGCCTTCGCTGGGGTGGTCGATAACACAGTTCTTCTCAAATATTCAAAGTCCAAAAAGAAGAGCAGAGATGACCGAATTGTTACGAAGGAGCAAATGAAGAAACAGTTCCTTCGACTTTACTTCTTCGGGTAGTTTCAAACAGAACCGTTGTACCACGCCGGACGGTTCAGATGTGCCATTACGCCATTAGTTTTCCCAAGAAGAGCTTTTGAATCCGATTGGCTCCCAGATGTTCTGGAAAATGTCTTCATTTCTCTTCATAGAAGGACCGGCTGCTCTTTCTAGTCATTTTCGTGGTGCATTTCTAAACTCTCGGCAGCAGCCTTATTTCTGACGTTTGTTGAATCCCTAACTGCCCAGTAGGTGCTGTAAACGCTGCTGCTTGCTATGGTGACCTCCTGTAGTTGCATTTTTTTAACTTGTCACTTTCGTTCTGTCCTTGTGTACAAGACGGGGCGAGGAATATCCATTATACTCTTGGTTCCACATATGATGTCCCTACTACTTCAGGTTTATTTTACCAAGTGGACAAGTACAGAGCAAGGATTTATTTTTCCATATTTACATCCTCCAACGTTAAATCATAACGGACGATGAATGAAATGGGTGAAATGATGCTCAATTGAGCTCAGGGACCACACAGCTTAGAGTAACAAGGCATTTATCTTTTAGGATAAGGGAACATCCCTAAAAAGCCTCATCCAGATAACTCGTCCTAACCGAGATTGGAACTCGGAACCTCTTGAGGTGAGGCAGACACGCTACCATCTACAATACCGAGGCGGTGTGTGTGTTTGTGTGTGTGCTTGTGTGTGTGTGTGTGTGTGTGTGTGTGTGTGTGTGTGTGTGTGTGTGTGTGTGTGTGTGTGTGTGTGTGTGTGTGTGTGTGTGTGTGTGTGTGTGTGTGTGTGTGGAGGTTCTGCTTTTGTTATTCCTCCAAACAGTGGTCTGTGTTAGCGAAATGAGATTTTAGGTGAACATGATATTTTCAGTTTTTGATATTTTCAGATTTTTCTCAACCTCCCATTTTTAAAACTTCATCGACATGTTTAAATTATCCGTACCCCGTCTTTTAATCCTATGAGATCCCCCTACTTCCCCATTCTGTACGAAGGACATTTCCCCTCAGTTTTGTGAAAATCTATTCCTTACATTGCGATTTTAGACCAATTTATATGTACATTTACATAAATAATCTCAAATGTGCCACCTAATTGTTTAAATATGGATTTTATTATTGATTCAGTTATTGGCCCACAAAAATAAATATTTTTTTTCTGAAAAAATTGAATTCTAATACGAACCTCCTAAAAACGAACAACTATTTCACTGTAGGTAATAACAACCTCAATCAAACACTTAATTTACTAAATTTTCAGAAAATATTAGTATCATATTTCTCTAGAAATACGAATTCGCAGTGCAGGGTTTTCGTTAAAGGAAAACAAAAATGAAATATCTGAGAGATTATTTGAGTTATAGCTTTGAGCTTTTGCACAGGCATTTCTCTGTTTACTCATATTACGCGTGCCAATTTTCAATTAAATATATTTAAACCCTAAAAAGGTTAGAGTATTCAGTCCCACTGTTGCAAAACTGTAGCTGACGCGGTGGTGCATTAGCGATATGGTTATATGGGAAGATAATGTGCTATCTGAAGACATTGGTCATAGGTGAATATCTAGAACAGTGCACATAAAACACGACGCCACTGAATGTGCGATAAACAAATATACACAGACACCTCCTCTTTGCTATACATACTCCACCTGTGATGGCCCGTAAAATGACAGCCGAACCTGTGGTTAACGGCAAAAAGGAAGCGAGTGTATAACTTCCGGTTGTAAATGACCGTCACCACCGGTCATCACTCAGACCTTCTCGCCAAAATAACTTGCTCCATTGACAATAAAAATAGCAGTGGTGGTTTGGACTGTAAATGAAACAACAGCTTCTCGTTTCTTAAGAGTGTAATTGATGAATTACCAGTGCTGCAGATTTAAGAAATGTCAGTTTGTGAAAGTTGAGTTTGACGTTTTGTTCCTGTTTGTAATATTATCTGTGTTGGAAATAAAAATACAACCTATGAAATCGGATGGCAGGGAAGTATAAACTGATATCCAAAAATTCCTTTGCGATGAATCTGAAGCTTTGAAAAACGAAAATCAGCATTTATGACAAGGGCAACGAAAGATTTAAGGGTCATTCACAACAAAAATCCAAACATTAACGGAAGGATACAAATGTATGTTGTAACCATAAACGTAGAAAAGCATTCATCGTGGAAAAACGGAAACGTAATAATAGGCAATCAAATAATTTAAAATGGCTTCTAATTCTGAAGTAACATTTATGCATGTTCAAACATTTTGCACATCGCTTGTCATAAAACTAAGATATTTGAAAAAAGACCCAAATATACTGGATTAAAACTGTGTAACTGTCTTCCTCAACATCATACAGATATTTCAAACTCAAATAAATGTAAGAAAGTTGCATACATTTCTGCTAGAAAAGCAATTTTATTCAGTTGCAGAATATTATGACTTTTGCCATACTTTGGTAAAGGAGAATGCAACCATATAGTCAAATCAGTTAGTTTATTCGTAGTAGGCTGAACGTTGTTTATGATTTACTTTTGGTGTATAATTTGTGTACACAGACATATAATTTGTAATAACTTTATTTTGTATTTCAATTTTGTAATAATTGTATTTTGTATTTCAACTTTGTAATAATTGTATTTTGTATTTCAATGTTGTAATAGCTGTACTTTGTATTTCAATTTTGTAACAAATTTGACGTGTGCTATCCTTGATGTAAGTCAGAAGGATGAAATATAAGTAAATGAATGAATGAATAAATAAATAAGCAAGAATGAATAAATAAGCAATCAGTAGCCAATTTATTCGGTGTACTATATTTGAAAAGAAAACGGTCGTCTCGGCGTAGATGGTGGGTTCATTCCTGAATCAAAGAAGAATTTACCAAGCAGACTTTCATAATTTACTTCGTGAAATGAGAAGACGGTCATCCAGTGCAATTCCAAGGATATATGGGAATGACTCCTGCACAATTTGATATTGTATTAAACCTATTTGGCCCACTGTTGAAAAAGAATAGCAATCGAAATCCTCTATCTGAATCCCTTTTCCTCAGTGTAACATTACAGACAAGCATGGCTCTGATACAATGCAATAAGCTTTTCTTCAAAGGCCATTTTCCACTGTTTTCTGATTGGTGGATTTATTCGTTCTACATAAAAGCAAATGTGGAAGCTTGGAGTTTGCAAGAATTTGCGTTTGCGTCTGCGAAATGAGTTTCCGTTAACGTTTGCGTTTCCAATACGAATGTTCCCCCCCCCCCCCCCCATTAAATTAGCTGGTCGCAAGCTTCTGCGTTTATGTTGCATTTAGGTTTACCTTTCACTGTGAATTAACCTTTACTGCAGTTACAGGAGTATCTTCCTGCACTGATAAAGGGATTTTAAAAGAAGAATTTTAAGAGAACAAGCAAGTGGTGGGAAAACTTCCCATGAGTGTAAGAAACAGCGTGATACCGAAATTAAAGGATTGAAATAAGTAAAGAATCATGATGGATTTCAAAGGAATGTTGGTTCTTTGTTACAACACCTGCAGGTGCATTTGAGTCGAATAGCAGTTTGGATGCATAAGTTCTTTAAACAAAAGAAACAGTGTCCTTAGCAGATTTCTAAAGGATAGCACTTGACTTGTTGAATGGGCTATTCTTCAGACCCTTAATAATGGCATGACAAAATAGTTACAAAGGGAATCTGTTTGTGAAAAGAGTGCTTCCAGAAAGTGAAAGTCACATGTACACCCACACGCATCTGTGGTCATACAGTCCACGACGTGAGGCCGATTAGGGCAGTCAACTTCTTCTGTCTTGGTCGAGGGAGACCAGAAGTGATGAGAGAAGATATTTGTCAATTTATGCGTAACTAATTAAGTTTTATCGAGTAATAAACATTTCATAAACAGTAACTCCAACAGTAGAACGGATTTTCTAACTACATTCAGAACAAAAATTATTCCCACACTACCAAATATTCAGCGAAAATCGGTATTCCGAAGATTATCTAAAGAACATAGAAAAATTTAAAGATTAACAAATGGCAGCTCCAATTACACATAAGTTTTGTATGAAAACACAACTAATTTATATACAAAACGTCACTGCTATAAAAATAAAGCTAATTTGTACATTTCTGAGGTACAGGAATTAATCGTACACCCCAAATATAATTTACATTATTACAGCAGTATTGACATTCATTATTTCGTAGGGTACCCTTTAACTTTAATTATAATATTCAGCCTTCTTGGTAGAAAATGGATAAGTCTTTTAATCTCTGTGTTTAGTGCTTGATTCAATTCTTCAACAAGAGTCGTTTTTAGCGCTTCTTTGTTGGAAATTGTTCTTCTTTATGTGTTACCCCAGGATATTTTTTATGCGCTTGTTAGGGTTAATATCTGGAGACTGGGAGGGGTACGAAGCTGCTTACAGTCGTGTATTAAGTGTTCTTGTGGCCCATTTTCTACACATGGTACGCAACACTTGCTTAAGAATGCCTGTGTACTTTTGTCGATAATGCAGAGATTTCCTACACCTGTTGCAATTTTGCAACCCCCAAACAAGCACGGTCCTCCACCATGCTTCACTGTGGGAATCACATATTTTTACTTCCGTTCCGTCTTTTTCCTCCAGTTTTTGGGGCTGAGGTTCAAACCAAACATTTTAAATAGGTTCTCATATTTTGTCCTTACCACTTTTCCCCAAACTTCAACGGTCTTTTCATGATACTAACCAGCGAATTCTAGACGTTTTTGCCTCTTCTGTGAGTTGACAGAACATTTTACGTGCTACACTAAGCTGTTGTAACCTTTGTTATTGCAAACAGATATTACGATACTTGCCGAAACTGTGCATCTGCTCTTTGCAACTCAGCAACAATCTGGAGGGTTCCCATTCGTGAATTCTTGGTAATGTAACAAAGAAAGCTGTTCTTATCTCTAGCATTGAGGAGTTGAGGTCCACCAGTTTTAGGTTTGTTTAGGACAAATTTTCTGGCTCCTATCCTGGCAGTGATGGTCTAAATGGTTTGCGTGGTCTTCCTATCTTCTGCGATATCTGCGATATTGCAGTGAGATTAGAGATCACTGTGTGGTCTAGTTTTTAATTTTCTTCTTCAAAATTTGTTTCATTCCTTCTTCGGCCCACTTTATTTTACGTCCACGACACACTGTGCTTGCTGTCATTCTGGTGAGGCTATTGACACGAATAATTATTGTGATTATTACATTAATTGCGTTTAAATTTATCCATTATGGAAAATATTTTATACTAATTTTATTATAAATTTATGAGTACAAAATTAGTTTCTTACAAAATCATGATTTAAGGTGTTACAAATGTAAAACTTGTAAGAAGCAATTTTGAGAAAATGAAAGAATCCAAAATTGTTGTATGCAAATGGGGGTTCCCTTTTAATTTTATTGTCTCATTAAATAATTTCCTGACTCACGATATTTAGTATTTATTTGGCTTTTCTATCTCTTTAATTATGTTGCTCTTTCTCTCCGTCACACACACATACACACATTTTTGCATGCATGCCTGCAGATACATGCTAAACCTTTTTCTGAAATTCCTTACACATTTTGATGAGGGAGACATGTACTATGCACTTCCAATAAATCTCAGCATCCAGTTTTTGAATGAAACACCGTACGTGTTGATTGTACATATGCTTTATTGTGTTTCAAGTAAGATAATAAGATTAAGACAATTAAATGGCTAGAATTTTAAAAACTGATTGGCTGAAAATCTTTCACAACTGCTTTTAATTATATTTTCTGCTGTTCTCCACAACATTATTGGCCCGCCTCGGTAGCGTGGTGGTAGCATCTCAGCCTCACGCTCAAGAGGTCCCGAGTTCGAATCTCGGTCAGGGTGAGTTACCTCGATAAGGTTTCTTCCGGGGTTTTCCCTTATCCTGAAAGACGAATGTCGGGTAACTCTAAGCTCTATGGACCCCGGGCTCATTACAAAAACAAAATTATTGAACACAAATATTGCTTACTTTCAGTGTCACTTAAATTATTTGCTTTCAGATCATTTTGTGTTAAAGGGCATTAAACATTTTACCATCAAATTAAATATAACTATTCTAATTTTCATCAATTTTATGCTCTGCAAAACTGTAAATTTCACGCTGTAAATTACAAAAGAGTATAATAGCAGATAACACCTTGTACATAGAACAAATTTTAAAACCAACATTACTGTGGAGAATGAAATGGTTTTCACAAATAAGTACTTCATTTTTGTTTTCTTCTCAAATACCTTTTTAACCCTCCAGATCCTCCGGTTTCTGCCACTCTCATTCCACCAACTGTAAGAAATCTCAAATTATGGCTGCACAGTAGAGCTTCAGTTCTACAGTACTTCATAGAATGTGACTGATATAATTATGAAGATTATTTCATGCTTGATACTACTGAAATCATGGATCAGTTAATTATGCCTGTGGATTTGTATGTCTTTCAGTGCACTATACAAAGATTTTTAGGCCTGGTAACTTAAGCTTGATTCAAATTTCTGATGGAATACATTTTAAAGCCAATATGCTAATGTCAAACCTTTTCTTTTGTATTCCATCACAATTTTACCAAATGAACTTAAAGAAAAGTTGCTCCATCGTTCATCTTTCCTATCATTCATTTCACCTCATACCATCATCGACTCTCTATCTCTCATCCCAGGCGTTGGGCTGGACCCTCAACCCAGGTTTCCTCTATGAGGTCAATGCTTGTTCATTTAACATAGTTTTTTATCCAGGAGGAGGGTGCGTAAAAGTGAGCTCCAATCTACAAAGCGCAATAGCTAGTGCAGTTTCAGCTGTAATTTCCTTCAAACTTATAACAATCTGGTGCATCAAGACACTGGTCTAGAGACCTTATACCTAATACGAAGGTTCTGCAAATATTAGATAAGCCAACATTGCACAACATGTAGCACCATCTTGCATTGCATTTAAATGCACATGCGTAAATTTTCTGTCTGCATTTAAAGCCGGGAATGTACAATATACCTGGCACAATTAACAACCTACCTGTAGAGGAACAACAGGTACAAAATGACACAAATGTTACATAGAGAATAAGAGCATTATAATTTCTCAACAAAAACCCTCATAGAAATTTTGTGCCACTTAAAAACTCACTGTGGTAACACAATTTTCCAAATCTGTCTCAGAGTGTGCTGTGAAACGATACAGATACCTTAAATAAAGATATTATGTTACTTTATTGCATTTCTTGTCTGGTCCCTTGACACATATCACCTCGCTTCCTTCTTAATAGACAATTCATGAATTGCAAGGGATGGAATACTCCTGAAATGTAAAGGATCGCATAGGATATTGAAAGTCGTTAAGTCAGTAAGTGATATAAGTCAGCAAGTAAGCAAGGAAAATAAGGGAATCAGTAAATGGTGATATAGCTGAAAGCATCTATATTGGGTCAGTTATGGATAATGTCAGGTATAGGCTAGTGAAATTAAGGCAAAATGAACTAAATAAAAATAAGACCAAAGGGTAAGTGGTGAATATTTTTCCTCAGAATGTGCAAAGCCTTAGACAAGCTTTTAAATTTTGAAGTGTCTGGAAAAACATAATAATGTACATGTCCATAATAATGCACATGTTATATGCTTTTGTGTATAAATGTTAAAGGTAAGGGGCAAGAATGGTTTCAGTCTTATTTGCATAACCACAAACATATGGTTGAAATAAGAAATATTGATGTGCAAAATGTAAGGAATTTTACCCCTAAAATGCACAATACTAATCTTGGAGTGACTCAGGGTTCTATATTGAATACAATTTTACTTCTAACCTTCATAAATGATTTTCCAAAGCACTAAAACACATATGATATGTTAACATGTTTGCAGATGATACTGATATCAGTATGGAAGGACCAGAGGATAAAGAGAACATAACAAACAGAATGGAGTACTGGTTTAACAATAAAAAATTACATTTAAATTCTTCAAACACAGCACAAGTTGCATTTGGGCATAGAAAAAGAAAATACAAGAAAATTATTGACTTTAAAATATATAAAAGATAAGTAACACAAGCTGACCATACAAAATTTTTAGGCATATGGCTAGATCAACATATAGACTGGGGAATCCATATAGTTAACTTAATAGCAAAGTTAAATAGATTTTACTTTTTATTAAGGGTAATATAAAAAACATTTAGTATGTCAGTACACTACAAAAATTGTATATTTTATATATGCATAGAGTCTATTAAGATATGAGATAATGTCTTGGGGAAGTGACAGTTTAATGTTAAAGATCCAGAAAAAAGTAATTAGAAGCATCACAAATATTGCTAAAACAGACTCATGCAGCATAATTTTTAATCCATGAGCAGGCGCGCTAACATTCTCAACAGGAGCATGCGCGCAGGGTACTGTATACCCCACATTCATTTCTCAATATTTTAATCACATTGATACACTTTAAGTACAAAGATACTCATATTTCAGGCCTATTTCCTTTATTAACGTGTATTTAATTTTTGTAACCAATGTTGCGAACCGTTTCCTTGCACACTGCATTTTAATGCAATCTGAACAAAATCATTACACTGTTGTATAAACGGAACACATGAATAGTAGTTTACGATATAAAAGCATGAAAATAGATATAAAAGAACTCAGTAATGGTCTCTGATGGAAAGTAGCAGTGTGTGCCACATTTTTAAGACATTTATGTCAAAATTGACAATGGCATGAAAAGGTAAGAGTTTATCTCGAGGAATTCTTGCTGAACTTTTCAGTAGAGAAAGATGTTTTACTATTATTAATATTTAGATGAGTCATATTTATTACACATCTGCTAGGTTTTTAATGCTGTAATTGTTTTTTGGTGCCAATGTTATAGTGTATTTCTTGAATATTTTTTGGAACTTTTTTGTGGCCCAGGGGTGGTAAGTAAATTTAGCAAATCTAATTTCTTGTTTTATTGGTTGAGAGCTGTGATCTATTTTAATCTCTTTTGAAGTTTGAATGATTTTAGTTTTTTATCTACAAGGTTTTTTTCATATCCATTTTTAATTGCAGTTTTTAAGATTTGATGGTATTCGTTTTGATATTCTTGCTGGCTGAGGGGTAGATTTACTAATCTATGTGTGAGACTGTTGATGGTGGCATGTTTGTGTGGAATTGGGTTGAAACTATTTGCTTTGATGTAATTATCTGTGTGTGTTGCTTTTCTATGGATACCAAATTCTAGTTTTTCATTGCTTTTTGTGATTTTAAGGTCCAAAAAAGGTAGAGTACAGTCCTCTTCAGTTTCCACTGTGAATTGTATGCTGTGTTCTTGCAGGTTGAGTAGTTTCAAAGCATCATCTATTTGTTTGTAGGGCACTATTGCAAAGATGTCGTATACGTATCTGTACCATGTTTTAAAAATATAAGGGAAGGCTTTAGTTATATGTGTTTCAAAAAAGCTCATGTATAGATTGGCCAAAAATGGTGATAGCAGGATTCCCATAGCTAGTCCTGAAATTTGTTTATAATATTTTCCATCGAAGACAAAATAATTTTGATGTATACATATTTCAGTCATTGCCAAATATTCTTCTATTGCATTGGCATCTAGGTTTATAGAGTTTAGCCATTCTTTCAGTTGAATCAAAAGTTTGTCTAATGGAATGCTAGGGAAGAGGGAGCAGACATCAAAGGATACTAAAGTGTCATGAGGTTTTAGTTTAAGATTTTGAATTTTTTCTACCAGGTCTGGACCTTAAAATCACAAATGCTAAATTTACTTACCACACCTGGGCCACAAAAAAGTTCCAAAAATATTCAAGAAATACAATATAACATTGGCACCAAAAAACAATTACAACATTAAAAACCTACTTCACAGCAATAATACTGATAAGATAAAACCAGAGGAAAAGTCAGGCATTTACAAGATTAAGTGTAAAGACTGTGAAAAAATTTACATAGGGAGGACAAAAAGAAACATAGGCACATAGAAAGAAAGAAAACTTCAGGCACTTAAGATACAAAAATATTGATAAGTCCGCAATAGCAGCTCATTTCTGGTCTGAAAATCATGAAATTGAAGATAGCACAGAATTACTAAAATACGTACAAAACCATAGTGAACTCGTCATATGGGAGAGAATATACATAGAAAAGCATAAAAACCAACTAATGAACTTTGAAATCCCGCCAGAAGAGAATCCCACATTTAAGTTCATCACTAAATCAACAGATGGCAGCAGCGACTCCAGAATTACCCACACCCACCACACCATTGGATCAAGCTTTAGTCGCATAAGAGCAGAAGATGCAAACGATGATTTGCGAAACATGTCCTCAAAATAGGTACAAAAGTGAAGCAGATGTGTAATAAATACGACTCATCTAAATATTAATAATTATTTCGCTTCACTGTGGTGTTCCAATACAGTTAAATCTCGATATGTTTTACTATGTTCCTGCTCTTTATTTTACCACCCTTCTGTTTTACAACGCTTCTCATTTTGCAATAGCTATTTTTCCCAGAAAAACAGTTTTCAGAACTATGAGACATGGATTCCTCTACATCACTTTGTTCAGTGCCGTGGTCACTTTATTCAATTAGTACTACTTCGCTTGATTCATCACTGTCTATTAGGTTGTTTTCTGGCAGTTCATTGAATACCTTCAAAATTTCCTCTGGAGATATTTTTCTATTTTGAAAAGCATTCTTATTGCTACAGTATAATAACTACTAATATTATTGCGCACACACACACTCAGATGTTGGTAATTATGACAGCAAGTCAGTGAAATAAGATTACATACATGAACAGGCGTGCAGGGAACTTTATACCTCAGCTCGACAATGCTGAACAAACACGACTACAAACAGTCCTTCACACTTGCAAAATAGGATGTGACTGTATCAACACACATTCAAAAGAACAATGAACGAATGGCAAGCATAACAGACTGATGGAATCATTAGCAATGTAGTCACATGCAAAAATATAAGAATGGGGTACTTTATACCCCAGCTCTTGGGTTAAGGAATTAAAAATATTAGTAACTTGTGTTCAGTTTGTATTTATACATGACATTATGTTATATGAAGAAAAATTTAAGGGTTACTAAATATTAAACATCCCTGTTTGCTAAAAGGGCAATATATAGCGAGACTTTGTTATTTAATAAACTGCCAGCAAATTTAAAATAACACTCCATGTATTGTTTAAATGGAAATTTGAAGAGCTGGCTACACAAAGAGGCTTATTACAAAATAAATTAGTTTATAGACTCAATTTAATAGCTAAATAAATTTACCAATGTATTTAAACTGATAAATATTGTAATTAAATTAATATAAAGCAATATGTAAAATATGAAGCTATTTTAGCAGATCATTTTTGGTCATTTCACCATGAAATAAATCCAGAAGTTAAATTATTAAAACAATTAAATGGTCTGATAGATTTAATGGTTTGGGAAATGATATTTATTTTAAAAAATAAACATCACGTAATGAATTCTGAAGTACCGGCAGTTGATTCTGTTTTTAAATTTGTTTCATTTTCAGATTTTGGTAGTACTAACAAGAACATACTGACATCTAGCGATTGTAACATTGATTACAAGTTTGTTTGTGATTCTGGCTGACGATATGGAAGAATTTTCACAAAATTACATTCCTGTTTAATGTATAAGAAAAGTTTCATCATTTCTTATGAGATAAGTGAAGTTTTGAGCTACAAATTATTATATTTGTATATATTTGTTTGCTTCACTGTTAATAGCTTCATATCTTGTGTATTTATGTATATTTTGTTATATTAATGGTGAACAAACAAACCTATCTTCTGTCTATCCACTATATAAAGAGTGACCCAGCTTTGCAGTCATTTTATGAATATAGAGTTCTCATGTATGATACCAGAATGTATTTATCTAAGTGGAAATATGTTTTGGAATATACTTCATTTTATTCTTTTATCATAATGCTCTAAGCATCCAATCTATTTAATAACTCATATTTGCCATCAACCAGCCCATAGCACAGTGGTCCCATGCCTACCTATGGTGCAGGGGACTGAGCTTTGAACCCAAATACTAGTGTGGAATTTTTTCCCACTGGGAGTTCTGGTCTAGGGTGCACTCAGCCTTGTAATGTCAATTGATTAGTTATCCTGATGAAAAGTTGGCAACCTGAAAGGTGCAGTAGTTGGCTTATATTTGGGGAAGTCAGCGTACTGACCCTTACCTCCTCCATTCTGCACTTGATATGAGTTGTAGTATGCAATGGTTGGACAAAAGGGGTAACCTCTGCATAGCAGAGATGCCCTAGGGAATATAATTTATTTTAGTCGTGAACAAGCAACATGTTCCATACATATCTGTCATCTGGTCTGCAGTCTATGTTCACACTAAAACATAATACTTCCTTAAAAAACGTAACTGTTATACATGTTGTTTAGATGCTTGGCAGAGAGTCTTGCAGATTCTACATGGGATACCAATAATGCTTTCAACTGTCAAAGTCAGCTTAGGATGTTGACAACATAGCAGTCAAAGATGTGTACGGGTAATTGGTAAATAAGAGTAGTGAAGCACGTTAAGTGTTAAAATTCAACTCATCTGTTACTTTTTAAGTTACCATCCTCCTTGATTGTGTACTACTTCAAATTTGGATTCATTAGCTAAAATTAATTATGTATTTACATGAATTTATAAGTTGACTTTATAAGATAGCTTTTCAAAGAATAAAACAGTACATAATGAAGTTTTGAAGAAAATATTACCAAGTGCATAAGCCAAATTAAGCTGGATAATATTTGTAAGTAAAATAATACATTAGAGAGACAACTTCATGCATTTATGACATGCTATGCAATACTAATTGCAAACTTGTTAAAATATTTAAGTTAATTGATGGAAATTAATAGTTCCTTCACACTAGCCGTGTATAGGCTAAGATTTTGGAGAGGTAGAGTCAAACTGAAAAATTCAATGCCTTGGCCGGGATTTGAACCATAGATTTCCTCATTTTCATCCAGTCGCCCTTACCCATTGAGTTACCAGGACCAACTTGCCTTCATGACATTAAATTCTTCAAATCACTCATATATTTTCCTGGAAAACCACCAGGGGCTCTCATATTTAATATACAGCGTTTGTGGTGACTACTTACCATCAATTAACTTAAATAATAAGAGTTTAACGATGAAGCCTGGGACTCAAGAACTTACAATAGACATAAGAATTCATAAACAGTGGCTTCAGGTTATCTATGCTTAAACCATTATCTACATAGGTAATGTAAACAACAGTGACCAGGGATCACTGATGGGCAAGAAAAAATGGTCTGGTGAGTGCTACTTGTAAACAACAACACTCTCCATGAGGGATGGGGTGCTTTGTAACCTGTAACACCACTATGTTAAGTATGAAGCAGTTTGCTTTAATGCTTACAGTTTTATACACTTGATCATCACTATCCTCATTATTTATTTGTCCAAGTAAATAGACACAAATGGCAATGTTATGCTGGATACAAAAATATACAATATACTTTTAACTGTAATGCATACTAATACTGCTTACTTTTAGTTTCATATCTATATGGACTATAATTATGGGGAAATGCTTTAAATATTTAAACTTCTAAAAAGAAAATTAAGAAACATCATAAGGTATCACAAAACAGAAAGTTACAGGCAAAACTTCTACAACCTGAATATCTTAACCGTACCATGTTTATAAATGAAAGAAATGTTAATGTATACCAAGGCAAATGCCTCACATTATGTTATAAATGGGAAAATGCACTTACATAATACACTGAATAGGGACAAATTAAGAGGATCATCCAATATATAATGCCCCGCATTTCTTTTCTCTCAACATATTTATTGTTAAGAGTGAGAGTTTGGTGACAATATACATCAATATGTCTTGTCTATTTCTTCTTTTTCCACAGAGTCTCCATCACATTCCATGGCTCTACACCAGCGTTGTGTGAGAGCAGGTATTCTCTGCTAGTGAAAGCTCTTGTCCTGTAGGTGTAGCCATGTTTTCACTGCATGAATGACTCGCTCATCATCTTCAAAGTGTGTCCCCTATAGAGAATCTTTAAGCAGCCCAAAGAGATGGAAGTCAGAGGATACCAGGTCTGGACTGTAGGGTGGATTAGGTAATGATGTCCAACCCAATTTGACGGTCTCTTCCCAGGTTCTCAGACTTGTGTGTGGATGTGCATTATTTTATTGAAACAAGATTTATGCGGGATTCTTGTCAGATTGAACACGTTAGAAATGGTTCTTGAGTTTATTCAGAGCCTTCATGTGTGCCTCTGGATTATGGTTGAACCTCTTGGTATCACATCCACGAGAATGATGCCATTACAATCCGAGAAGACTGTCACCATGACTTTCCAGCAGAGGGGGTTGTATTGAATTTCTTCTTTTGTGGTGAATGAGGATGATACCACTCCATGGACTGCCTGTTTATTCCAGCGCAAAGTGGTGCACGCAGCTTCTATCCTCCATAATGATCCATGACAGTAAGACCTCTGACAGTCTCAAAATGCTCCAACAATTCAAATGAAATGGCCTTTCTCCCTGTGAGCATTCGCGGAGCCCATCGGGAGCACATCTTTGAATATCCAAGAGTCTGGAACATTGCAGATGCACTTTCAATGCTGACCGACAACTGTAGAGACAATTGTCAAGTTGTGATGTGCCAGTCAGCAGGAATAATGGCATCTGCACGATTCAGCATGTCTGGAGCAGTGGCTGTAACAGGTCGACCTGGGCATGACTGATCATGGAGCTCTATTTCTGCATTTCCTGAGGCTTTAACTTTCTTTACGCATCACCCAATTGTACTCCTATCAACTGCAACACCTCCATGGATCCTGGACACATTTGAGCATTATTTCACCCATTTCATTCACCATCCGGTATGACTTAGCATTGGAGGACGTAAAATTTCTCTCTCTCTCTCTCTCTCTCCCCCCCACACACACACACACATACACACACACACAAAACAAAAAAACTGCAGCATTGCCATACACTGCACACAAATGTTCATGGATGTTCACCAGGATTTGTTTTTCTGCACATAAGAATTCAATAACAGCAAGCTGCTTGTAATGTGAGTCGTACGTATACTCCTTTTAGACTTTGTACTACAGCTTTGCCATCTGCTGGAATGGTTTAAAACTTCACCAGCGTACAGAAGGAACATCTAATGTGAAGCATCTACAAGGACATTTGTCTAATATATATTAATAGCTTTTTTAAAAAAAGGTGGGGCATTATATATTGAATGATCCTTGTACATACTACCGTTCACAAAACCAAACAATTTAAATGCCCTGCAAGTATAAAAGTTCAAACACATGCAGCTGTTCATCAGGATACTTGAAAAACATCACCTCTATAAATAAATATAAAATAGGGCTATATAAATTCTTTGGAAAAACTAAATTTGTTCCTTAGATGAATATGTTAAAAACTATACAGTGAAAAGGTTAAGTATTAGTATATGTTATGAACATGTGTGTTGCATTGGTCCTGTTCAGCTGAAGGATATACCTTGGCTCAAGGAGATGCCTGACAACTACATTAAACAACATATCATTCTTTAGTGCATTTAGGATTCTGATCAAATTTATTGTAAGATATTAATGAGTACAGAAATGCAGACAGTTTGTCAATGTTTTGCTTCATTGATAAAGCCATCACCTCCTTGTAAATTTTGCAGAATAGTTTTGCCAACTTTTTTTCTCAGTGTTAACGTGAAAGTTGGGTATGTTGCCTTACCTTGGAGTATGATTGTGTAATTGAAACTGAAATTTAATTTTTATTTCTGGATGGTATTTTTCTGCTGTGGTTTTGAGTATTCCACTCTATATTGGGTATGGAAGACTTTAACTATTCTCAGAAGATTCTTTGTCAGGCTTGTGTTCCTTTAAAGTGCCATAAATTTATGATACAGGATAACCTTCTTTACTTTCTTCCAAAAGAAGCCATGCTAAGGATTTTTATATCAAGAAAATCCATCACCCTCCACCAGGTTTGATCTAGCAACCTAGGGAACCAGAAGCTAGCATGTTAAGCTGATAAATATGATTTTGATTATATATACAGGTGTTTCGAAACGACACCAAACGAATATATAGAAGTAGTTGCTCAGCTTCTATGTGACTCAAATAGATAGCTTTTACCACCAAAAGAGCAGCATAAAAAATACTCTCCAAAATGAGTGTGGATTAGACAGTTACAGGAACAATGCCATGTGTCTCGCAATATCGAAGTTTGCAGGTAGGGGACACAGCGTGCTGCCTGCTGTAGCTGTTTGTAAACATACCGACATACTCCACAGTAGCTTGCTGCTATTAAAATTTTCTTTGGCTTATGAAACCACAGTAAAGAAGCTATTCATTAGTTATTTGTTTATGGGTGTTTAATGTGTTCCAACATTTGGTTATAGTTGATGATGGCAGATATGCTGGTGGACATATGCAACTTAAACCTTTTAGAAGCAAGTTAATGTTAGTGAAATTGAGGATGGAAGCATTAAATGATAAAAAGAACAGAGAACAATATCAAGGAATTGTAGATAAAGTTAACCAAATCTAAATGCCTTATGCAATGAGACAAGCATTTTATTTCATTGTATTTAATAATACTAAATAAAGCATTTGTAACTGAAAAGTAAGCTGTTGATTTTAAATCACTAAACAATTAAGATCTAGCAAAGTGAGCAACCTTGGAACTGTCCGAGTCATTATTGACTTCACAAGGAACTGCCCTTTTCCCCATTACCGAAAGCGAGGCTAGGGTCACTGATAAAGGGCAAGGAGCAATGCTTTTGTTTACATGGCCAGTGCATCTCAATAGCAACTTTTGAGGTTTGCACACCAGTGATTCCTGCCCTGCCCAATCACAAAATAATGTAATATTTAATGCTGCATACAATTATGCCTAAGAGAATTTCGAAGCTGCAAAACCAAAATTCGGACTAGTTAAGTTATAAACTCCGAAACAGCTATATTCATTCAGTGTCACTTCGAAACAACCTATACTGCATAGTTTTAGCATTCAAGTTAATAAAAATAGAAAAGCTGCTGTAAGTAACATATATGATTTCATTTCATTTTATTTCATCCTTATGCTCAATTTACATAGGATACACCACAATACATTATATGCATACATTATATACATTAAATTTTGCAATATCATTACCTATGATTTTACAGTTTTAATGACACACACACACACACACACACACACACACACACACACACACACACACACACACACACACACACACACACACACACACACACACACACACACACACACACACACACACACACACACACACACACACACACACACAATATGTTTACACACTATGTTTAGTATTGTGCTTGAATTCATCAATGCTGTAGAATGCATTTTCTATTAAAAGTTGTTTTAATGCTTTTAAGTACATCTTTCTTTGTTGTATACCTTTTATTTCTTTTGATAGTGTGTTATAAAGTTATTTTCCTGTACTTTCAGTTGAACAATTCTTTAGTGTTCCCCTGAGTGCAGTTCTATAATAATCATGCTTATTTCTTACATTTTACATGATTCGTTCCACATTCCTATATTGAGTAAGGGTGCATACTCATCACACTGTAAACCAAAGGATCAATGAAGTCAGAAGCTTTTCTATTGTTTGTAACTTAAAGGGCTGGAAGTATGCTACTGTCTTAAATGAATAAAAGTGCTTCTGGAAATATACCTGCAAGAATCAAAGTCTTTCCAATATAGTTTCCTTTCAGTATGGTACAATGAAGATGGTGAGCTAGAGAAAGGTGATTGTAATTGAACATAAGCTCCTTACCATTACAATTGAGTAGAAGAATAAAAACTGGTGATAATATTGATAATTTATAAAGATGAGTTGGATTAGTAACACTAAATACCACTAACTGAAAAACACCTGAACAGGCTTCAAGGTCTAAGGACTTTCCCCCATTGTCAGCATATGACCAGATGATTATTGATTATTATTGGTATTACAGAAGAAATGTATAAGAGCAGTGTATGGTTTAGGGTATCAAGCTTCATGTCATAATACTTTTGTAGAACATAAGCTATTTACTGTTATCTCATTCTACGTATATAAGGTTATACTATATGTTACTAATAAGAGTTTGCATATAACACATTGTAACAAACAACATTATGACCACAACACACGTGGCAAGAACAACATATCAGACCAGCATAAATAAGAGCACAACTGAACACGACCCACTCTTGAGTGGTGAGAAGCTGTACAATAGATTACCAAGTACTTTTAAAGGAAAACACGGAGATAATTTCTAAAGGGAGCTAAAAAGGTATCCTTTAAATAAATATTTATATAGAATAGATGAATTGTAAATATTGCAAATAATATTGAAAGTAGTGGCACTTAAAATTACAAAATCTCAATGTATTTTTCATTTGGAACTGAAACTTATTGTGACTATTCTTGTAATTAATCTTAACTGGACCTTGCCCGAAACATACTGGTACCATGTCTATAGGCTAAATAAATATCATCATCATCCTCATCATCATCATCATCATCATCATCATCATCATCATCATCATCATCATCATCATCATCATCATCATCATCATCATCATCATCATCATCATCATCATCATCATCATCATCATCATCATCATCATCATCATTATCATTATTGCCGTTGTTGGGGCATCTGTTGGTAGAGCAAGTAGCTTATCAGTTTTGGTCTACTAATCATGGAATTACATTGAACTTCAAATTATTCAAAAGCGCCAGTTTCCCAGCTGAATTGAATGCACGGGAAAATATAACTTGTATTAAAGCACAAAGGTTACCTCATGAATTTTGATTTGTCATCTCCAAACACCTTTTGAAAGTTCATTGTTCTACCAACAGGTGTCACCACTTCAGATTCCCTATCCAAGACCATCAACGGCACAAAAAATCAGTTGGACATAAGCTAACTATGGTGAGAGGCCCTTAGTCCTTGAAACAAGAAACTTCTTAGCTCACACATAGTAAGTTTGTCATATACATATTACAATGCCACTATTGAACTAGTGAACTTTACCTCTACTTCATTTGCTTCCTCTATGACAGCAGCTGTATCATTTACACAAATATCTCCCAGCCACTCTTTTACACATAACTTTAAATTCTTGTGGAACTAATTGCTAACTTAGATATTTAAGATAGTTGTAGATCAATATTCTTTCTTCACTTGTTGGTTAGCATTTTTCAGATAGGATGGTAAACCTCTCACTATATACCTGTTGACTTTAAAACTATATATTTGCATTAATGCAATGACAATCTTTAGAACGATAACCAATCTTTAATCTAGTTAAAACTAAGAGTTAATATTTCAGCCTGGAATCTGCTTTTAAAATTATCAAATGTGGTATCCAACTCTACAACTTTGTATCGAAAGAAGTGTGACCTGAAAGAATTTCATGATTCTGAGAGGTGAACACCAATAAACATGCAGATTCTATCAGTTGGTGTAAGAGGTTTGAATGTATAAACTGGAGAAAGGTAACCTTTCTTTATATGACAAAGCACCTCAATTTCCCTAAATTACTTTTATGAATGATGAAATGTTGAATATTGTGGGATATAATTTAGCACTAAAAGGGGAAAACTCTGAGCTAGAAATAAAATGCTCACCCTAATAATCCTCCTATCCTACACTGTAGCATAGTGACCTGGAGTGTTATACTTTAGTTCCTTGCTACAGAATATGCCCGGGATTGATTCCACCACTGGGGAGCACTGATTTTAAGTCCCCAATATAGGACCAGTGCCCACTCAGCACCATAAGGTAATGGAGGAGCTATGCTAGCTAGCAAACCCTAGTCTAGAAAGCCAATTTTCTGCCTGGTGGTGCCATGATGCTGACCACATCTCCTCCCCAAATACCTCTGCCTTACATATGTAGTTGAACTGGCAGGCTCTGGCGCACATGTGACCTGCTATACAATGGATTATGTTTAATAATCCTCTTAATAATATATGGCAATATTCCAACCAGAATCAATTTGCAGCATGGATTAATTTATTGTCTGCTGTTGGATATAAAAGAAGAGTCATCACACACCATCATGTGTAATGCTTAAACATGCATTTCGAAAATTCAGTGAAGTATATGTAGGCATTAACTTTCACTAATATTTTTTTGGTAATGGCCAATCAACTATTGTATCTGATAGTGTATCCACACATTGTAATTAAAAATCTCTTTTTATTTCATTCATTATCAGCAGTGTTCATTGTTGGGTTCCTCATATTTATTTTTCATTACTCAAGATCCTGATGCTTTGGAGTACCTACATTTAACATTACTTTTTTATTCTTTACTTTTTGATTTTTTACTTTTTTATTCAGTTGTGTTTTACTGAGATTATGATCTAGTGCTGCAATCATATATCTAGCATGAAGATACATCATGTGAAATGTGTTTGTTTATAGCATATCTGACACTAAGATTGTGCTACAACTTTCTAAATTGCTAATGTGCATAGAATGTCAAATATGAAGCAAACTTTTTAAGAAGGTATATCCAAAATAATGTTTTGGGGCATTATAAACATATGATTTTCATTTAATCTGTAATTACTTTATATAATCTGTTATCAATAATTAACTCATCATATTCCTAAGAATTCAATTCACAATTTTCTAGCCATTTATGTTCATTTCTTATATGCTGAAGAACAGACACAATTTTCCTTATAAGAATGTTAACCTTCTCATTACAGATTTGTGCAGCCTACCATAAATGATCATTTATACTGGCTTTCTATGACATCAGCTGTGAGAAAGTACATATTTTGTTTTTAGCAGTTTTAATTATTTATCAGATTTTTAGAAAAACTTCTGTATGAATTCGAGTTCAACTTCTGGATACTGAATTTTAATGCATATCTTACACTTTAATGTTTACCACATTTCCTATTTTACAAGCCTATTGTAGTCAATATGTTATTAAAAGCAACTGTTTCAAATCACATTTAACCATACCTTTTTGAATAAGTTTAAAATCAATACATTGCAGGAACTGAAATCAATGATCGAGTATCCTGAACTAGGAAACCAACCCTGCTAACCAATACATTTATCATCATGAATCCAGCAACAATTGGTGTGCCATGTTCTAAATGTATCAAATGTTAGTATTGAAAATGCACCATACATAGAGATATGCAGGATTTAAATTGTTCAAACATGCAACTCTTGCTCGATGGATGGTGAATGCATTGGCTTAGCCACATGTGATTTTGTGAATGGGTTCTGGATTTAGTTCTTACCCAGTGTTGCATGGATCTTTATTCACAGTAATGGTATACTCATAAAATATGACTGGCTCGTTTTCCTATTCCTTTATTCCTTGTCATCTTCCCTCTGTTAGTGGAGTTTTGCACATTCACACATTGCCTTATGCACTATAACTGCAGTGATTTCAACTACACATGCACATCATCACCTGAGTTTCTGGCGATTCCCCAATAACTGGTGTTCACCTGTTGGAGAACATTGCACTGAAGCTTTCAGAGTAACTTTAAATCCTTCTCCCTCCAGCTGAAGTTACTGACTAACCCTTTATATCTAGGCTTTTGTTCATTGATCAGTCAAGTTTCAACAGAAACAACCCTAACAGCACCTTGCCTGCTGTTGCTTCCAGTAATTTTATCTTTATGCATGATCATTATTTTCTATTGCTGCTCTAATTATTTTAAATATTATGATTGTTACATTGAATGCACTTCTTCAAACAAGTTAACAATAGGGAACTTACTATTAAATTTTGTCCAAACTTCTTTCCTGATAAATTCTGGGAGTTCCACTTGAACTGTTACCAGAGTAACATTATTTTAACATATAATATTGTTCTTTTAATGTAATGAGATAAACTGACTTCTGTTACACATAAAACAGATACCCTGAAAAGTAAAAATAGAGTTATGGTAAAGGCTCTTTATCTTCTTTGTTATCACTTGTATTGGCATCTGAATTATCCGATTTGTAGAAACTTTTATTTCTTCATCCTCAACCACCTCATCTCAGATTATCTTGTAGATATTTTTAGGCTCCAACAATATGTACTTCCTTATAGTTTCAATACCTAGGTCCCATTTTCTGAATTCATTGACCCATAACCTTCTATACTGAGTTCCTTTCCATTACTGTTTCCATCATTACCTTCATTATCATATTGTCATTATTACTGCTACTATCAGAAAGCTTAGAAACTACACTTTTATGAATCCTGAAAGTAATACTATAACAGGTCATGAAGTCCAATTCATGCTGGAATTAAAGTCTATAAAAACTGTAAAAAAAAAATCCAATTGATATGATAAAACAATGTGCTCATGAGAGAACTATATAATGACATTGACAATTAAATTCAAGGATGATAATCTTGCTATTCTCCAGAAATTAAAGGACAACAACACGTTTCCATGTGGCAAATCAGTGTTATATCCTATTTCAAACAAAACAACTCTTGGATGTTGCAGATGGACCATTACTACTCACAACCTGTGAAACCAATGGATAGAAGAAGGCACATGTGGAAAATAGAAAATGCTGTGATCCAGCAAACTATTCCAGACAAATCAAGAAAGAGGCATCTCATACATGCAAGAAGGCAAGACATATATGAGGAGTGCTTTTTCAAAACTCAATAGATGCAAAATTTTACGAAATTGAGCTATATATAGTATTGGCATAATTTTCACCTTCTGCATCATTCTGTGAAATCGGATTTTGCAAAATTTGGTTCATGTCCTGTGTAGAAGGTAGGAAATATTAGCAGTATTTTCAAAACTTGATAGATGCACTTGTTCGGTTAAAGCAAAAGTCAATAGATGCAACTTTGTGATTTTACGTTCCAGCGTGTAGCAACCTCAATTCTATGAAACACATGTTGGCATTGACTCCCATCTCACTATTGCGATTCTTGGAATTCTCAATCATTTCTGCAAGCTTTGTACACTGCTGCAGCATTGGAAATAACTGCAAACTCAAGTTATGCGCTTGTATTTCACATTCATTTCCGAAAGTTTTATTATACTTACATGGCATTTTTATTCTTAGTTCAGACACTGCACTGTACTATGCACAATGGGGCTCTCTGATGTAGCTAATTTGACTTATTATGATATAAGTGGATTTCACCATCATCTTTCCATGCTAAATAAAATAGATCAAGATAAATTCCTTATGAAATATATGTGTATTACATCTCCTAATTGCAGAGTGGTGAAGAAAGAAGCTGCAAATATGAAGCAGACTGTTAGCATTAAATACAGTGTGAGAACTAATGGCCGAGTATTGTCAGTATGCACTGCAAGCTTCCAAGATATCACAGGTGTGTCAAAAGATAAATTATCTCTCCTGGCTAGAAAATTTCACTTATCTGGGAATGCACCAAAGGAAACCAGAGGAAGTGACAGAGCAGGAATGTTACAGAATGGCATTTCTGCTGCTATAAAGCAAGACACTTAGAAGTTCAGAAATAGAGAAAGCCACTATGGAAGAGCAAAATCAAGGAAATGATATTAACCTCCATAACTTAATATCTGAAAAATGTGTAACAAATTTTGCAAAGAAAGAAGATTAAGAAATCTACCAGTCTGCTTATTATCAAAATATAAATACATATTTTATAACTTCTTCAATTTTTCATTCCGTACACCACCCACTGACACATGCTCCAAATGTAAAATGGGACTGATGAAGATTATGACAGAGGCAGACGTGGAAAAGAAAAATGAACTAAGAATCATGAGCAGACTGCACTAGTTGCGTTCAAAAAGATTTTATCAGCTATTGTAAGAGGAAAATGCCGAGGCAATCACTATTTGCTTTGATATGCAGCAGAATCAACTATGGCCTAAACTTTCTGTTAGCAATTCTATGCAAGGCAGTTATGGCTGTATAATCTATGCATAAGGATTCCATCTAAAACCCAGAACAAAGAAGACATTTACTTGTATACATGATTGGAAACTGAATCTGCTAAAGGCTGCAACATGTTTGCCTCATCATTGAACTACTTCTAGTTGGAAGTGGAAGAAAGGATGTCCAGCAACACTGCTTCTACCATTTGTTTCTTTTCAGAATCTTGCTCTTGTCAGAACTAGAATAATGTGATAATGTTCATGATTATTGCTTTCCTGGAGAACAGTAAAAATTTTCCCACATTTCACATATTTACCCAATACATGGGCACTGTTATATGTCTCCTGATAGAGTGAGCAAAGAAAACAAAAAGGATGCTATAAATCTAGCTAAATCTTTTGAAATTCCAGAAACTGCAAAAGAATTTTATGAAGATGTACTAGAAGATATCAATAAAGATTAAAGCTTACTTATTCATACTGTTTGAAATTTCTTTGTATTCGATTTGTTTGTTATATAAATAAAACAAAATATTAAATTGTTGTTGTGAATGTAGCAGTACTTAGTTTCTAAGTTTATACCTAATCAAATAAACCTTATAAACGTTAACATGTAGTTTGTATAATACATTATGTATTATGAAAAGGTGAAAATAAATAAAAAATAATAAATACATAAATAAAAAGTAACAAAAACAATAAATGACAAAGATAACAAAACTTCATGTCGATGGCCGGCTGAGGATAGAGGCAAAGTCTCTGAAACATGTTCCGGAAAAAATTTAAAAGCAAGTGTTGTTTAGTGTCATTAATCGACTCCCTTTAAATTTAATTTATCATAACAACACTGTTTTCAACACTTCCAAGAAAGGAATTGAAAACTTCATATGTTAATTTCTCACTCATGCAGAAAAGTTAATCAGCATCTATTCGGTTTTTGAAAAAACTCAGCATTTTCAAACCTCAAATTTGCACTAGTTAAACTATGCTATTTGTTTCTTTTTACATTCAAAGAGACAGTTTCAGGAAGAAGAATTGGATGATTAATATAGTTGCTGTGCTAACCAATTAATATTGCCAATAAATAGAAACAAACGTTTTTCTCAGAAATGCATTTTGTGCATCTATTGAGTTTTGAGAAAACACACCTCATATATGAAATACCTTTGTTCATGGACAAGAAGGACACAGATAAAAAAAAGTGCATAATAATTCAGGAATTCTGCAATTAAAACTATGATATGGGCAAAAATGTTCATACAAACTTTAGTCAGGTTCAGAGTTTCGTGTTTAAGCTAAGAGTACTAAAAGAAGATATTTCAGAAATTATGCTTATACCAAAAATATTGACAATTCTGACTGAAATTACTTTAGTATTGGATGGGATTCTCCATTGTAAAAGGCCAAAACCATTAAAAGCTTCATGTCAATATTGTTATTTGAAGAAGACAGGCTCAAGTTTAAAGAATCATCACTATACTTCAAAGCATAAGCCAAAGGGAAGCATAGCAGTGAGCTACGCTACAGATGTTGTCAGTGAGGACATGTGTAAGTCGTGCAATGGTTCTTGTACACTGAAATATTTAAATGAAAGCTTTGATGTGTGTCTCTTGCTTTTTTTTCTTGGTAGCGATATCTCACTGCAAGGACTTCACCTTCTCAAGTATCACTGGATTGCTTATTTCACTCATCGCTATGTATTCTGGGAAGTCATACAGTCTCCAACAAATTAAATACAGTACTTCCAGAAAGGTTTTTCATTCACCATGGTAACTGAGCATGGAATTAAACAATTTAGCCTTTAATCACATTTTAATTCTTCTACAACTGACATTTCTTCTTCTTCTTCTTGTTCTTGTTTTTCTTCTTTTTCTTCTGTGGAGTCATTATTACTTTATCCTCACCATTACTTTCCGTCCCATTGTCTTCAATTATAATTCTTTCAATTCTTTCTTCCGTTAGTGCATATTTTTCCAGCACTCCTGTTCTATTTCATTTACATGATAGCATACCTTTCTCCACTCCATTTGCCAATTTACTCAA
Organism: Mantis religiosa; assembly: GCA_030765055.1. NCBI lineage: Eukaryota > Metazoa > Arthropoda > Insecta > Mantodea > Mantidae > Mantis > Mantis religiosa. Next base: position 64,286,498 of record CM060948.1, read on the forward strand.
ATCATTAGTGGCAAATTTCAACTTCTTTTGTTTTAAAGGTTACATTTCTACAAGCCGCCCAGTGTTTGATGTCTGCCATTTCAATTCTATAGGATTCATATCCAGATGGTATAGAGAAAGCCTTAAGGTTGCATGGTTATATTCTGACAGTGTTTGGTCAATTAAAAAGTTCTTCTGAGTTGGCTTGTTGATTAGAATTTAATCATGCAATTTTGTACTCATATATAAATTGATAGAAAAATTACAAAAAATGTATATATGCTAAAATAGTTTGAAAATTACCTTAATAAAGAACAACTTAGATCTATATAATATGGAATAATATATGTTCTCATAAACTGCTCGGCTCTCACCAAGGTGGCCCGGGTTCGATCCCAAGCGACTGCAAAGTGAGATCTATGGTGGACAACACGGCACTGGGGCAGGTTTTCTCAGCCATCTCATTCCACCAATGCTCCATCTTCATCTCATGAATCATCAGTGTCAATGCCTGCAGTGTAGTAAAAGCAGGCATCAAACACTATACATTATATTGCATTATTGTAATTTGTTGAGAGTGTGGTGTGACAAAATTAAATTTGTCATTATTACTACAGAAAAGAGACATTGATTGTATTTATCAACTAAAAACTACATATTCATGTAAGCCAACCTTTAAAAAGCATAAAATTCTAACAGTAATTACCATTTATGTATATAAAGTAATTATATTGACTCAAAACAAACTAATTTTTAAAAGTACTGATATTTGCTCATACAACACTAGGGAAATATAAATAAATAAGCACGTAAATGACTCAACAGTGAAGAATCCAAGCATAATGAGAATGATACTATAAATAGCTTTACCAAAAAGTATAAAAGATCAGTCAGAAAAAAACTTCTTTGCTAAATAGCTAAAAGAGTATTTAATTGAAAACTGTTCAGTAGACTAGAAGAGCTATTAAACTTAAATAAATTACATGGTTTACCTTCCAGAAATAAGAACATAAAAAAGGTTTCTTGGTGTATGAAAAGATATATAAAAGAAGAAAAAGTCTGCCTTAATGTAAAACACTGAAAATTCTGGTGTGACAATGAAAATGAATTTAAACATGAACTATTCATCTCATGACATCAAGAAAATTGTTCTGTATTGGACTTCATCATACCTCACACTCTCCAATTGAATAGTAAAAGTGAACATCTAAATTCGACTCTAAGGTACATATAAAGCCAGAACACTCATCCTTGGTGCTAAGTATGTAAAATACATCTATGGAAAGAAGGAATGCAAACTGAAACCTAACTTACAAAATAAAGCACCACCAAAGGAATGTCTAAGACCACAGCTGTAAGCTGGTATCAAAAGAAACCTGATCTAAGTAACCAACAAATCTTTGGCAGAAGATATAGCAGCTATACTTATGGGATATAGGTATATATAAGTATATATAAGCCTTGTTCTCCAATTTTGTGCTATTGATTTTCTTGTTCTTCATTTTTATCATAAACCTTAATGTTGATTTATTCAGTTGATTTGTATTAAGAGGAATGTTAGGATACTTGTGAAGGTCACATTTTAGCTTACGAAAGCTTTTTCTTCATCATCATTCCACATGGACTTATAATGATGAAGATAAAGCAACAGGAATAGATTTCTACAAGCAGATGAACTTTTAAAGTAAAAGAAAATTGAAAACAGCCAGGTTAGTAGCAAAAGAATGCTCCCAACACAAGAAAAGTACCTATAGATCCTCCAATGGCAAACACCACCTCCCTAAGGCTGCTGTTTGTTGTCGCAACCAAGAAAAACTGGGACATTCAAACTCTAAATATGAGGGCAGCTTTTTCCATCATCATCGTCGTCATTTTCATCATCGTCATCATCATCATCATCATCATCATCATCATCATCATCATCATCATCATCATCATCATCATCATCATCAAAGACAAACTTCCTGCACTAAACCATTCAAATTGGATCATCCACTTCGACTGGGTTAAAGGCCACTTCAGAATAGGAAGGAATGAACTAACAGATAGGCTTGCAAAACGTGCTGCTATCGAAGATAGTGAAATAATGTACGACAAAATACCAAAAGAAGTAACAGTAAGGAGAGCAAAGGAAAATGGACTCAACAAGTGGCAACAAGTCTGGACGAACACAATGAAAGGTGCAGTGACTAAAGCGTTCTTCCCGTCAGTGAAAAACAGATTACGGCAAAAGATTCCAATATCCCCAGAACTCACTACAATGTTAACTGGCCATGAAAAATTAAATGTGTGCCTGTACCGATTTAGAATAATAAATAACCCATTTTGTCCTTGCGAGAAGAATAACACACCGTTAACCATATAATATTTAATTGCAGAAGACTTGATAAACAAAGACTAGAATTGGCAAAAAGTGTAACAAACAATGGAGGGAAATGGCCTACCACCAACGAGAAGATTGGAAATAATCACCTGAAGTCATTCGTAAAATTTGAAACTTCTATAAAAATTACGGACATGGACTGACGTTTTTGGAATGTAATAATGATAAATTGTGAACTCTATACAATCAACTTACTCTGGTTTCATTATAATTTTACAATTAACTAAAACCATAAAGCACCACTTCTACAAATATGACAAGTATTTTGAGTGAAATAATTACAGATTGTGAACTCTCAAAAATCAGCTAGAAGAATAGACTCAATTTAATGCACATAGTGTCTAGAAAAGAAAATAATTCAACATAAAATTGTTATAATGTTTACAATTACTAATTCAAAAGTGGACATGTAACTATAAAGCATGTAGTATTACTAGGTAATGGAGAATGCTGTTGATATCAATAAAGCAAATAAAAACCACCATCATCATCATCATCATCATCATCATCATCATCATCATCATCATCATCATCATCATCATCATCATCATCATCATCATCATCATCATCATCATCATCATCATCATCATCATCATCATCATCATCATCATCATCATCATCATCATCATCATCATCATCATCATCATCATCATCATCACCATCATCAATCATCATCATCATCATCATCATCATCATCATCATCATTATCATCTTTCACTTATAGACATCATAGAAGGTTTCAATCTTTGTCAAGTCTGTTCAATTTAAAATAATTTTTACATGTGTACAACAAACACAGGTACATTTATGTACAGAATAAAACCTTAAAGTTATAGCTCGTCTTTTTTATATAATCATCTTTCAACTTCATACTTTTTCAGTTGTGGTTTAAACTACTCTTTTATAATATTTTTAAGCTTGGTTGGAGTTTATTATACAGTATGCCACCAATTAAAACAGGATCCTTGGTATAGTCAAAGTTAGGGCAATGAGTAAGTAGACTCTTAAGATAATGGTATAAATGAACCCATTGAAATAGATGACATGCTAATAAGTATGGTGCAGGTCATTAATGATGAGGATAATAGGATGGTGGTGGTAATGGTACATGAAACATTTTTAGAGAAGGCAATAAGTTATTGGTAATAAATTTAAAATGGTATTTGTAGTCAGCTTTTAGCAGTTCTTTACTTACATTTTATATCATTATTATTTTAAGTGACAAAGTGTTCAAGGGCTGGCCCAATAGCTTAGTTGGTAGAGCATCTGCCTGTTGTGCAAGGGGTCCTGCATTCTATTCACAGCTGGGGTTAGGGACTTTTCTCCAACCAAGATGATTCCCCATCCTTCCCAGAGTCTGCAAATATGAATGAGAGTACGAATGGGTGAGTGAACTAATGATTTAAAATCCAAAGTACCAGCCACCCAATAGGCAATATGTACCAAAGGAGAATGGCCAAGCTAAAGGGAGGTATAAATGGAACCCACCTCAAAAATAAGTGTTAAAAGCTGATTACAAATAGTTTTTTTCAATTAATTTTGACATCACTATTACTAAATTCCTCTGTTCACACATAACTGGTAGTAATTTGGAACTTGCTAATATTTATCTATATACCTCAGTTATATTTAATGGAATGCCTGTGTTTACTTTTAATAATAATTACAATGTCTTCAGAAATAATATATGACAACTATGTGGGAAACAAAGGATCTTGCAAGGGTCTGTTTTGAATGGTAGGGAGATGAAAAGGAGAATGCTGCCAGAGGTATGGTAACACAGCAAAGATTATAGATATTGGCTATGTTGACTAGCCTGAGAATATTATGTTATATCAGTTACAGTTTGCATTTTCCTCTGTAAACACAAGGTGAAACAATCTATGACTTTCTGTCAGATGTTTTAGCTGGCTCCCATTCATGAAGTTCTGTATCATATACAGGTCACAAGGTTGTTCAAGCTGATCCAGTTAAATGGGAATTGGCCTTCATTTCAGACGTAGCTTGGAAAGGGTTCCTCTTTCTTACTAAAATTAAAACTACATCCATTTTGAGAATCAACACATGTCTTCTTCTTGAACCAGGACAAGTGTTCAGTCCCTTCCCTGGATATTCTCATCTACCTCTGTACTGTGGATGCTGGGACTCCAATATGAGCTGCAGCTTCATGAGCAGACAAACCTTCTACTTTGACTAGTGAAAGAAGTGCTTAAATCTTTGTGTGCACATTGTTCCATTGTCAAACATGGTATGACTCACTGAGAGAGAGCTGTTCGCACCTGATGCATTTGTGCACCATTCTGTGCACCAGGTGCTTGTGTGTACAGCATATTGCTGTTTGTGAGTATAAACCCTTAAGGGTTTTGTTCTTCATTCATTTATAGGGAAATTATAGCATTATAATGTTTCCCTGACATATGGAAGAAAATCCCTGTTCTCTTGATTTGAACTAAAATTGATAATGTGTAGGTTGAGGTGAAAAGGGAGCTGCGCTCCAATACATCATAATAACTATCATATTATTAACTTTACCAAATATTGTGTATGAAATAAGCATACCTAAAATAAATAGCCGCTATAAGTTGATTCAACATGATTTAGAAAAAGAAAACAGAATATTTGCTACATGCAAGAAGTTAGCCTGTGACCCTCACCACAGGAGTAGCCTGTTTTGTCACAACCCTACAGTGAATGCAAAGGGAAGGTGGTGGGTTTAGAAGTTCTGTACAATCAAAACTGTTTCATGTTTTATGTTTTTAACATTTTTTACTTAATATTGATAGCTTGTTATAGAACAACTTGAGTTATATATTTAGTTATGATTATTGATCATAGGGGTTAGTAATATTATGAGTTGAAACTTGCGATGACTTGTTGCTGCCTCTACACAATTGCATCACAAATCGTGTAAAGCAGGCGGTGTGCTGAGATAATTTAGATGAATTTGGCATTCCAGGCATAACTTACTCACTTTTTCATCCATGGCCGAAAAGTAGATAAATCCAAAATTAAGCTTATTATATAATATATCAGTTAATTGATGGAAATTAATCATTAATTTCCACCAATTAACTTAAATAATAAGAGTTTATGGGTGAAGCCCGGGATTTAACTATTTACGATAGTAAGTCGCCACAAATGGTGTATCTCGGATACAAGAGCCCCTAGTGGTTTACCATGAATATATGAGTCAACTGGAGAATTTAATGGCAGGATGGCATGTTGGACATGGTAGCTCAATGAGTTAGAGAGACTGGATGGAAACCAGGGGATCAGTGGTTCAAATCCCGGCCATGGCATTGAATTTTTCAAGTTGACTCTATCCATTATTATGTAATATTCTAGTGACATGTCTAACATCATGTACATGATGGAAACAGACTACCTAGAAGTAAAATAAAACTAAGATTAAAAATGACAATAAGTCATTAACTAGTCCAGTTCTTATATATTTAAGAAATTTCTGAATATGGAAAGCATCTCTCTTGAAATAACATAAACCTACATATAGTCCATTTTGTTCTTAGATGCAACTCTTATACATTTATAGCAATACTTCAGAAAAAGTTGCTTTTCTGCATGTTTACAAATGTGTACTATGCATTTTCTTTTCTGATTTAGGCAAGTGGTACAGGTTTTCACAAGGAATGAGTGATAATGTGGCGCTTAAGGGCCCACTGACACCTAGATCATTTGTGCCTAGTTATAATGAGGATTACAACATCATACAGAATATATGATAATTATAAGACTCAAGTACACTTTCATAGAAAGATTTTTATTCTATGAGTTATAAAATCACTTAAAATTGCAGTTTAAAATGAAATCTGTATTTTATGTGAATGCCTATCTAATATTTGGCAATGGGAATAGTTCTTTCATTTTAAATAACGACATACCTAGCATTAGTAATTTTTCTTGATGAAAAATAATTTTTCCAGTCCAAAGCCTTAAAAATCTACACAGACAAAAGGTGGACGACATGGAGCCCATATTTAATTATTGGTATTTTATTTCACATATATTCTTGAATTTTCACAGATAATTTTGGCAGAAGAATGCTTGAAAGCAGTCATTTAAGATCCATTTTTAAAGTAAATTTACTTCTATTTCATCACCGAAAGACAATTTCCATCTGTCCATTAGATACCTAGTACAAGACAAATAGTTGGCTCTGTAGCTTTACTCTACCTTTTTAATTTTTTTTATGCAGACAGACATCTAATTCCAATTGGTGGAGAATGACACTTATGATGCTTCAACATCGTGAAGACACAACCTCAGAGAGCAAATAGCCAAAATTTTGCACTGAGTTAATATTTTTCTAAACTTTATATAAACCTGCCTAATTCTAACATGCTGAAGATTTTCAATACTAATAAGCATTTTTTCCTATAAAGAGCATAAAATCACCTTAATATTCAATATCCTTTTTATGGAAAATTCTACATAATTACAGGAACAATGCAACCATATGGTTTTGCATGATTTTGTATTTATAGGCAATCTTTCTGTTTTCATGATATGGCTAAGTACTACATGTATTCTGCTTCTTGAGCTTGTTAGCTGTATTGCCATGTTGCGCTGGTATTTCTTTACTTTGGTCTCAGAACTTCTTAATTATTTGTTTTCAATTTTACATTGATATTGCGTATTGCAAAATGTTGCTAAATAGATGTTTTAACAGTTCCATTGTATGGCTCTGTAGAATATTGAGTTTGGTGATATCTAAGTATTTTAGTAGCATAAGTACAATATAAATACATCTACATTTCTTATTTTCAACACAGCAAAGATTATAGATATTGGCTATCTAATTGTATTGCTGGAGTAATTAGCACATTTCATGTCAAGTGAGTCCACTCCAGAATTACTTGCATTGCAGTAATTTACTTTCTTTCAAGGGAACATAGGATAGAGGACTGACTTCTCTCTAATAACATACAAAGCTAAATCTTCTTCTCTTGGTATAGGACACAGTCCTGTTCATTTATGTTCCTCTACCCCTTATGCCATTTAAGGCGTCGGTTGTGGGAGCCCCAACTATGGATTAGAGAGAGAAATCCAGGGATGACTGATCAGCCCAGTCGCCAGAATGAGAGTGAGGGAAGTAAATGAACAGATTGAAGGTGAGGTGGATGAAAGGAAACATAATAATAGAGCAACTGCTGGAATGATGGCAGGAGAAACCCGAGTAAACCTACCCAACACCTCATTGTCCACCATTAATCTCACTTTGCGGTTGCCTGGGATCAAACCCGGGCTACCTTGGTGAGAGTCAACCAGTCTAGCCAATCAGCCACAGTACCGCCAAAGCCGAATCTACTATCTTATATGGAATGTTTGAATTTAATTTCTTTTATTAATCCTACATAAGTTAGATACTTTTCTCAATTTCCTCAGTACTTCATTAAAAGTGAACCATTGCCAACAGTTATTATTGTGATTTGTCTTCTGTCTAGACTTTGAAAATTACAGTACTGAGTCAGCTGGTTTACCAGTTTCATTTCTTATTCTGGATGTTTTATTCTATCTGAGCCTTTGTTACCAAAATACATACATTTTACACAAGCAGTAGCAGTCACTCTGGGCGTTTGCATTAAAATTGTTTGAGAGATATGTGGCTCTTAATTTTCTGTTTGGTACGTGCCTGCTACTTTAAAATTTAGTACAAGCAGTTTATATATTTTTCAAATATTTTGATGCTTCATGGCATTTTTATATCATATAAATAATTGCCTGATTATTTATTTAGTATTTGATTAATATTAAATTTATTTATTAAAATTGTATTTGTATATTTCATAGGAGTAAATGTGCATGAATGTATATCCACAGACACACATGTAAAGGAACAAAGGATAGGAACAAAGTGTAATTGGTGCTTGAATTTCCATGGCACACAATGTATTGAAAAAATAAAAGAAATGTGCTAGGTACTTTCACCTTTTCCACTTTATTTATTTCCTATTTTACATAATTTAAAAAGATTTATTAGCTCTCATAGGGAAATACATTTATGCACGTATTCAAATTGAATGCCATCTAACAACAATACAACAACATACTCTGATTTAACTAACTGAATGTGGAATTTTCCCTTTGTTACATATGGAGAGAACTTAATGATGACATTCTTTGATTAGACATATGGAAACTTATGTTACAACAGCCATTACAGGCTGCATTAGGAAGTATACATGTATGTAGTAGTAGATCAATTCTCTCCTCAGATCATTTATGTGCTTCAAGTATGCAATTGTAATGAAGGAGCTTTGAAAACGTTTGAAAAATGTAGCTCTTTTGTACATATCATTTGGCCCAGATTTAATGTATTCCTGTGATATGGTCTAGGAGGCTCGAGGCTTTTATGGAGGAGAAACATATTCAGATTCCCATGGTGGGTTGATGGTATAACTGGCTCAGAACTACTTACTTTATTTAGCATATGCTATCACTTTTCTATTATATATACAGGCTGTTTCAGAATTTGACCTAAGTATATGATTATACTTAACAGCAGTGGTAATATCAAATGGCTCACTGCGGTATTCCATATCCTTCATAATCAACAATTTGAAGAACGAACATAAAAACCATAAACAGAAGGAAAGTAAAGCTAGTCTTGAAGTTTGAATGTGGTGTCACTGACTTGGGAACTTCTTGTGCTACTACTGAGCTACACACTTATGTCTGTTAGCAGTGCAGCAAATGCTACTTATGTATACTATTGAAGTGGTATCAATGGTAAATTGGCTCAAAATAATTAAACAAAATTTCGCACCCTGGTGTCATAAGTAGGTATCCTATCTCAAATTGTTTCCCCAACACCCTTCTATTAGCCCATAATGCTTTTCAGACAAATTCTGAAACACTATATATGTTTAATATATATGTATGAATATTGGTACATACACAAAAAGAGCCACACATAATATAAAATACCTGTTTGTAGTCTAATCTATTCAACACTACAAAATACATTATGTGACATACATAACCATAAAACTATTTCATTTTAAATTTTATAACAATATCATTAATAGTCTGCAATGATGGACCCTGATAGATGATTCTTCAACATTGGCTGTGAAGCTTGCTTTTCCTCAGATAGTGAGGGTACTGAGCATATCTGCTGTCCTAAGATTACCTCAATAGGGGGCACAGTAGTGGCATTGGTGGCAAAGATCATGCCTAGTGCACCTGAAGACGACATTACTGCCGCAGTAGTATCACATCGACAGAAAATGGCAGCTGTCCATTCTGTGCCAAAAACACAGCTTCAGCAATTGATTTGCCGAAATTAGGTGATCCTGCAGATCTGTGCTACTGGTCAGCTTTAGGTGGATAAGTGGTGTTGAACCCTGAACATAACAGATGCTTATGACCTTTGATGATCACCACTGCTGCCCAGTTTGTTACAACCCAGTAGACACCCCAAATGTGCAGGCTCGGGTGACTGATGAGAGAAGGTGGTGATTAAGAGGGATTGCTGGTGTGACAATGTGTCACCTTGCGATAGGAAGGTGGAGCAATTTTCAAGCTGAGATACTTCTTATGTCTGGGAAGATTACTGCTACTCTGGTGCAGATGCATCTCTGTTATGCTGGAAATTTAGAGACTTGCAGGCTTCTTCGGAGTTATCAATCTGATGTATCTTGTCTCTCCTTATGTCTCCAAGCAGATCATTAGTTGAGCATATGTAAACAGAGTGTGTGGAATAGAAAGGGGAGTGGGGAAGCTTTACAAATACTGCTTATAGCACCTCCGAGAATCATAGAGGTATAGTTGATTGTTACCTGCAGGGAGGTGCTGCTTGGAGAGTTGCTAGACCATGTAGATGACACAAGGTCCTGAATATGTCCATAAGAAATATAGGGGGTTTAAAAATGATTGAGGGACGGATTAAGAAGGAGATTGAATTTGGCTTACTTCAGAATTCATTGTGTATATGTGTTAGTAGGTGTTATGGAACTGTAGTAGTAGTAGTAGTAGTTTGTAATATACAAAATATTATAGTTAACTTACTTTCCTCAAGAGTATTGTAACTGGGTCTTCCGGGTAGGACCGCGTCTTGGTAGTAACAGTTGCTACGGAGCTGTCAAGGAAAAAGTCCTGAAGAAGCCTCACATAGTTGGGACGAAACGTCGACCAGAGGAACAACCAAGACGTGGTCCTACCTGGAAGACCAAGTTACAATGGACACCGGCCGCCGAAGCCTACGCACTGAGTACTCAAGAGTACTTCTTAGAGCTTTCTGAAGGAGGACCTGTTCATTGCTAAACTTGAATGTAGCCTGGTCGTTACGGTGGCATTGGTTGCGGTGAGTGAAGTTATACTTTCACGGCCATTATGTTGTCTGCGATACTCGGGATGTTAGTGTGACTCCACCTTCTAGATGGAGTCTATTAAGTTCGGTGGTTGTTCTGACTATGGTGGCTGCAGTATGTAGCTTGATGTAGCTTACTCTAGATTTGCGAGTGGCTCAAGTTACAGAGGAGGCGAGCGAGAGCCATGAGGTCTTTCGCACCTCTTTGGGAGCCTAGGTGAAACCGATGATGGCGGCAGATGAAGCTGGATTTAGCGAGCACTGAATCTGGACTGTATCGTGTGTTCGATCTTCCCGTGTGGCATAAAATAGCGCTGCAACAAAGGTCGTGACCGATGCTCGTGGCAGTTAACTCGTCGGATTCACTGTTTTGGCACCTCGAAGCAGAGCTATATGCATCTGCCATGTGCCTGTAGAAACAGCAGGACCTATGGGGCACCACTATTCACTTCTGTTAGCCTCATTTCGAAGATGCCTCGTAAGCAGAGCAAGCTTTGTAAGTAGCTTTTACATATTCGTCACGTCCGTCATATTGCTGCCTGTCACGCCAATGCCACAAACAATACTGTAGGTGTCCTCTCGGCCGGAATGCGGCAGCGTATACGAAGAAGGTTGGCTCTTCGGTGCTCTAGAGATGTTGTGGTGATAGTGCGGTCAGCTCGAATATAACACCGGGATCATTAGAGCACTGCGGTGTCGGTTATTATGGTTTGCCCAGCTGTTGCAAATTCCAGCTGGTGGATAGTGTTCTAGAGTCAGTGTGGGCAGTAGCTGGTGTATTTCGTCTTCTTGTGTGTGACAATTTTTAAGGCGTTGAGGCTGCTGTGCGTGTCAGCTACAGCGTCTTTTTCTTGTGTGGTCCGCTCTCTTCTCCTATTGTACTGTGTGAGCAGATCCTTTCTTTAACCTCATACGAATTCTGATGTATCGCACCTCGGAGAACATACACTTCTTTTTTCAAAACTCTAATATTTCTTCACTTATTCTGACAACAGCCAACCTAACTAGACTAGCTCATCCTAACTTGGTATTTCCTATTTCCCTAACTAGCCCACGCAATCTAATCTGACCTCAGTTGATATTGTTTTAATTATACTAATCTTTCTTTATTTACATGAATTACGAATAAGCAGACCTGTTTTATTTTGTGTCTGAGTGTATGTGCGTGTATGTGTGTGTGTGCGTGTGTGTGTGTGTGTGTGTGTGTGTGTGTGTGTGTGTGTGTGTGTGTGTGTGTGTGTGTGTGTGTGTGTGTGTGTTTTAACAGCTTGCTGTGTTTGACGTTCTTGTTAACTATCTTGTGTGATCTTATTCTTTTTTCTTTGTTTCTTTTTTAAACTTTTTATGAAAATAACCTAATGGATTTTGTGTTTTGGTGTAAGTAACATGATATATATTTTTAAATAACATATTGTATTTCACCTTCTTGTGCAAATATGCCGATTTATTTAGCATTTTAATAGAACACTATATGGTGAATAAATTACTAAACAAAGTATTTTGGTTTATTTGTCAGAAGCAAATGGTATAAATACATGGAGGTGTGCAAGAATAGTTTCATGGTCACATTCAACAGAAGGTTCAAAATCTCGTTGCAGATATACTTCAACCAAGATGTTTTGATATGTTAGATCCTGGTCTAGCTTAATAATTACCGAGTGTACAACTTGTATAATGGAGAAATACTGTAGAGGAATCATATGTTCAGCCTCTGTGTTTTGGATATGCTCGCATTCAATATAACTGTCAAGTATTCATCTGCCAGTATGATCTTGTACCTATAATAGTTGACCATGCTTTACATATCTCTCTGGTAGTTTATGAACGATGTGTCTCTTGTTTTACCACCTAGGATTCAGCTCTCTTCCAAACAGCCTTTGTTGTTCTCACGCTTTATGCACCTGTGTAACAAAAAGTTAAATGTAAATTTAGAAGTATACCATAAACTAAAATATATCCGATAGATAAATACATGTTTAATAATTCTCTTCCATCTCTCCTAATGCTCATATCACATTAACCAAAGTGAAAATTTATTATTATTATTATTATTATTATTATTATTATTATTATTATTATTATTATTATTATTATTATTATTATTATTATTATTATTATTATTATTATTATTATTATTATTATTATTATTATTATTATTATTATTATTATTATTATTATTATTATTATTATTATTATTATTATTATTATTATTATTATTATTATTATTATTATTATTATTATTATTATTATTATTATTATTATTATTATTATTATTATTATTATTATTATTATTATTATTATTATTATTATTATTATTATTATTATTATTATTATTATTATTATTATTATTATTATTATTATTATTATTATTATTATTATTATTATTATTATTATTATTATTATTATTATTATTATTATTATTATTATTATTATTATTATTATTATTATTATTATTATTATTATTATTATTATTATTATTATTATTATTATTATTATTATTATTATTATTATTATTATTATTATTATTATTATTATTATTATTATTATTATTATTATTATTATTATTATTATTATTATTATTATTATTATTATTATTATTATTATTATTATTATTATTATTATTATTATTATTATTATTATTATTATTATTATTATTATTATTATTATTATTATTATTATTATTATTATTATTATTATTATTATTATTATTATTATTATTATTATTATTATTATTATTATTATTATTATTATTATTATTATTATTATTATTATTATTATTATTATTATTATTATTATTATTATTATTATTATTATTATTATTATTATTATTATTATTATTATTATTATTATTATTATTATTATTATTATTATTATTATTATTATTATTATTATTATTATTATTATTATTATTATTATTATTATTATTATTATTATTATTATTATTATTATTATTATTATTATTATTATTATTATTATTATTATTATTATTATTATTATTATTATTATTATTATTATTATTATTATTATTATTATTATTATTATTATTATTATTATTATTATTATTATTATTATTATTATTATTATTATTATTATTATTATTATTATTATTATTATTATTATTATTATTATTATTATTATTATTATTATTATTATTATTATTATTATTACAGTTATTACTGTTATTACTATTATTATTATTATTATTATTATTATTATTATTATTATTATTATTATTATTATTATTATTATTATTATTATTATTATTATTATTATTATTATTATTATTATTATTATTATTATTATTATTATTATTACCATTATTATTATTATTATTATTATTATTATTATTATTATTATTATTATTATTATTATTATTATTATTATTATTATTATTATTATTATTATTATTATTATTATTATTATTATTATTATTATTATTATTATTATTATTATTATTATTATTATTATTATTATTATTATTATTATTATTATTATTATTATTATTATTATTATTATTATTATTATTATTATTATTATTATTATTATTATTATTATTATTATTATTATTATTATTACTATTATTATTATTATCATCTTCTTCTTTTTCTTCTTCTTCTCATCGTCATCGTCCAATATGCAAGTAATAACCGCCTCATGACTTTACAAGCCTGTGTTTGTATCCCAGCCGCGTGCCTCTGGAGTTTTGCATTTAGACTCTCATCATTTTGCATAGCACTCCCATTTTCCTATAATCATCTTTGACAATATGAGTTTTCTATTCTCTCTGGGTGTGTCGAGTTCATCTACATCACATTTCACAATGCAGTTCTTCTAGAGGAAGATGTACAGCATCTCCTGTCGTAAGATTTCTGGGGGGGGGGGGGGACATTTTTTTCACAACTGCTATTACTCAACATCAGAAAAAAGAGCATGCTTGATGCCTTTACCACTATACCTTAGGATTACTACAGAGGGGATTCGGCACCGAAACCTGTGATTCATGTACCTAAGCCGGAAGTAGGGCATCCCCGGGATGAAGGATGAGGCGACGGCAGAGAGAGGGTTTCCGACCCAAGGAGTCACGATAGCTCCGAGACACCCGCCGACATTTCTTCCCTGAAAGAGACCACCAGATGAGACATGATGTAAAATGACGATGGTGATGACATGGAGGGACAGAAAGTTCGGGGGATGTAACTAACCTATCCAGTATTCACCTGCTGATCCAGGAAAACATCCGAAAAAGCCTATGAATAAAGTAGATCTGCCACGGCAATCGAACCCAGGGCTCCCGAATGTGCGCCACAGACGAAACTGAGCCATCCCGCTCTAGCTTACTGCTCCACCAATTGTAGCCACCTTAATTAATTAATGTTGCGTAAGAAAAGTGATATCGGATTATCCTCCTATAAAGGATTAATGTTCCGGAATTGCCGTTCGATTAATTGTTCCAGTAGATGCCCGCCTCGGTAGCGTAGATGGTAGCATGTCTGCCTCACGTTCAAGAGGTCCTGAGTTCGAATCTCGGTTAGGGTGAGTTGCCTGGATAAGGTTTTTCCGGGTTTCCCTTATCCTAAAAGACGAATGTCGGGTAACTCTAAGCTCTACGGACCCTGGATCCATTTGAGCATCATTTCACCCATTCCATTCATCGTCCGATATGACTTAACGTTGGAGGACGTAAATTACAAAAAAAAAAAAAAAAAAAAAAAGTTGTTCCAGTAGACAGTCCATATTACAACATTTGGATAAGAAAAATGAGGCTATTCTTTTAACGTTACATTACGCTGGACTATTTGTTTGTGTTTCAGGTATGGTATAGTTTGTACAATTATATGTTCTATGTATAATATATTCATAATGCAATATGTAAAATAATATTCTGCAGTGTAATAAAAATATGTCCTGTCAGTTATGAATCAGATATCTGAAATTTGCCTCTAACATAGCTGTTAACATAACCTTAACTTCGAGGAAGTCGTAAACGTTTGTGTTATACTCGAGGAAACGATTGGTTCGTTAAAGATAAAATCGTGTCAATTCTGTTCCCAATCACATACCAGTGTAACACCTTAACGCTTGTAGCAGTAGGGTCCTGTTTGCCACTTCGGTTAAGTTCGGAAGCGCGAAGTGATCTTAGTCTATGACAAGCGGCCAAACATTTTTTAACCAACTGTACGTACGCAATAAATAATCTTCAGCTGTATAGAACAAAAGGAAGAGCGCATAGAGCACTACATCAGCCCAACACGGCGAAAATTGTATACTGGCACACGTCGACAATGCAGCTATCCGACATAAACCTGGTGGTGGAGTTCGAAATCTCATTCTTGTCCTGCCTTTAACGCATTACTCTTCCAATATCCTCTCTGTGAAATATTGCTATGGAATTTTTGTGTGGGAATACAATAGATCGTCTATTCTATTCTCCCTTCACTGTCCTTTTCTCTTTATTTGTTTTTTAATGAACTCCTTTTCATTAAACTGAAATACGTGCAACGTTGTTGCATCTATTTTATATGCAGAACGGTTAGTTTATTGGGAGAGGGAATAGTTCGGACAGAAAATTTAATTATATTTTATTGGAAAAGATACTTTCACGCTTAACAAATTATTGCTTCCTGGGCATTAGAATTGAATGAATTTTCATAAAAGAAGGAGGCTGATAATCATATTGTTAGAACACAGAAAAAAGTTATTTGCAAAAACAGTAATCGCACACGCCTTTATTGTGCTATGAAGTAAGCTTCTCTAACGTGTGCATGCGTCAAAAATATTTTCACGAACTGCTGAGAAAGAAACGCTTATCTGATTTTATAATAATAAACAAATTAAGTGTATGCTTGCCAGACCGGAATCTCCATTTTGTGTGCATTGTAACAGAAGACTAACGGTGAAAAACTTTATAACTAATTCAATATTGTCGCGGCAACGCACATAAAAGGTTCGTGAGAAGCCATTATCTACGATAGCGCGGCTAGTGTACACAAAGAGCCGGCAAATAAAGATAGCTGAGATAAAGGACTTGCCGGCACAGATAGGATTTCACCTTTGGAAGGTTCTAGTGATATCTTGATTGACAGAGAAAGGTTGTTTTCTTATTTGTTCCGGAACCCCTCGAATTTATGAATGAGATATATAAGAGATTGTGACACGCCAGATTGTAAAACGAGAGTGAGTCGCGAGAGGTAACCAGAGAACAGCTGGGAGTATTGTAATGAGAGCTGATGTTGTAAACTGAACGCTGTTTGTTATTGTCATCAACCTTGGAAGAGTGTGTTGTATATGTGATGTAATGTTGTTACGTGAGAATTGAACATTGAATTTCTACGCAAATAAAGAACATTTAGAATTTCGGCAAATTGGACTTTTAATTCTGTGAACCCACAAAGTCACAATATAAACTATGGGGGGAGAATATGTAGGTTGAGAGTTTTGGCATACCAGGTGGCCCAACTGTCCGTGTTTCAGTTAAGCAGATATCCCTTCGTGCGTTAGAACAGTTGCAGAACACGACGGCGTAAATAAGTTGAAAGGGCAGCATTGGCGTCATCGAAGTTTACTCTGTAGCGAGCGTCGCGAGGCAGTTCATATACTTGAACTGCCATGTGTAGTTCGTGATAACAGAAAGAACAGCGTAAACAACCGAAAAAGGTCTTAGAATGCTTTTCGTTTATGTTAAGGAGGATTTTTTTTTTTTTTTTTTTTTTTTTTTTTTTTTTTTTTTTTTGCGAGAGTAAACTCACTCTTTAGATTGGAAATTTATTGAGCAATTTTAATTTGAATTGTCTGTAATTACCCATAGCTACATATTTTTACATTCTCCACTACATACTTACAGTATTTAGGGAAAGTATTGCACTCCATCTAAAGATTCGATTTCGAGATTTCAGTGCACATACAAACCTTGTGGTCCCCTGAATCGAAAAAAAAAAAAAAATATTTTTAGAAAAAGATCTGCTCACACAAGTGTGTGTGTAAACAAGATAACTCAAACATAAAGAAGATGTATGTTAAATATCAAATTTGGTATTTTAGTTCGGCATCTTCGAAGTATGGGAAAAGAAGATTTTCAAGAAACCCTTCCCCTCACACTGAATATACTTTACAAGAAAGATTTCGAAAATTGTGTATTTCTAAAAAATAAGTCTAACAATTTTATTTAAAATAATATGTTTAAAACATTTTCATTTCAAATGAAATTTATATCTTGAATTTTCTAGGAATGTACTAGAATTTCTATATACTTAGGTCATTCAATAATTAGTGGCAACATTTGAACTAACAAACAAATAAACATTTTTGGAGCAGTCACATTATTGCAGTACTTAGAAGTAATCTCCAACATGAAGAACTCACCTCCACACATCAGGGAGCCGACAGATGCCATTCACAGCGTCTTGTTATCCTTATATTCAAACAGACTGCTCTACTGCTGCTATTACTGCTTGTCTGGTTCTAAAGCGAACTTCTCTACGTGGAAATTTTCGCAAAAAGATCGAATTCACATGGGCTCATATCTGTCCAACAACGATGTTCTTCCAGCAGTGCTCTAACAGCATTCACATGCACATCATCACTTGCTGATTGCAGTTGCCAGCTCCACGTTTTTTATGAACGTTCTCCCTTCCTCTACGAAATGTATTCACCCACATATGCACGGTACGATATGGTGAAGTCTATCTATCACAAGCTTGCAATAATTCTGTATGCCATTGTCGAGCATTGATACCTTTTGTAACCTGAATTTTAATTAAACATCTTTGTTCGAAATTACTGAACATATTTAGAGCACTAAAGATAACAGCCTAAAATTAAGTTTACTAAAATGTCTTATTAAATAATATTATTGTCTTCATACTCTCAGCTAACAAACATTAGATTCTCTTAATTTGCATTGTTACCAGCTTACATGATTTACCACTAATAGCACCAAATGCAGGCAGTGTTGTCATTAATTTTTGAATTACCCATGTATTCTGGATAACTTTTACATAAAAATTGGACTTTTTTAAAATCATACAACTTATACCCGATAATTTTGTTTTTGTTGGAGTGAACAGTTTCGAAGCTGTTCCATATTACAACTATTAGCCCGAATTTTCCAATACTTACACATTTTATAAAATGGGAGGCCAATATTCATTTTTAACCCTTGTTCGTGCAAAGAGAACGGAATGTAAATGACGTCACAAGCGAACAGCTCTTTAAAGAGTCAACTAACCCTGCCTGCAGCATTTCCATATTGACCTTGCACCTACAAGAAAATTTAAATAAGATAACGTTTATCTCGATTGACATGAAGTTGATAGAGCAATGAGCATTTGTAAGAATCGTTTACAAGAGTAGAGGAAGTCATGTAAGTGCAGCACATCAGATCCCTTGCATTCTGTTTATAGTCGCGCTGATGGGACGGTTACCATGGATTTATCTTTGTTATCAGAAACCTCTCAGATAACGCACTGATTATTCCTGTAAGAGTGTGAGGGGTACTGACGGGCCTCCCGGTCGTGTGCTAAGCACCAATGAACGCATCACTTCAACCAATGGAACCCGCAGGAATCACAAATGACATATACGTTTACTCCACGTGGAGTAATCAGTGCGTTATCTGAGAGGTATATATTACCAAAGATAAATCCATGGTAACCGTTCGAACAGTGCTACAATACCATCGTATTATCTAACGTTACAAATTACACGCATTTGAGGCGGTAATCGGTGGATATAAAGGATCCTACACCGAAAGACCGATTTTGCTCCGGGCTAGCGAATCTCGTTTGTCAGTATGGGCGAGCGACTCCGTTTCAGGGTCAAGCGATCAAATGAAAATACACTCTGCTTCCTTGAATTTTCCCACCAGTTTATTTATATGACATTTAGATCACAACTTTGTTCCCAAACAACTTGCTCGTTACAACGTTACCTTCCCCGAAACGATCTACGATGAAGTGTCGCGCCTTTACTCGATTCTCAGCATCCTTTCCTACCGCAGACTATCTATGCACGCCCCTTTCCTATTTCCATGACTATTCCGCCCGTATCACGTGACGCATAGCCATCGTTTTCCTCATTTTTACCCTTACTGGACTCTCACCCCCGCCTATATCTGTCCCTCCGGTTTGACCTTCGGGGTCATGGGAAGAAATATTCAGACTTCTTCTCAGATTCCTTAGGGGAGTGTTTTCTTCCTCAACGCCTTTTTCTTGCTCGTTTAGTTTATGTTGACACATTCTTTAGTTAATGTAGTTTTTGTTCCCCCAACTGCGGTTTCTGCCCCCAACTGCGGTTTCTGTCTCACATTGTAAAGAACCGTTAAGAAAACCATGAAAACATCGAGGGAACGTTGTGTTTCAGTAGCATTTGCTCGCTTTTAATATTGCTTTTTGTCCATTATTATTTATATTACTGTTGTTATGTTCATTAGTATTGTTACCATTAATATTGTTGGGTTCGTTGTCATAGTTATTATTAAATCATCTATACTCTTTGTAGAGTAAATCTAAACATTAAAACGACATAACTGCGTCTTTAGCTCAAGATAAACAGAATATGAGGCGTTGTTATGTGTCTGTATGTTTTTGTTTCCTTTGTATGGAAACATTATCGAAACTTTGCTTAAGCCTGCTGTTTTGTTTCATTCATTGCGATTTGGAGGTCCCTGGTTCAGGCTAAGTATGTGTATTAGTTTATTTTATAACTAATGAGCTATCGTTTTGCACACTAACTCTTGTGTCCCTTAGAGGCATTTGACAATTTATCAGCTTAGTGCGGAGAGAAATATATTTATGTAGCACTGCCTGACTGTGATTCTCTCTCACGTAGCCCAAAAGTAATAAAAGGTTTGAATTCAAGCTAAGCAAGAGATTCGCTCATCCATTGTTAATATAATTCTAGTGATCTAATTATATCACACGATGAGTACACAAATATTGTTCTCCTGTATTTTCACTCAAATATCAGAATTCAATTTTTGGGTGCAATACTTTCCTTACATACTATATATATATCAGTATTGGAGAACGTAAAAGTAGCTATGGTTAATTAGGACAAGTCAAATAAAAATTGCTCAATAAATACCCAATTTAAAAATTTATTTTCTCGAAAATAAAGACACTTTAACATAATCGGAAAACATTATAAGAATTTTTCGGTTTTTTATGCTGTTGTCTATTATCACGAACTACACACGCCAGTTCAGGACCAGGAACTGCCTCCCGACGATCGCTGCAGAACAAAATTCGGTCAAGCCACTGCCGTCCTTTTAGCTGGATTTACCCCGTCGTGTTCTGCAACTGATCTAACGCACGAAAGGATATCTGCTTACCTTAAAGAAGGGACAGTTGGTTCATCTGGTATATAAGCATTATATATGATGTATTAAATATATGCAAAGAAAATGACTGCAATACAAGCATAATAACAGGAAATACTAACATTGACGTATTACTGTTGGGATGGCGGGATTTGAACCACGGATCTCCAGGTTTCCGTCCAGTCACTCTTACCCGTTGAGCTACCAAGGCCAACGTGCCGTCCTGATATTAAATTCTCCAATTGACTCATATATTCCCCCCTCCCGGTAAACCAATAGGGGCTCTCGTATCCGAGATACACCGTTTGTGGCGACTTACTATCGTAAGTACTTAAATCCCAGACTTCATCATTAAACTCTCATTATTTAAGTTAATTGATGGAAATTATTCATTTCTTCGTACTAGCCGTATATAGGCTAAGGTTTTGGTAACAGTATATTAGAAGTGACCTACAAGTTATGGGGATAAGAATATTGATAATGCCTTTTAATGTGGTGATCTAGAAAACCAAGTAGTAAAATCGTTGATCATGCAAAGTACATATAAAAAACGAAATACATAGATATGACATGGAGTAAAGATTAAGTACAAAAGTATCTGTGAGTAAAACTAAACAGTTACCGGATAAGCAACCTTAACAAGAACTAAATATAACAACTTCGTTGTTCAGATCTCTATTGTAATTCTGAAATAGAAGTCTTCATTCAGAGCATATCCCGTAGTAATAGAGCTGCAAACTTTGAATGGCGAGTCACCCGGTAATAAGTACGTATAATTCATTTTTACCATTAATACCCAAAATATTACCGCTTTGATAGAAGACAGATGAAAATGATGGAGGAGGGGGACAAAATAAAGATTCTTACTCAGTTGCTGCACAATTGACTAAAACATTTACTTGATTAATGAAATTAAAATAATTTTAATAAAACTGGCTTAGGTAATAATTAATATATGTGTGTTCTTTGAAGGAGTTTTTTTAAAGATAATGTCGAATTAGGAAGTGTAACAGTGGAAGGTATTTCCAAAACCTATAAGGCCAGCCTCTGTAGCGTTGCTGGTAGCGTGTCTGTCTGACGTTCGAGAGATTAGTTCAAACTGGATCCCTACATAAAAGCATAATATAAAAAAATAACAGACGGTGAATCAACAATACTTGCTTCCTATAAAGGTATAGCTACTCCGCTCAGTAAATATTTATATGACAACTGTTGTGCATTATATGAACCATAAAATGTCACTAGCCGTTGTACGTGATGTGACAAATGTGTGCTCTCTACTGCATTTTTAAAGTCCCTTTACTCTGCGTTTTCTACAAGTCCAAAGTGTCAGAAACTGCTATGGGATCTTTCGCACCAACTCAACATTTAAACTTTAAAGGCAGATCACATGTTTTACGAATAGTCCATTAATAATAATTAGACTTTACTTCAAGAAAGTTCACAGTAGTAAAGGAAATAAATGACCGTATCGCTCTTTGGCTTGCGTAGAGCTCGTTGCTACCCCACTTCCGTCAAGTAGTAATGTTCCTAATCCTGATTTAGGATAGAAATGATTTACTAATTCCGGTAGGTACTTACAAATCTACTTCCAATTTCTTAAATGGACTCCTACTGCATTGCTTAGATGTAAAATACTTTGCAGCTAGATAGTTTGGGACTCATCACCAAATTTTCCTTAAAAAAACCTTACAGCAAACCATTGTGTCTTCAGGAGAATTTCATTTATGTCCTCCTTTCATGTTAAGTTATGGAAGTAAAAATGACAAGCATGGAGTTTGATTTTGTAAATTTTCATTCCCAGTAATGTTGTAAATGCTACATAGCATATATAAAAATGAATCACTTAGATAAGTTATAAATAAAGAATATTGTCTTTAAGTCTTAGTATTTAATTACACCTTTAGAATTGCATTCTAATATCATTTCATGAATATACCCAATAAGACTATTCTCCAATGTTAAAAGGGAAAATCATCCAATGCTACAACAGAGATCTTTAGATAGCCTCATATGCGGTGACTAAATTGTCACCATTATTTATATTTTTATAAGATTATACACTTTCGCCATTTTGTAACACTTTCCTGAAAGTTGAATTTTTGCACATAGTTTAATTTTCTGTTGCAGTCTGTAGTATAAGTATAAGGAAAGATGTAGTATCCAGCATATTGTTGTTTGTATTCATGGACGTGAATATTAGATGAGTGAAGAAGTTAAATCATTCCATTTAGGTTGTTTTGCCAGAAAATATAAACACTCTCTTTGTACAATTTTTAGTCGAACTAATACTCAATGCTCCATTTATTGCTAGTATTTACCTAGAACGCGTTTCGTTATTATCTTCCTAACATCATCAGCTGTTGTCGACTAATGGATGCCGGTTCAGTGAACTCCTCGGAGGTGATAGGTGCGTCTCTGTCGGTATCTTGATGAACTTGAAATTTGGATTTTCTTCAAAGGTAGTATCGAAATTAAACAATTTAATTTCATATTTCTTTATAAAGATTTTTTCCCATGTGGTTAATGCAGCTGGACCTTGGACACTTTTTAGTAAGTGAATTTCTCGTTCTATGTCATGATTTTCCTTCCAAAAATGGCACGCTACCGCCGATTTATCTAGTTCTTTATTCCTGATGTTCCTAAAGTGCTCTTTAAGCCTAATGTTCACGTTCCTTTTTGTTTTTCCAATGTAGAATTTGTCACAGTCCTTGCAATTTATCCGGTACACTCCTGATTTTTTGCCTGTGGGTATCTCCTTTGTATTATGAGATTTCAAAAGGTGTTGTACACTAAATTTGTTCTTTGGGGTCTAAGTAATACTGTGTTCTTTGAAGACTTTTTGGAAAAGGTGTGTAGCTCTGGGATGATACGTAAATTTTCTGTATGAGGTTTCATTGCTAATTGGGGAGAGAGTAGTTACTTGTTTACATCTTAGTTGTCTTTTGAATTTATCTATTTTCTTGTTGACCAATTCAGCACTGTATCCATTGTATTCTGCAATGTGAATGATATTATTGTACTCTTTGTTATATTCTATCTTGTTAGTTAGTTACTAACACTCCCCACATGGCAACCTTGGCCTTCGGGGTAACCTCACCCCACCAAGTGATGACCGGACCCATTTCTCAGGTGGAGGCACCCAGAGGGCGGTGTCCATTACCTCCGATGATAGGGTGATAGTGAAGATGGCGGTGAGGTGAGAGGACCTACAGTTTTTACCGTGGACTCCGAACCACGTTGGGCATAGGGGATACTTCACGTGTGCTAGACAGAGGTGAAGGCGTGGATAGGGCCGACTTAAAATCGCCAACCCCAGAGCCGGGAATCGAACTCGGGACCCTTAGAACGGGAGCCGCGAACGAAACCACCGCGCTACCCCGGCGCCCTATTCTATCTTGTTTAAAGGTACATTAACCAGCCTGTAAGTTAAAATGTTGATAACAGCATGCTTGTGTTGTCTTGGGTTATATCCATCTGATTTTATGAAATTTTCTGTGTGTGTTTCCTTTCTGTGTATGCAAAATTCAAGTTTATTATGTTTTCTGGTAAGTTTCAAATCTAAGAAAGGGATTTCATTGTTTGTCTCTTTTTCTATGGAGAATTTTATTGCAGGATTTAGTAAATTAAGTAGTTTTAATGCATCATCCACCTGTTTCTCATTTATTATTGCCCAAATGTCATCCACATATCTGTACCAATGCTTAAAAATTAGTGGGAATGCCTTTGTGATGTGCGTTTCCAAAAAGATCATGAAGAGGTCTGCCAAAAATGGGGACAATGGGTTGCCCATAGATAGTCCTGATTTTTGTTTGAAAATTTTTTTATTGAATGTAAAAAAGGACTGTTCAATGCAAATATTGGTTAACTGAAGGTATTCCTCTATGACGTTTTGATCTATTTGTAGGGACTGAAGCCATGTTTGCATGTACTCTATGAGTTTGTCTCTCGGAACACTTGGGAAAAAGGAGATTACATCAAAGGATACCATTCGGTCGGTGGGAGAAAATTGTAGATTTTTAGTTTTGTTGATAAATTCCAACGAATTTTTAATACTGTGGCTTTTGAATTTTGGTAGCTCCTTAAATTTTTGTTTTACCATTTTGATAGCTTGTAGCAGGGTGTGTATATGTTGTTAATGATTGGGCGCATCTTATTTCCTGTTTTGTGAATTTTGGGTAATCCATATATGTTAGCTACTGTAGGGCTGTCTGGTTTTAAACTTTGTTTAATTTCTTTTGGTGTGATTGTTTTATCCTTCATTGTTTCATTGTTTCATTATTGGCAAGTGATGAATTCCAGGAAATAAAGTCTGAACCGGCATCCATTAGTCGACAACAGCTGATGATGTTAGGAAGATCCTAACGAAACGCGTTCTAGGTAAATACTAGCAATAAATGGAGCATTGAGTATTAGTTCGACTCAAAATTGTATTAATTTTGTGCTTCATTGTATCATAGTCCTTAAACAACGGAATACTCTGTTTGTAGTTTAGCTAATTGATGGAAATTAATCATTTCTTTACACTAGCCATATATAGGCTAATTTTTTTATAGATAGAGTGAACATGAAAAATTCAATGCCATGGCCGGGATTTGAACCACGGATCTCCTGGTTTCCGTCCAGTCGCTCTAACCCATTGAGCTACCATGGCCAACGTGCCGTCCTGACATTAAATTCTCCAATTGTCTCGTATATTTTCCCGCAGACCACTAGGGGCTCTCGCATCCGAGATACACCGTTTGTGGCGACTTACTATCGTAAATACTTGAATCCCAGGCTCCATCATTTAACTCTTATTAGTTTAGCTAATTGAGGGAAATTAATCATTTCTTTACAGTAGCCGTATATAGGCCAAGTTTTTTATAGATAGAGTGAACATGAAAAAGTCAATGCATTGGCCGGGATTTGAACCACAAATCTCCTGGTTTCCGTCCAGTCGCTCTAACGGCTAGTGTAAAGAAATGATTAATTTCCATCAATTAGCTAAACTAATAAGAGTTAAATGATGAAGCCTGGGATTCAAGTACTTACGATAGTAGGTCACCACAAAGGGTGAATCTCGGATGCGGGAGCCCCTCGCGGTATACCGGGAAGATATACAAGTCAAATGGAGAATTTAATGTCAGGACGGCACGTTGGCCATGATAGCTCAATTGGTTAGAGCGACTGGACGGAAACCAGGAGATCTGTGGTTCAAATCCCGGCCATGGCATTGAATTTTTCATGTTCACTCTATCTATAAAAAACTCTGTGGTTTAAAGGAACGTTTATTGTATTAAATTTGTGCCCATTTTCACTTTACCTACTCATATGGATTTAATGTAAAATAAATTGGGAAAAACTAAGAAAAGAGCGAAATATTTGGACAAAAAATATGTTATTGTGTATTAGACTTAGGATGTAACACTGTTAACACAATGTAATGAAATATATTTTTAATATCATGTAATTGAACTTCAAGAAAGTCGAACTGTAAAAGTAGAAAAGAGTCTCCAAGTCTTACACACAATTATCACAAGTGTAAACTTTTTTGTATATGGAACAAATGAACAGAAATGTCCGTAAGTGCATTTTTCTAACTGGAAGTGCAATACAATTGTATTCAGGCTTCGAAGTCATATACCGTTAATTGCAAAATAGGCTCCAAGTTTCTTCTTTCATCGACCCTGATTTCGTATTGTTGTTTAAATTAACTTATGTTTTTCAAAATAGCTTTCTGTTTGGACATAATTTACTGAGTTGCTTTTCTTACTGGCTGCTTGTGCTCAAGCGCCTTCAGATAGCATTCTTGTTAGCTCTTAGAAAAATTATCAAAATAAAAATAAACTGCACTGATCTGCCTCAAATAACTAAAAGATTACCCTTACTCTTTCTGCTGATCACATGACTCAAAAAGTTTTTTCCCCTTTCAGTCGAATTACTTTGGAATATTTGACGAGATCTGTTTAAATACCAGTTAAATATTCTACTTCCACGAAATTTGGAAAGCTGGCAGATTTGTAAGTCAAGCGAAATAATTTCCTAGGTTTCAGAGCGAATGGTCTTTTCTCCATGAACAGGTGCATTTTGCTTCTTTTTCGAGAAACGTTGAGAAAAGTGGCTTTACTTGATTTTCAGCCTTCGATAGAATGTCAACTTTGGGGCCCTAAAGGTATACGAAGTCGTGGAATTCCATTCTTCTTTATCTAATTGCTGCTGTTGCCACTTACCTGCGTTCCTCTGCCAACAATGCTGATTTGTTTCTTTCACACAGGGGAATCATTGCAAGAATTTTCGATAGCCTATATGTCTGGCTAAAATACTAAAATATCTCAATACTGTAAAGTACTTAGTGTAAATAAGTTGAAACTTCATTTGTACTTAATATGATGATGGTGATGGTTATAATAATAATGATGATGATAATAATAATAATCATAATAATAATAATCATCATAATAATCATAATCATAATAATAATCATAATAATGATAATAATGATAATGATAAAAATAATGATAATGATAATAATGATAATAATAATGATGATACTACTACTACTACTACTACTACTACTACTACTACTACTACTACTACTACTAATAATAATAATAATAATAATAATAATAATAATAATAATAATAATAATAATAATAATAATAATAATAATAATAATAATAATAATAATAATAATAATAATAATAATAATAATAATAATAATAATAATAATAATAATAATAATAATAATAATAATAATAATAATAATAATAATAATAATAATAATAATAATAATAATAATAATAATAATAATAATAATAATAATAATAATAATAATAATAATAATAATAATAATAATAATAATAATAATAATAATAATAATAATAATAATAATAATAATAATAATAATAATAATAATAATAATAATAATAATAATAATAATAATAATAATAATAATAATAATAATAATAATAATAATAATAATAATAATAATAATAATAATAATAATAATAATAATAATAATAATAATAATAATAATAATAATAATAATAATAATAATAATAATAATAATAATAATAATAATAATAATAATAATAATAATAATAATAATAATAATAATAATAATAATAATAATAATAATAATAATAATAATAATAATAATAATAATAATAATAATAATAATAATAATAATAATAATAATAATAATAATAATAATAATAATAATAATAATAATAATAATAATAATAATAATAATAATAATAATAATAATAATAATAATAATAATAATAATAATAATAATAATAATAATAATAATAATAATAATAATAATAATAATAATAATAATAATAATAATAATAATAATAATAATAATAATAATAATAATAATAATAATAATAATAATAATAATAATAATAATAATAATAATAATAATAATAATAATAATAATAATAATAATAATAATAATAATAATAATAATAATTCACTTTGGTCTGCTGCAAAGGCAATATAGTCTATACCCATTTTAATTTTGAAATATTCCCTACTATTTCTTCTACATTATACCAAAATAAAAAAATTAATAGCTAAACATAACATAAAAAATATATGTGATAATACTTTAAAGATAATTCAAAAGAAAAGGAGAATAAAAACTTACCTCGATACGTCGAAACATTTGTCAAAGTCAGCAAACAAGACACTCCTCACGATACAGAATAGCCTCGACGTAGTACCTAAAGAAGAAAACAGGCCTTATCAGGGTAGTCCTCCTTAAATACATGTCGCTACTAATACATATACTTAGGCATTAGGTGGAACTGGTTTTCCCTTTGCCTTTCTTCGGTATTCCGCTCTGGCAGTCATGAAGGCAGAGGAAGTAGTTGACGCCTTGTGAGTACTCTTCGCCAGGCCTGTTCCACCGTAACACAGCATTTAATAAATTACAAAATACGAAGTGACGTATAAGACATCAAAATACTGCAATATTATAAATGTTGCCTCTGCTAACACGGTTTTCCTTATGTAGCCCAACTGATGTAGGGTTAGGTGCAAATGAATTGCTAAATATTTTTAAAATACATATTTTCTTGGAATAAACACATAATAAATAAAACTTACAAAATTATATGTATACACATCATTGTATAATGCATAAAGATTATTCGTAAAAAAAATTAGCGAACGAACAGCACGAAGTAAGTCAATAGTTACTAATAGTCAGTTCTTTCATTTTTATTCAAAATAGTTATTTACATTGCAGTCTCAACTTACTTGTGATTGGTCGACTAATATGGAAGGCAGTGAAGCACATTACGGATAACCGGTTACGCCTTGTGGCGTCCATGCAAACAGGCAATGGTGCCAAGTAAACAATGCATTAATTAAATACCTCATGTTGGCTGGCACAGTTGTTGGCGCTAGCCTGCTAATCCTAGGGTTGTGGATTCAAACCTCACCCAGACCAACGATTTTGAAGTGTGTTTAAAGGTGACAACTCCGTGAAAGTAGATTTACTGATATGTAAAAGAACTCCTTACAGACGAAATTCCGGTGGTACAACTGACAGCGTCGTTAACGAGGTGGATTATGTGAAATCAGACATATGGTGTAGAGTATCAAACAGAAGACACTCCAGGCACGTATCATCTCCATGAGGAGGCCCGCCTCGGGAGCGTGGTAGTAGAGTGTCAGCCTCACGTTCAAGTGGTCCTGAGTTCGAATCTCGGTCAGGGTGAGTTACCTGGATAAGGTTTTTCCGGGGTTTTCCCTTATTCTGAAAGACGAATGTCGGATAACTCTAAGCTCTATAGACCCTGGGCTCATTTGAGCATCATTTCACCCATTCCATTCATCGTCCGATATGGCTTAACGTTGGAGGACGTAAATTACAAAACAAACAAACCTCCATAAGGAGGGGATGAAGTGAATGAAGTGAATGAAGTGGATGAAGTGAAGGCCTATGACCTACACACAGACCACCGATACGCGGTAGCCCTCTAAGGGTATTCTTGGCTCAAAGATTCGTTACACTACTGAAGTTACACAGAGAGAACGATGTACGACCTGTCAATCAAGCAGTCCACCAGTGTCCACACCATTTATGCCTTTTGCCCGCCACCGTCACACGACAGAACCACAATTCAAACACGAAAAGGAAACGATAAATAAATTGTATGATATTGGCTTTTCAATTTTTCACAGCTATATAATATATTAACCATGACATAATGTATACCTGTATATTCACATACAGTGAACAATTGAATAAGGATTATTCTAATTAATACAGCTATGCACTTTATCCATGAGCAAATCATCGGTGGTCAACCCTAGAGTATGTGCTCGCTTCCCCTTGGTATGTTTACCCCTCACCAGTGACCAATGCAACCAGAGACAAGCCTGCTACTCAGAGGCGTATGAATGTGTGCACTTTTCGTTTCCTACACTTAAGAATGACACTGTAGTGCAATCGCTGGAACTTAGTAACCTCGCATATGATGTGTGATTCTGTCGCAGCCGGTGGAAGGAGGTGATTTCAACTTCCCTTTCCTTACTTGAGTTGAGAACCGTTGCATTAACTACTTTTATGGTTACAACCGAGATCTCTTACTCAAACACTAACCCCAAGCCTAAATTATATCAAATCCCAGTTTCTTAAGGCTAAAGGTATTCCAGTTTGCCATAGAGAGCCCGTCACCAGCCTGGTCCAGCTGATCAATCAATCCTCCTGGAAGGGCGGCCGGCCGACCACAACGCCTCCCTTCAGCCGAGCACCTTAGTTCCATAGCGGAAGAACCACCGTAGGGCAGTCCACCGGCGAATTTGCTGGCTCTTGCTACCTGAAAAGATATGATGGAGAGAATGACATTAATACATGGAAATGAAGCGGCGGATGTGAGGTAAATTTCCTTCCGAGCATTTGCCTTTCACACACGCGATCTCCCAAATGCTGGCCATAGAGGTTACCACCTGAGCCATCCCGTTCAGTTATTGAACCTGTCAGTTTGGCACCCTTTATACTGTATCGCAGCAGTTCAGATTTGGAACACCGACCGTTTAGTCGCTAATGCTTTGGCTCTCCTATATCCTATTATGTATCTCAATTTTCCTTGTCACTTATAGAGAGATAAATTTATGGGAACAATAAACGCTGTGCCAGAATTTAAGCCTGTTATATGTATTTACTTGTAATTGTACACTTGTTGGGGATAAATTGGCAAAATGAAAGAGCATGTGTAGACAGGTCATAAATTACATCTAATGTGACAGTTAATCGGTATTTCTGTGACATTAATTGGCCTACGATCTTCGTGCAAGTATTTGAATACATAATTAAGCTAATAACATATTTCACTTGCCACAGACAAAGGGTATTTATGTGACAGAGGTCGAAAACCTAATTAACATAATCAGTTCATTAAAATTCAAGGCAAAATATTCCTACCACCCTTGATATATTGGGGTCATTTAATCACCCTTTCAAATGGGACAAGGTAGTATGCAATGAGTATGATAATGTCTTTGTATGGAGTTATTATTAGAAATATAGGTCATGAATTTGTGAATTCATAACATCAGAGAGAAACGCCACTTACAGATTTAATGTAGTCATATAACGTCTAGTTTGATACCGTCCCTGTTAGGCATAACATTGACATAATAACCGCGAAAGTCATATTAAATGCATAATTAATGGCGAATAGATACCACAATATGAATTAAGCTAAATTATAACAAATATAGAGGATAATGATTAAATATACAGCTGCAGAAGCTAAACAGGCAATCCCAACACATATATTTTACTGCAAGCCAACGTGTAAAGAGAGCCGCGAAAATGAACACTTATCCTCACAGGCATTTTCCTTGTGTTGAGCCGACAAAGGGGGCAGTGTTCGAGAATCGCCTGCGGGGTACACCCAAGCGACAACGAGTCGCCTGCCGATGCATTGGTCTACACATGATACGTGATGAGAGAATAGACACCGGGGATTTAAGCTACACTTTTTCAAACGTGCTCCTGCATTAACTACCTAGACCGTGGCAAAGTGAAAATTGCGTGGAATACACGCCTCAGAAACTCGAAATTGCAATGAAATTTAAGAGTAGGGATGAAACACAACCTATAAGGAACGAGTAACAGGTCACATGACCTCTAAAGTGTCCAACATTTGGCGAAAGGAAGGGAAAATTTGTACAATGGCTACGTTTTATGTTTGCTAGGAAAAACACTCTGTATTGCCGAGTACAGGAGGCAACAAGTACTGAAAGTTCATCAAAGTCCGTGTTCGCAAATGGTTGGAGCAACAAACATTAGGAGGTTGTCGAACACTCTGTGTTAGCGAGTGAGAGAAACTGCACACATTACATCATTAATATTTTACCAAACTCAGTTGCTGTATAATCCTCCGGAAATACTCTAGTGCGCCAAGTAATGCTCTCGCAACGTCCAGAAACGACAACGCGTACACAGCTACCTACATCACTCGGCGCGTCCTAGTAATTTACGAGTTCACTCGCGACTGTGATTCAAACTAGCCGTCATGTCACGCGCATAGCAACCTGAAAATCCTAAATCTCGCGTCTAACGTGCGAGTAACACCAACACAACAGTGACGAGTGGAAAGGTGACTTGTACAAATAAACTTGCCATTCAACGGTCGAGGTGTCTTCCATGTGATAATACCCATACACTGTCGGGACGCACCCGCTCCCTGAAACCCAAAAGAGAGAATCCATGTAGACCTACCCTGAGAAGAAACCCCAACTTGTTGTAAAGCTCCCCTCCGTAGCCCTCACCCGTCACATTATCCTATCACATGAGGTGCTGAGTGCCGGGAGGGCTCAACGAAGTACTTAAAGGGTAAGTACCTCCTCAAGTTCTAAAAATCAGAATAATGACAGTGTAGCAGGCCTCCTACACAAAACTCTCAAAGTATTTTTGTAATGAATAAAAAATATGTAAATATTTTGTGTATATATGTAAATATACTGCTGTTTTAAGTGTATCAACAACGCTTTAAATATTCACATACACATTGTGATACATCCTAATTAAATTCAAATACTGGCTAATATGGAGCAATTTCTTTTACGTATGTTATATGTTAAATGTTATATGCAAGCCACGTGAATCCGTGAATCCTTGTGAGATAGCTGAAGGCAGCCAAACGGTTCAAACCGCTTCCCACCCCTTTCCATTTCCCCGTGACCACATTCAGTGGGCAGGGTGAGCTGGTTAAACTGTATTCTCCCACCCTCCATAGAAATCCGGGTGGTCAGAGGGGACACAGCATGTCTGTGACGGCACCTGCAGCGAGCCCTGTCAGCCAGATTACATTCACCCCAAGGAAATTTGTAGAATAAATTAACAGTTTAAAGCGCTGAAAGTGAAAATGGTTTGGATCGTCCCATAGCGAGTCCAGAATATTAAAAATCCGCTCGAAGCAGAAGCATTCAGTTAAATGAGAACTTCGATTTTTCAAAAGTTTAGAACCTTTCAACTATACAGGTTACATAGCTAAGTTTAAAAACTAACATACTGTGAATAGCAAACTGATATCACCTTTAGACATAGAAATAACGTTATAATTACAAATTTTCTTAACAAACTTTTTATAAACCTAGCCGACTCGGGCAAAGCTATTTTTGATGTTGACTTTACGGGTGTTCAGCCTTCCTCAGGAACTGAACCCTTGAAGCCATCATCGGTAATGCTCGCCGAAGCTTCAAGTTTTACAAAGCTATTTTTAATTGAACGAAAATCCTTTTTCTCATTGTGGCTATACGAGACATGAGGGCTGTTAAGGAAATAGAATAACAGCAAATCACATAATTATCAGACATTCCCAAGAAATGACAAGTCGTAAGCTGTCACGGAGGACGTTAGAAAAACAACTAATAGATTTTTCCGGACTTATCCGATGATCTGCTAGAGTTTTTAAGAACAGACATATCGTCCACATTTGCGGTGAACATCTTGAATGGCGTGGCCTTAATCTTCTGGGCGAAGGTTCGATCATAACTGGCTCAAGGACTGAAACTGTAGGTGTATTTATTTATACGTAGACTACTCGCACGGCAATCATCTCCCAGAAGGTAAATACAAATTGAAGATGTTCAACGCAGATGTGGTCCAAACGTCTGACATCGAAGCTCTGGTAGACCACGGTTTATCAGCCCAGAAGAATATACTATGTTTGTCAAACATTCTAACCATGTTAATCACTTCTAAACTTATTAATCGTTCCTAAGAATATTTATGGTGCTAACTACATGTTAATTTCAACTTAATTTATTAAAACAGTTCTACGAAGGACTACTTGAAACAGAAATTCTGTAATATTCTAAGAGGAAATTGTAAGATTTTTATATTTTTTTCTCAAGGGAAAATACTCCTCCCAATTATTCAAAGCCACTCAATAATAAAAATGATAAATTAAGATAGATTCGGACTGAAAAATTCAATGCCATGCCAGGGATTTGAACCACGAATCTCCCGGTCTCTGTCCGGTTGCTCTTAACCATTGAGCTACCATGGCCAACATGCTGTCATGACATTAAATTCTCCAACCTACTCGTGTTTTTTCCCGGTAGACCACTAGGGGTTATCATATACAATGAGATAATACCTTTTGTGGCGACTTACTATGTTGTAAGTACTTAAATCCCAGGCTTCATAATTACTAATGTTAGGTTATCTGATGGACATTTAATTTGGATAATGTCAGACCTGGAAACATACGAGTCAGTTGGAGAATTTAATGTCAGGAGGGCATGTTGGCCATGGTAGCTCAATGGTTAAGAGCAACCGAACGGAGACCGGGATATCCGTGGTTCAAATCCCGGCCATGGTATTGAATTTTTCAGTCTGACTTTATCTTAGCATAGACACGGCTAGTGGAGAAGAACGATTAAATTTCCATCAAATGATAAATTAAATATTTTAAGCGAATGTATCTTAAATGCTATAGCGGATAGAATATAATAGCGTTAATGCAACATACAACCTAATACTTTTAAGGGTTAGGAAAGCTTTAAAAGCTTTGCAAACGTTAGAAATTCTTTATAAGTCAACAAAAGATCCGTATCAACCTAAAGCATCCCTTGCCAGCTTCAAAATATTAACTTTTCTGGATCCAAGCTAAAACATGCGAATTTCCACTCGACAGGTTTAAAATCACCTTTGTATTGCAAAAAAAATTCATGTCACCTGCCCAGAATTTAACATTCCAAGTCCAAATCACACAAACACTGAAATGGCGATATCACAAAAAAATTAACAAACTGTGATTTGCCTATATGGAAACAAACGCTATTTGATATTCTCAAGAAAACAGGCGCATTCGATTAACTAATATATGGCAGTAATAAAAATGAGGCATATATAAACGTAAAATATGCATACAGAGCATTTTTGTATTCAGAACACTTATGCTAGGAGGTCCAAATGCATTCAAGGGATCTTTTGATTACTTAGATTTTGCATTATTAATATTATGCAAATATCACCCAAGGAAAATTAGTGTCCTAACAGTTCCAAACACGTCTGTTGTGTATTTTGAATCCCTATGCGTTATTATGCAAATTATATCTCCCTTCACACATTCCATAATAATCCGAACACCTGCAAACCATTATGCTAATCACATCCCAGTGATGCACACCTGGCCTTCATTATGTATTCCCCTTCCAAAAATGTCATTCAAGCATAATTAGTATCTAAAGCTGTCCCATATGGTTTCAAACACACAATTAGAATGTGGTATCATTAATCCTATAGGCCAAGCTATCAGCCAAAGTCTTAGGCATTCACCAATCAAATCGCAGAACCTAGAAGATATCCCCACTGCGCTTGAGCGAAAATTGATATAAAACCCTATGATATCGCTATACAGGTCATTTTGTCTTTATGAGACTACCACCAACAATTCCAGTGAAATATCTAAAACGCGAGTGAATCAAATCCTTTATGACAGATCCGCTGACTCAGAGATCATCTTTAGCTATTTCTTGTAATAGAAGCTAAGTGTTTTAAACACTATGATTTTGAAGAAAATATTTATTTAATGATTTCTCTGTAGACCCTGCATTTTACGCCTTATGCAAACAGTGTGATTTTAAAATTAACTGTAATTTAACATGAACTTATATGTAACACTGTAAAATAAATGCAATTTGAAATAAAAACGTCCTATCACATGGAAGAGTAATGATTGTATGAAAATGTTCATTATGTACTATTATCACCACAATCATAGCGTATGTGGTAGCGTGTCCGCCTCACATTCAATAGGTCACGATTTCGAATCTCTGGATAAGGTTTCCTCCGGGGGTGTTCCCTTATCCTGAAAGATGAATTTCAAGTAACTCTAAGCTCTATGTACCCTGGACTCATTTGAACATAATTTAATTCTCGTGCAATATGACAACTTTGGAAAATGTAAATTAAAAAGTATCGTAATTCTACACACCATCATTATCCATGATAAGGCTGCAATTCAAAACTATACACAAGTCATCACACCACTAAAGAGATTGTGAAAATTGAGTGTGAAGTCTTGCTTCATTTCCCATACACCCTGGCCACCAGATATCCATCTGTTTAGACCGCTAAAGAGAGCACATCATAGGATTCGTCTCAAGATGTGAGGGCCATGACGAAATCTGTGCGTCAATGGCCTCAAAATCAAAAACGTAGGGTTTACGAGCCCGCGTTAAAAGGTGAACTGAAGCTGTGGAAAAGGACGGAGATTACATTGTAAGGTTACTGACTGTTACAGTTATTAACTGACCATCCTAATGTGGTACATTGTCCTGATTTGCTACAGGGTACCAATGGAATAGGAATTTACTACCTTAGCAGTCATGAGCACAACATATATGCTGAGATCGTAGCCATGAAATTTCTCACTTGACGAGAGGGAAAGGAATCGGGTATTTTCCATAAAGAGAAGATTAAACCGAAACAGGATTTAGACCATGATGTAAATTAATTTACTTACACATACATTTAGAAAATGAAGCCATAACTCATAGCTTGTGGTCCCGGGAGGGCCAGTATCTCCACCCACCACTCACGTGAGGCTCTAAAATCACATAAAGAGAGCGAAGGACCTTTTCCCCTAGTTAAATAGTCAATGTGACGTCACCACCTTCACGGCACAACGCAAGTCAAATCACAATATATATGACGTATATATCCTTATCCACAAAGTTACGTCCTAATGCATTTTCAAATACAAAAACGATTGCATATTTAGATAAAACATTGAAAATAAGTTATAGACTGACAATGAAGAGAGAGACAGAGAGACTTCACACACTATGACCAACGGGAGATCTGTTGCTGCCACTTCACACATGTAGGGGCGAGGTCTACCTGGGAGTCCAAAGACTCTGGCCTCTATCACCCGTGAGACGATGGAAGACCCCGGGGTTCTTTCCATAGGGCAATACCTGGAGTCTAAAAAGCCCCCCGTATCGACAACAACGTCAAGACCAGATGGAAGTAGATACGTCACTTACGCGCGTCAACCCCGCAGGGAAGACTACCCAAAACCTCGGTGGGGCTACCTGGAGATCTAGCAGACCTTCTACTAGCTCGGGGGGCTAGTACCCAGGACATTTTAGGCCACCCTCTGCCCCCTTCGGGCAGCCGAGGCCTGGCCGCAGGTACCCCATCTCCCGCGGGTCTAGGGAAAACACTGCATCTCGAGTACAACCCAATCCGAACAACTTCCATTCGGGAGGGGCTCGAATGTTCGACCCAAGGTTCCTCTAGTAACGTCAGAGGTACTAGGGATCCGCAGCGCCCGCACCACGGCAGGTGAAGGGAACGGATCCTCTCCCCTAGGGGGTGCCACTTCACACAAGAGGAAGGGATGAAGTAAGAAATTCACAGACCGCAGTAGACAGCCACAGAGGTATACAGAAGTACTGTATCACTAATGCAGTCGCCCAGAAGGATTGATTAACATTCATTCAACCAAGCAGTTCTCTTAATATCCATGGGGATGCTTTTTCCTTTGAAGAAACATCCGCGTCATCTCTCCGGTACCATGCAACACCACGAAATCTACAAGTGTACCTAAATGAAAATTGAGAAAGAAACGTAATTAACAGAAAATGAAGGAAGGGAAATCGCCATAGACGAGAAACTACCCCAGCATTTGTCTGCCATTCAGAGAGGACGAAAATAAAATGAGAGAGTGTTGAGGTCTGTATATATTATCACTAGAAAGCCAATTTACTCTGCGGAAACGAGTTCTGCTTTAGTCGTTAATGCAGCCTTACCTCATAACGGAAATGATTGCGTATTATTAAGACAAATGAATTGTGACATCAGTCAACATTTCTACCTGAATTAAGTTCTTTAGCTTCAAAAGTATGATCACTAAATTTCTGTAACTCCAGACTCCAGGTCATATAACAATTAATTTTTAACTTTAATCTATGAGATATTCCATTAACAAACTGGAAAATCTTTAACTAATGTCATTAAAATTGTGGATTCCATTTGCTAAGTAACATTTTGCTATTGACAATCTTCTTTCAGCTTTAGCTCTGATTCTTTCAAAAGTTACTTTGTAACACAGCCATTATTGTTCTCACACGGAATTGCTTATGTTTCCTGATATGGCTTAAATGCCGCGATAAGTTGTATAGATTCCAACTCAATTGTGGCATGCGGTGTGTTATTTCATTGTTTTACATATAGGAGCAACGTGGAACCCAAAGCCTAAGCTTCTTACGAGATAAAGTTCTGAAAGAGAAACGATATTCCAAAGACATTTTCCGTTTAATTTTCAAGAGGAAAATAGCTCAAAGAATGGTATAGTTCAACATTCCTTTTTGTTAAAGATCCTGAAAAGAATACTGTCTGAACACAGACCGTCACGTTATTGTCAAAATGCCATCCAATTTTCCATATCTTTGAATATAATGTACTAGAACCTTTCTAACGTGCACTTTATTGATTATGGATGTCAAATTATAGAATATAATATTACAACAATATTATGACAATTATAACAATAACTACGCTGCTCCGAGAACATTTCGCCATATGCAACAATATATACTAAAGCGAATGGCTTGGGTTAAAATATTGCAGTTTCATAAATGGATTTGGCTCTTTGGCAGATATCACAAGATACCTACTGTAGTTTTCTATGTTTTCTTGGCTAAATACTTCATACGGAAACTTTTTTTTGACTCACCCGAACAACTTTACCTCTCCCTGAATGTTCCAATGCAAAATGAGAGGCTGGTATTAACCCCTCCTCCATTACTCTGATGATATACAGCTTCCGCGTTTTATTTCACATTTGATGACTTTTATATAGTTCGCTACTCCTTTCCGTTATTTCCTTGGTATATTTTCGGCTATTTTTGGTGCATTCTGTAATAATTTGCCTTGCTGGCGTTAATTTCGTTGTAACTCTTTGACTACCCATTCTTTTTTCTTCAGCTGTGCTCAAACATAAAATCACAATTTCACGGCTGGGATGTAAAGTCAAGTTCGATAAACGTTTAAAAAAGATTTCCTCAAAGCTACTTTTTGGAACACCAATACAAATGATATAAACTAAATCATCTTTAGTCCTCCTAGTAATATTTACCGTGCAAACTGACCTTTTGTTCTCTAAACACCACGTTTTTATGCTCCCTCCACCTCCATTTTCCACCTTTGGATTAGATTGGACTGCGATACGGAGGGGATTAGGCACTGCGACCAGACTTTATCTATTGTACCTATGTCTCAAAATGGGGCATCCCCGGGAAGAAGGATGAGGCCAGAGGAGACAGAAGATGGTCGTCCTATGGAGTCACGACAGTGCAGGGGGCAGCGTCCATACACTTTACCGAATGGAAACTCCCTGGCAGGCCCTCAGAACCGGCAGCTCACCCAATTGGGGACAGGAAACGGCAGCACCAGACCTGGTTCGGAGACTGTCCTAACCGAGGAGGAAGTTTTACCCAGAGCACACCAGCCTGCCATGCACCGCCGAGACACCCGCCGACACTTCTACCCACCAGAACCATCAGAGGAGAGATGAAATGGAGGGACAGGAAATTCGGGGGGGGGTGTAATTAACCTATCTAGCATTCGCCTGGCGATCCGGAAAAACCACCGAAAAAACCCATGGGCTAGGTAGGTTGGTTACGGGAATTGAACACGGGCCTCCCGAATGCGGGCCACAGAATAAACCACCTGAGCCATCTCGTGCAGTATTTTACACCTTTACACCTTTCGATTACAAAGTGCATGATAAAAGCGGAGTGAAACAATCGTATCACTAATAGACGGAGAAATTTATGGAATTTTTAAAGGCAGAAGAATTTTACCTACCTTTTTATTATTTGGAAGTAATCGTTCTTCAGAAATCATGTACCGTAGTAAAAACAGTTCTTTGCACGAGAAGGGTTGACTTCTCTAGCCTTTTCATCATATTGTACTTTTTGGTCCAGTCAACAAATAATCAATGACTTAAATGATCATTTCAGTAGTGACCTAAAATAAAACAAGTACCCACATATTGTTCCAAAAACGTATTTATCGATGCATCACATACGGCATGCAAGGCTCTCAAAAATTACTTAAACCTGTGCATAGATCAAATATGGTTCGTTTAAACTCGCGAGAACGCCTCCAATGCCCAGATGAGGTATAGGTTAGGGTATTTGCCAGATTGAAGCTTTTCGTTCAGCATCTGAAACGTGAGGTCCTAAGCTTGTAATGGTGAGATAAAACACCTTCGTGTTTAGAAGTATACCACGACCATTCTCAATTATCAATTCTAGTTCTGATTAATAAAGGATTAATGTACTGCGTATTTAAAATTTCAATATCATCACATCAAATCATACTTTGTATAATACGGACCACTTATGTTACCATGAAAATCGGAATGGTTCGGCTAAAAGCTCAAAAATGTATAAAATTCGGTCTTAAAAAGCCAAAATATGAAGTTAAAACATGAAATACAAAAATATATCATAAAACCGTAAGATTATAAAAATGACACCGGAAAGCTTAAAAATCTGAAACTCTCTTAAAACTTAAGACAAGTCAGATTCGTGTATAAAAACGAATATTTGTGACTAACCGCAGTGCCTTATCCACAAATACTGAGTTGTCGCATAAAACAGAGTGCGTTGAATCAGCCAGGCCGAAGGACTGAAGTGCACAAGTCTATTGCGGACAGCCAAGAAGCATGCAGCACAGTGAAACATACGATGCACGGGGCACAGATAGAGGTCGGGTGACAGCTCCTTGTGTATTCTTAATCGGGTAAGAATAATCTCGGAGGTATTTCTTAATGTTATGACTCAGTGAGGTACATATTTCACCGTAAAGAATGTGTGCATAAATTATCTTTGGTTGATTTGTCTGAAAACAATTCCCAGTTGTTCTAAAATACTTCAAATAATCTTTGCTTCTATGAACCTTTTAAACCTGCATAGGCACTTTTCTCAACGTTTGTGTCGAATTCTATTATTTTCTTTAAGTTTCAGTTTCTTCTGAGGCCTTTCCTCAAGTATTTCCTGGGATTCAAACTCCAATTTTCCTAAGCTTTGCGAAGGTTTTTGTTGTTATATTATTCGTTCAAACGGCATTCTACTTTACTATTTCTCTCTCAACCTTCATTTATTTCACTATCTTAGTTCCCACCTTAGGGGCTGAATTTATAGTTTTCTCCCTCTATCTGATCCACTTTTTTACCGATTCTAACATGTAATGTATTGGCTTCTACCGAATAACTAAGTTCTTTCAAAGTTTGAGACGTGAGGCGGTCCGGCCCGTAGCGAACCACGTCGAGCTCTCCCTTGTGCTCAACGCCTCACAATTAAGGATTGGTGGCGAGCGGAGATTAAGGATG
The DNA here is from genome assembly GCA_030765055.1 of Mantis religiosa. Taxonomy (NCBI): domain Eukaryota; kingdom Metazoa; phylum Arthropoda; class Insecta; order Mantodea; family Mantidae; genus Mantis; species Mantis religiosa. The sequence goes on from CM060948.1 coordinate 64,328,368, forward strand.
GGGAGATTGGAACATGTTCAAGGTGGCCTTTGATGTAGCTCGTGCGTGGGTACCCTCAGCTGAGCTTCAGGGAGTGGGTGCGTCCTGACCCGTTGTTGATTCAATGAAAGAGACACCTTGAATTTTCCAAATGAAAGTTTACTGTTATCCTAAATATTCCTCTGCTCGCCACCGTGAAGTTAATCGTTCGCGGAGTTGCTGTACTCCGTACCCCTGTATTCAACGTCAGTAGTGTGATGTGGTGTGTAGAAACAATATTGCGGCGTAGCTGACTTCTATATATTGCACCCCTTATATATATTGCACCAATTATCACTAGCATGACAGTTATGTATCATACTTTGACTTGGTGCATGGTGCGGATGCGCATATTATAGACGACACCGAATATGCGTCCGTCTCCTGGAGATCACAAGACCGGAGGTGTTCATACAAGAAAAAACCTACATTCAGCCATTGCTTTTAATTCCCCCCAGTGTAGGCATTTTTTGGAGTTTGAAAAATCACGTGAACAAATATTAATTTTCCATTGGCTGGTTCCTATCCCCACTTACTATCAGTGTTCAAATTTTCCAGTTTTGGATCTAATTCAAAGACGCTTTCTCTTTTTCCACGGTTAAGATAAATTATGCCCACTCAGGTTTCAAAAGGTCCTGTCTAAATTCTGCAGTCTGTTGTTGCAATCACATACACAAGTTCTAAGAAAGAAGGCGGTCCCGACAGGCCGGGGCCTTAGACTACCTCAGGCTATGTCAAACAGTGGGTAAAGTTTCCGGTCAAGTTAAAATGTGTGGACCTGAGTATCCAAGGATGTTCAGGAAAATAGGTTGAAAGTCATTTGTGTAAGACAAACATTGATGTGTTATTTATATATAAATATAATTCTTACTTATAGCCTGACTGTCCCTGTAGATTATCATTATTACTATTATTGTTATTATTTATTAATTTCCTAACTCATAGGGTCTGCTTCAACAGCCTTCCATAAATATAAATATCCACTCTCTAAAAGTAAATTTAATCAATGTATCGGGTTTAACAAAAAATAATATCTCAAAGTTACAGTTCCGTATTTCTATTTTTACAATAGATTTACATGTCACTTTGTCATCGCCGTATCACTGGGAAGCATCCGCATATCAGACAAGAGATTACTTGTATATCAAAATTAATAGGTTTTTAAAGACTCGTTAGAGCTTGCATCCGAATCAATAAAAGCGTATACATTTTCCTATTAGCTTAACATTTATTTTGGGGGATTTCACCCAGGTATTGAAAGTTATATTTAACTTCCCTGGCTTGTATCGCCTCTAACGATTGTTTGCCGGGTAAACTCGTACCACAATATCGTGCTCTCGTTGCTTCGGATCATTTGAGATTTGATGGCTTAATCTACCATGATCTTGCCTTGCTCAGTTAGATCTCTCTGCACGTGTTTAGCATATTTGCTGTTCAAACTCGTGCAACTCATACCTAACAAGTTTATCGCCCATTGCTTCCGCGACCTATAATCAGGATGTTTCACCCAGGCCTCATATTGGTGTTTATTCTGACCGTTCCATTCTTCCTCTCTTTTGCAGTATCCGCTGTTGTTTCTTGGTATCACCTCTTAAGGAGATCTATTATTTATGCCTCACCTATTGCCCTTTCTAAGTGATGTTACCATTTCCCCATTTGCATAGAAGTTCAGGATTTTCTGTCTTTTCGGTCAATTGTCTTCGAGAAATTACAAGGTTTTAACGCTACCATGTGAAGTTTTGTTTTCGAGAATACGGCTCTTTAAGACAGCAGTTTAATCCATTTCCTCATTGGAGGATACAGAACTTTTCTTTTACTGTGCATTATTTACAAGTAGTCAATCACCGATACATTTTATCTGTGATTATAGCTCCGTTTTGCAAGCTGCAATGCTACCTTGCTTTTTAGCTCCCCGTTGTAGAAATAGGAAGGTGCTTTTGAGGACCCTGCAGTCGCAATAGTCACATAACGCTAATTTCAGCATAAATAGATTGCTCCTCGGAGTTATTTTCGCAACACACATTTTAACCTTGTCAGGGACAGATTCTATTCCAAAATGTATTTCGAGTTCCTGAATGTTGCTATTATTTATTTACCTCATGAGGTATATTAATACCTTGGATTTCTCTTGAAACTATCTTTAACCATATCTTTCTTAATTTCTTTGTTCTAATTTTCGCATATTTCGGTAACTGTGTTCTTTACAATCTCTGTTTCTGCCATCTGCGAACTGTTTCCTTATTTAACACTTTATGTTTGTGTTTAATTACTTCTCCGCACGTGATTTCAAGTGATCCTGTTTTCTCCATCACTTTATCTAAAATTTCCTGGTTTTCTACTCTGATCATTTCAGTTTCTATTCTGGATATCCCTCTTACCTGTTTTATTTATTTAATCATCTCGTCCATTGTTATTTCTGTTTTCAACTGAACTTAATTCCTACTTAACCATTCATTTCAAAGTGTTACTTACCTGATGCTTTAATCCTTCTTGACTGCTACTTATTTACATTGTTAGCTTTTCCTGATCATCTCCTATCTTAGCCTCTTCTGAGTACTATTGATAATGTAATGTCACTCTTCAATTTCCTTTGCATGCTCCTAATCTCAACGTTAATCTCCCTTTGGTCCATTGTAATTGCACGGCTAACCTCGGTGCTTAACTTATCTTGGTTACTAGTAAGCCCCTTGTTAAATTTTTCTGACAGCTACTTATACTAATAATCTCATTTTCCAGGCTTTCCTGATTGTTACTCATGTTATTTATCTTCATTAACTTCTGAAGCATAAATATAGAGCTATTTTATTGTTTTCCCCCTTTATCTACATGGATTTCCATATCTCTATTACTGTTGCTCCAATATTTAAGAGTTGTATTTTCAACTATTCTATTCTCTCTTGCAAACTATATCATTTCTACTTTCTGGATACTCCGGCCCAACATGTCCTTATTTCTTAGTTTCGTGCACATGTATTTCTTACTTAAAGGATGTTAGTGAACTAATCCGAAATAATTTTAGAATTTGTAGTCGTGACCCATATAAGAAATTTAAGATAGGCAAGCCCGCCTCGGTAGCGTGGATGGTAGCATGTCTACCTCACGTTCAAGAGGTCCCGAGTTCGAATCTCGGTCAGGGTGAGTTACCTGGATAAGGTTTTTTCCGAGGTTTTCCCTTATCCTCAAAGACGAATGTGAGATAACTCTAAGCTCCATGGACCCCGGGCTCATTTAAGTATCATTTCAGCCAATTTTCATTCACCGTCCGATATGACTTAACGTTAGGCAAGACAAGGTCCACGGCTAAGCGTAATGCAGTTACATATTATTAAACGTATTGGTATTAGATGCTGATAAGTTGGTGTTAAAGCACAGTTGGCCAAAATATTGGTTTAAAATTTAATGCCACTAAATCTCTCAAATCTTGAAATAATCATTTGAAAATGCTACACCGTTATTAAGCTGCAATCTTGCATTATGTAAATATTTAGAGGAAGTTGGCATCCCGAAGGTTATGTGTTTGTTTCCTGTAGTGCACTTAGTGCTTCTTTTCCTTTTATGTTTCTTTATTCCAGACGAAAACGTGCCGCGATGTGTACTCAAAACGCGATTCTGATTGGCCAATGCTATCGTTTCTTTGTTTCCAGAGCATTAGAACCAAATTTATGCTGCCCAGTGGAACGGAAGGGATAGTAAGCAGTAGCTTACCCACCACGGTCTCTCGACCTCAATTGATTTCTTTTTCTGAGGTCAGCTCAAGTCTATGGTGCATGAAGCACTTATCACCTCAGAGGATGACTTAACTGTCTCCAAATAATAGCAACATGTGACAGAGACCAGAAATCTACTGTCGAGGACGACAATCGTTAATTTAGCGCGGTCAACTTTGTCGTGAAAATTCAGGTCACCATTACGAGCAGTTCCTATGAAACTGATATAAAGTCTGTAACGGTTGCTTTGGTTTAGGACCCGAGGGTTGAAAAATGTTTAAATATGTGGCTTAAGAATCGATATGGACGTGTTAAAATGTATAAGAAAATAAATTGTTAAAATTCAGTGGGTCATAAGATGACGCAACGTGTCAGTGATATGATGTTGAGTATTTTATTATTGGTAGTTTTAAAAATAAGATTATGTAATGTGTGACGTGGACCAGTAAAAATTGATTGGTAGTGATGGCAACGAGGGAATGAAAAATAAAAAAAAAATTGTAAAACAGCTGGAAAAGAATGCGTCTTTTGATGGAAGAACGTTACAGTGGACAAACGTAAATTCAGTGCCGCGAGAGTAAAAGAGTTGCAAAAGAGTTAACATCAGTTTTCTGTTAATTGTAATCAAGGTATACAATATTATACGAAAAATTGTATCAATAATATAAATTAAATTGAACATCTGGATATTTTAAAAGTAAACAGAATGTATTGATATCGAAGTTTAGAAAATTTATCCTTTTCACTCGTGACCACGTCTGAAGCAGATGCGGAGACCTGAGGGAGATCCGGAGAATTTTTATATACGTCGATACATCTGAGAGCCAGAACTGAATCAAAGATTCAGGTCGGGAAGAAGTAGCAGATCGTGGCTTCATCGTCTCTCCAGTCACAACGCGGGACGACATCAGGTGAGAATAATCCCGTTCCACATGATCACCGCGGACTTTGAGAACACCATCGTCCCATCATCGCCATAATTCCCGCTTCAAGACCTTGATGTTTTTATATTTTTATAATTTCCTTCATCCTTTGAACCAGCTCCCAATTTGATATACAGCATATGAATGTATCAAACAGATTAAACATTTTTCTCGGTCAGGGTGAGCTACCTGGATAAGGTCTTTACCGGGGTTTCCTTTTATCCTGAAGGACGAATGTCGGGTAACTCTAAGCTCTATGGGCTTTGGACTCATTTGAGCATCATTTCATCCGTTCATTCACCATCCGGTATGACTTAACGTTGGAGGACGTAAATTAAAAAAAAAAACAGTATACAAAACGAAACAAGAGTTTTAAATCAATTAATACCCTCTATTCAAAAGAAGAAAGAAGAAAATAAGTTCATATTCGTGTTTTGTGCCAATAGCTAATATTATCACAACCTAGGGTGGTGACTGGGGACATAGCAAATTGGATGATGGAGGGAAGAGGGGTAGAGGCAACTCTTAACTCAAACTGATGCACATTTATTCGGGACTAGCCCATAGTTAGCATATACAGGGCAGCGTCAAAGTTTTGAAGAGACTTTGGGCCACAGATGAATTATTGAACAAAGTCTCAAAATTAACTGTACCCCCTACGGGGCTTACCTTTGGGATTGCGTGACGTGATGGTCTTGAGGTACTTCCGGCCGGGCTGACGGGCAGCGTGACAATCTCATCTGATGATCGAAAGGTAACTCTCTTTGGTGAGGATCCAAGGCTTATTATATAGGCCGTTTGATTCTTACCAAAATGGCGTCGCTCACACCAAATATGGCGAGCCGGCGAACAGAGCATAGGCTACATTAGCCAATCAGAAGTGAGTATTCAAATTTTTCTAGAATATCCGACCTGACGCACTAGGGTCAGGGTGCAGCTCAACACCGTACAAATCATCACGTAGATAGCAGGAAACTGCAGTCATAGGGAATCCTGGGGGTTCGCCACCGGAAGTGGTAACCCTCAGTATTCCTTTACATGTTGAGCCGTTCCAAAGCCTCCATCAAGAAAGATAATTTAACTAATGCAAAATGTATAGGGGAGTCAAGCCCAAAGAAGTAATCGGCCAAATTAAAGCTCTGAATTTTGATATGTTTCCCAGCCTTCCTGAACCATCCACGTGACAATATCAACTATAGAAACTTATAGCCATAACTTTAAAATGTGAACAAAGAGACCTTAAATCACCTATTTCAATATACTTGTTTGAGGCATCGCCATATTTTCCAAGCTCACTTTGATGTAGTTTATTCACAGCTTGTATGTCCATTTACTTATATTGTCTTTATTTGACTTACTTCTGGTAGTCTGGCTGTTCTCGCTGCTGTCTTCTATTTTAGTGTTGTAGGCGTGTTGTGTCGCAACATCGTTTCTAGGTCTCCTCTCCGTCGTCTACCTTATTGCCATAGCCGCTTGGCTTAGTTCATCTTGGAACTCGTTATTTTTCCTCTCCATGTTCAGACGCCAATGTTTTGGAAGCCATCTTGAAGTAGTACTGACGGCGTCTGAAATTAATAATTCTATACTTTACCTGACTAACTACTCTTCGCTGTTTTGTTGATACAGATTCTATAGCTTTCATTCTTGGGCTGATCAAAAGGTAACAAACATTTACACTACTTTAATACTGCCATTTTTGTACCTTTTATGACATTAATTTTAAGACAAAATTAAAGTATATTGCTTGATGACCGAAGAAAATAATTATACGGTTCTTTACAGTGATAAAAAAGCCGAAGAAAGGAAAGAAGGAAAACGAGACACATGCTGAACTAGTAAGTTACGAGATTACTACCACCGTATTTGGATAACGGAAACTTGATCCGCAGCCTTCATGAGTTGCTACAACAGTGTCTTTCTTAAAGCTACATTCTGAAAGAGTCTCCTAGCTATCCCTTTATTGCTATATTCCCCCCGTAACCTTGGCGTAATGTTGGTTTTCAAAAGATTCGTACTCAAAGATGGGGTGGGTAGTCTGCTTTCTCTTTTTAGACAATGCTTCTGGCAAGGGCTTGCTTTTAAAAGAAATTTGGCCTTGATGCTACCCCCATGGTTCAAAATACTGCCTTTCATCACGTCTCTACTACAACATATCCACCCTCTGATGCGTAAAACATCTTACACATAACTTTTAAATTAATAGCTTTCACCGATTTTAATTATTATCTATAATATATTTATTATATAAAATATTCAGCATATATTTCGTTTCCTTAAAATGTTAGTGCAAATTTTCAAATGAAATAACACTTTTGTTGCTAGAACTCGCAGAGTGGAGCTATAAATCAATGCATTTTAACACATTGGTGTATGAAATAAACATTACCATTTAAATAATAAATGCTAATCTTAATAAACTTAATAATAATAAATAATGAAATTATAATATTAATCATGCATGGAAGTAATGGAAATTTCCAGAGCACAGGTAGACTTTCTTATAGAATGAATTAGACGCCTCATAAATTAGAGTTAGGATCACTACGGAGGGGATTCTGCACTGCGACCAGTTGTGATCTATTGTATCTATACCTCCTGGCATCCCCAGGAGGAAGGATAACGCGAGAGGAGATAGGAGGCGGCAGACCCAAGGAGCCACGAGAGTGCAGAGGGCAGGGTCTCTACATTTTACTTAGATGGAAACCTCCCCCGGCAGGCCAGGACAATAACTTTCCCCCTACTGTAGTTCGGAAGCAGTCCCAGCGGCCAGTTCGGAGACCGGCAACCGACATACCGGAGGAGGAAGTGGTTCATTTAGAGCATATCATCCTGCCATGCAGCACCGAGACACTCGCCGACATTTCTACCCTGAAAGAGATCACCAGAAGAGAGATGATGAGCAATTATAATGAAGATGAAATGGAGGGACGTGAAATTCAGGAGATGTAATTAACCTACCCAACATTCGCCTGGCGACCCGAGAAGGCCCCCGAAAAACTAATGGGTCAGGTAGGTCGTCCACAGGGATAGAACCCAGGTCTTCTGAATGTGGTAGACTATTCATACTCAGAAGACAAGGGAACATCCTGTCATTTTCGGGGTGTTTTTAAACATAATATGGAATGTAGGGTTTTTCATCGGATGGACAGTCATACATTCTCAGATATTTTCAGCATTCAATGAATAGATTTGTCCTTTTTTCAATCTGGCCAGGTTTTCTTTTGTACTACTATAGGTCTAATACTCTGAAATATTCAGAACAGCACAAAAGGTTTTAAAGTTTCGTTCAAATTAGTATATAAATTAATGAACTTTTAAATTTTTGTAGTTTGAGGGACAGGATAGGTTAGGAAAAACCCTTAAAGGTTATTTGTAGAAATAAAAGCGTAAGTGTATGTAGATATTGTAACCGCAGTGTCAGCCAGCGATTAGGAGGCGGCGGATTAATCGAAATCAGATAATTAAAAAAGAAGATAAATTAATAAAAATGCTTTGCTAAACTAATATTAGAATTCTTGTTATAATAATATGAAATTAGAATGGATAGAGTAATGATTAAAACAGCAGTTGACTTAAAGAATAAGAAGGAAAGAATATAATTTAATATAGCATACATACTAGCATCCAGGCAAGGAAAAGAAAAATTGTACTTGTAAAAATAAGTACATTTCGGAGAGACAGGAAGGAAGGACCGTTATCTTCTTTGTGCTAGTAAAGTTTCAATGTCTGAGAACTTCCAGCCAGGAATGTGTTGGGACAAAAGGGTTTCAAAATGCAGTTAAGCATGAACTCTAAAGAGATTTACTTCGCTGATTTGATAACGATGTATACCGTTACAAACAACTCAGGGTAGGCGTTCCCCAACTCAGGGTGGGCTGAACGTCAATGAGTTAAATGATTTTTGCAAACCAATGCGTAAATTCGAAATAAATGAGAAACCAATAATAATGTAAAATTTGAGAAGGGTGAGTTAGTTTGTCATGTGATAAAGTTAGAGAGGGTTTCAGAATAAGGTTCGAACTGAATCCTGAAGTAAGAAAAACTTAGTTAAAAGGTGATACTACGACAGGAAGGACGTGTGCATGCGCATTAAGAAGAGAAGCGAAGATTTGTAAGTGTGAAATGTAGGGGAGTTAAGAATAGCGCAACCAGCGTAAGTGGAAGCATTATTAGAAGTTTATTAGAGCAAAGTAGTCGCCGTATAAAGAAGAAATAGAAACCGCGCGGACGTAACTTTAAACAAATAATCCAGGGTTTCAAGTAAAACTGAATTTATGTTAGGAATTTTACTATCAGGTGGTCACCGATCCAAGTCGATAAGCAAACTTAGTAGGAATTAAACCAAATAATTCTGCAACAAAGAAAGTGTTATTAATACGACTGAGTAACCAACAACCACCAAAATCCGTTTCCTACTACTATTCACTTGAGGATGAGAGAACTCATAGCTCCAATTAGAACCCAATCAATTTAACACGGGTATGCGGGTTTGCCGCAATATATACAATTTAATTTTTTTTTTTTTTTTTTACCTTCTAGGAGTTGTAACACAGTATGTTAAATCTACGAATAAAATAACACTCCTTACACATTAGAAATTGAGATTAAGACTTTTAAGGGAACCGATTTGTCCGCATAACTCTGCAATAAACTTGGCAAATTCTCCTAGAAATATTGTACTAACACTACAAAGCCTTGTTCTTCACTGTAGGATTAATTAAAGCGTATATGGAAATAGGAGTAGCTCAATATTCACTAGAGCATTACATAGTACTTGTACTTTATTGGAGCATTAGACATACTATAAATGAATTTAAGACTATTCACCCTTTGCTCACTGTAGCATTAGCCCTTAGTTACATACGTAAAACTGGAACAGTGTCCTTTCTCTTCAATGTAGCATTGTTTGTAACATATATGTGAGACTGAAGTGGGGTTGCCACTAAAGGGGACACGAGATTTAGCCGGTTTCTCGCTTTGTTCTTCGATTTAACGACCACCCAAAGAGCTTTAGTTCTATTAGCATTGTGTCACTGTAATGTCTGACCATCTTTTACATACGAAGTTGGAGGGAGAAAAGAGTAGAATTGGACGAGTACTAAAACAGCATAGAAATTCCTCATTGTAGCGTCAGAACAGTCTATAGGAAGCCATCACGTTGTACCTTTACGTATGTACGTGTCAAGTTAGGATACTAATGTCATTCTTTGTTGTACTATTAACTATAAAATGTGTGAAACAAGCAAATACGGCGTTCCTTATTAAATAATTAGTTACACCGGGTTTGAAACTGGGAGAATCTTATTTATTCATTATCGTAACTTATTTTTCATACATATTGTTCACTGTAGTTTTAGCTACCGTGGTTGCGAAGACCATATATACCGGCTAGGAGGAATCGGAACGCTGTGTCCCATCCTCTAGTACTGTACCCGTTTCATGACGCCCATGGTGGGCAGAGTGGGACACGCAGCGATCGGGCGTCACCTTGGCCCTGAAAGATGTTTTGCTCCACAGGGTTCATCTTTTTTTCACATAATACTTGAAATTGGGATGCTATCTTTTGTAAGTTCAATAAATTATTGTGAAATTATGGCAAATTTCCCTAATTTCTCCTTATAGTGTGTGTAACTAGGAAAACAGCTTCTTTCCTTCCTATTGCATTAACCTAGAATTTCATTAACAGGACATTGCACCCATTTTTCACCGGAGGATTAACCGCAATCAGAAAATAATTCACATTATTCATTGCAGTATTATTTATAATACGTGACAAACAAAGAGATCTGTATTGTTCTCCAAGATAACATTAGTTTAGCATGTGAGAAATGAGATAGTTATAGCTATAAGTATATATTATACCATGGAAGGAACACCTCATGCAACGGACCTAACCTACACAAGAGGAATGGATAAAGCGACGAACTACAGTAGTCTACTGGATACAATCATGCTACAGATTTGCGCAGAAGTCTTTCATATTTACATGATGACACACCGATAGAGTTGCCAAGATTGAGCCCTTTGGTGTCCATGGGGAATACTTTTCCTTGGAGCAAGCATCTGCGTCATCTGCTCAGCACATACTGGCGTTGTGACCTAGAAGCACACCTAAAGCATGCCAATTAAATGAGGGATCGGAAATGGTGGTGTAAGAGAGAATACTCCAGCATCCTTGTTACAGAGAGTGAAAATCACTATAAAGGCAAGTTCAAAGAGGACAGTCGAGCGGCATTAAACCCAAGTGCGAGTCCATTACATTATGGTGAATACATTCCGTTTGGTTGTAAAATCAGATATAGCAACCCCACTGTTCTCCGATTCAGATAGCTCTATGGTAATGTATGGCGCTTGCAAATTCGATTTTTGACGGCCGTCCAATCTGACTATGGTTTTACCGTGTCGGCGGTGACACATGATACATAAAAAGAAGAGGAGCACCGGTGGAATGAGATGGCGGGAGAAACTGCAGCACCCGGAGGAAACCTGCCCCTACGCCACTTTGTCCATCAAAAATCTTACAGGCGGTGGTCTGGGATGGAGCCCGGGCCGCTTTGGTGTGTGTCAAATGGTCTAATCACTCGGCCACGGCACGACTCGGAAGAAGCCCGCCCTCTGTGAGCAACTTCTCTTAAGGAGCCCTAGAGGAGATTGGTGCTTGTGGGCAAACTGAGCGGTGTCCGATGCGTTGGAGCTGCTGGGGACCCCGTTTCTGTTTACTAAGTCCTGTACCGAAACTGGTCGCATTTTGGGTTTCTCCCATATCCCTCCCTCCCCGGGGTCTTATTCGTAGCACAAAGATAACGATGGCCTCTGTATGGTGCTCAGCCCCTGTTTTAGGAGTCCCTCTGTGATACTTTATAAAGTTTGTTGAAAATAGAAGATGCTTATTCTTCAATATGGCTTACTAATAAATGTGTGAATCATGATAATAACCTTACTCCTTAGTGTTTGTATTATATTTTGTATGAATTTAGAACAATGCTGTATTTTTGTTTCACTGAGACATTAAATATTAATTTACCTCAGTACTCACTGTAGTGTTAGAACATGTGCCAAATTGAAAAAATACCATCTGTCTGTGCTGTAGCGATAGTTATAGGATATGCAAAACTAGGATAACACACTACGAGGTTTGAGGAATCCAGAAGAATTCCCACATTCTTTCCTGCAGCATCATTTATAACATGCATGAAATATGACAATATCCAACTTTTATATTCTAGCGTAAATTATATTATGTGCGATACCAGAATAAAACAATGTTTACGGCAGCATTTGCAATATCAAGCGAAAATTGGCACAACGTTTTTTGTCTCCAAGTAGCGTTAATTATAATATATATGAAACTAGAAAAATACTCTCGTTTAAATATAGTAGCATCTTTTAAATTAGGAAAATAATCTTAATTTTCTCTGTGGAGCATGAGTAAGTCCGAAAGTGCTTCTTCATTCTTCACTATAAAATAGGCTACAGTAGGGGCGAAGAAAGGACAGTGGCCACATTCTTCACTGTTGAATCAGTATTCAACTTCACTACTTGTGGAAGTTGATCAATATCCTCACTGCACCGGTAGCATTAGCTATTGCATATGTCAATCTAGGGCAATACCATCATTCATCAATTTGTCATTGGCTATAGAATCTCAGAAATTAAAACTGGTTCATCTCCTCTATTGCATTAGCTACGCTTACTCAGACTAGAGTATCCTCATTCTTCACTATAGCATGACTTATAACTTGTGTGAATCATAATAATCTTAATCTTCACTGTTAGTATTAGTTATAGTTTGTATAACATTAGGGCAATGCTGTATTTTGTTTTACTGAGACATTAATTATTAAATATTTGGAAACAATATTTGCATAACCTCCTCTACACTGTAACATTAGCAAAAGCATGTGTCAAGTCTTCGTCGAAGCATTTGTGATAGCAGGAGTGGCCAAGAACAATGTTATCGGTCTTCACTAAAGCATCAATGATAGCATTAGTAAATAAAGACTCCTCCAGCAGCAATAACATATGAAAACAGTTTAATATCCTTAATCATTACTGTAGAATTAGCCAGAGCAAATGTGAGTCTAGGACACTATCCTCAATTTTGCTCTAGATCAGAGGAAGACAGCTTCGGGAGTTGTGACGTATGTCAGCCGGGAGCGAGGCCTGCATTGCGAGTGACGTCTGGCAAGAGCCGTGTAGTACCAAGTTGCCTATATAAATGGTGCTGTGAGTACAGAATCTGAGGTTTCAGTCAGGTGTAGTGCACTCGATGACAACAATGTAGCTGCCACGTACCAAATGGAACTGTTAAATTTACAATGTGACGATTTATTGAAGAACAAATATACACACAAGAAAAGCTTGGCTGATGTTTACAAAAATGTCCCAAACCAGATTTCCTAAGTTGTATTAACTTGCTGTACGGACATTGTATATGTTTGCTCGACATATGTGTGCGAACATTTTTTTTCCTCTTATGAAATAGCTAAGTCCAAACACCGAAGTACCTTGTGGGATCACAATCTAACATGCAGCCTTCAATTACAAATTTCCCAGATATTACGCCCTGACATTGATAAACTAGTTAAATAAAAACGAAACATAAAGTGTCGGAAAATGTCCACGTAATTTTTTTTCTGAATGAGTCTGCTCTAATTTGCAGAGAAAATTACTTTAATGTTTTATTTTATTTATTTTATAACTTGCCTAACCTTCAGATAAACTACGAATTGAAGTTTTATATATTTTCTCATAGCACAGAGCCAAAATATAATTGTTTATAAAAGGTGACCTATTCTGTAATTAAAGCAGTCAGCATGATATTACAACACCCAAGATGTAAGTTGTACATATTATTAATACCAAATAGGTTTCCTGTCTTTCCTACACTGTCGGAACCCCAACACATTAAACTTTTCCTTCCTCTTGGGCAGCAGAGATCAGCGCGCTGACGTCACACGCTAAACTGCCTTTCGGTCGGAGGCATATTTGGCGGTTATAGCTGACGGATCTAACGTTATACTACCACTACCTGTCTTCCCCTGCTCTAGATTGAGCGATAGTGCAATTACCCTCACTATTCGCTGACGCTGTAGTACAAAGGATGAAGCTAAGAGTGGGTATCCTCAGCCTTTACTGAATTATTTGTGCTAGAATCGCGAATCTAGGACAATAGATACCTTGAGTTCTCACTGGAACATTAGCAGGAGCAAGAATGAATATAAGACCATAACCTCACAATTTACTCTTCGGTGTAATTGTTGCCTCAGCATGAGGAAATTGCACAAATGGAATATATGGGTGTTTAGAAAATGATGAATTTACTCTTTTAACAGCGCAGTTATCATTTTCTGAACGATTAGTTTTACAGATTTTATCCATTAGACGTAGTAAACATACGCATAGATCAAAATACCATGGCATTTATTTCCTTAGTTTGTACATAGAAAATCACATTTTTCATTCCCTAATCTAGTTCTTGAGCTTGGACTTCTTTCGTATAGTTACTGAAGACCGGAGGGGTGTGCGTTTTTCCATAGATATACTGCACATGAACTGTATTGTTGTCGGTCTGTATGTAAACAACTGCAGTTTGGTATAGCCTGACCAAGGGAGAAGACAAAAACAGTCTTGTTATACTAGGTACACGTTGACCGTGCGTCTGCATACACTTGAAAGTCAACGTTTCACTAGCTGACAGAGTTATACGTTACGTTATTCTCAACGTTTGCACATTTGATGGCCGTGCTGTGCAACTGACGCCATTCATAATATGTGTTCATCTAACTTATATCGTATGCGAGCGCACATATCTCCGGCCTTTAATAATTACATTTTAATGTATCTAGCCTGGCAAGTGGTGAAAGTTTCTTATATGTTCCTTACTTACCAAGTAAATAGTCATTCATTCTCGAGAAATACAGATATGTCTTGCTAAGCTTATGTACCGATTTAGATTTATTTTTAAGTTGCCAAATTAAATGCCAAAGAGTAGGAAAGCTAAGAGAACTAACTTTCTATGTTACAGTGCATACATTTCCGAAATAATAGAAGAAACCGATTGCAATTTGCAATTACTAAGTCCGTTACAAATAAGAGTTTAAAATTATATGCTGTTATGAAATAAACTACGGTAATTGCTTTTGACTATTCATATGTAACGGTTGAGGCATTGTTATAATGTTAAAGGGTCCATCAATGATTTGAAACAATTCTAAACTAACACTGTAACCTATCAGGATAGTTCTAAGGTTATCAGAAAATCATTATTATTCTTTTTTGTTAATTTACGTCCTTTAACTTTTTAAGTCATATCGGACGATGAATGGAATGGGTGAAATGATGCTCAAATGAGCCCAGGGTCCATAGAGCTTAGAGTTACCTGACATTCGTCTTTTAGGATAAGGGAAAACCCTGGGAAAAACATATCCAGGTAACTCACCCTGACCGGGATTCGAACTCGGGACCTCTTGAACGTGAGGCAGACAGGCTACCATCTACGCTAACGAGGCGGGTAGAAAATTATTCTATTGCCTAGTATGAATTGCAGTGTGACTATGCCAAAATGTGACAATTAGATCCTTCTTATTCTATAAAATGAAACATTCGAAATTTTATATCAGACTATAATCCTTGTGTTGGTACTGAATACTTCTGAGTTCAACATTAAATGGAAATGGCACATAAGCTCTGTGATATAAGTTTAATGATCTGTTGGCAAAAGCTAAAACGAGAACAATGTAATATATTAAATAATGTAGTATTGTGAATAAATATATTAGAACCAGCTGTATGCCGACGTGCAAAGCAAATATTGGAATTATTCCACTTTTAGACCTACATCGAACAACGTTTAGTTGCACTTGTTTAAGCACAGTAAAGACTTATATGTATAAAAAAGAATATTTGTTTCGTCAAATGAAATGATTATTTCCTATAACTGAGCTTCACCCACGGGTACTGACGATGATGTTAAGAAACGGAGGTAGACTATCTCTTCTTATTTTCAGAAATGAGCCGTGCTGTGAGTCGATATCGATGACTGCAGGATGCATATATACTACTAGCTAACGGCATGAATCTAGTAGGTATAACATATTTGTTTTCAGTCTCGAGTGAAAAATGTGTTTTAAGAAGCATGAGTGATTAAATGCGAGGAGAGGCACGTGAACGATTTCGCCCGCCCTCTATGGAATAGCCGCTTGTGATGAGATATCGCGGAAGATGACGCAGGCGCGGCAGCAGGAACGTCCCGACGTCTGGGCAAACTGACAGACTTATTCAACCACTC
This sequence comes from Mantis religiosa, assembly GCA_030765055.1. Taxonomy (NCBI): domain Eukaryota; kingdom Metazoa; phylum Arthropoda; class Insecta; order Mantodea; family Mantidae; genus Mantis; species Mantis religiosa. The sequence continues at coordinate 64,344,306 of CM060948.1, forward strand.
GTGCTTGGGCCGGTGCTGTCGCGTTCTGTGCACAATTTCGTTCGGCATGTGTAGTGCCGTTCACATTCATTAAGAAGATCACATTTGGGCATTGCCGTCATGGTTTTCTGCGTCTTTTCACTAGGCCTTCCCTTGCTGATATTTGTATACAGAGGTAAGCCTTTTCCTTTTTTATTAAAGAAAACGAAAAGAAAAAGAACACACACAATATTCAGCCACGCACACAAATCGTATTTGTTGACAGAGACATAGAATTACTTTATTGTAAATTGCCCTTCATGTTATAATTCAAAGCAATGGATGAAAGTTTGCGAAACAAGCACAGATGTATAAATTAAGCTGGAACAATTAAGCTAGTCAATAGTGAAGAAAACTTACATAGAAAACTTAACACAAAAATAGAAAAATAAAAAGATCTCCTGCAGATTATATCACGTATTCTTCCAAACGACTAAATGTAAAGCAGTGCATTGTTACGCGCTAACGTAGGAACAAACGTTCGTATTAATGATGAAGAACGCATACAGTTTGCATACACAGATGTGAGACCATGAAATCAAATACATAACCACACGGTTCATATTCAGATGGTATGCAAACACATGCGCGTGAATGGAACATGGGGCGTGTAGGCGTGCAATATCAATTTGTACGGTTTATGTTTAGATGATACAGGCACGCGCGATGACTCTTGGAGAGTATGCAGCATCACCAGTCCCACATTCCCACATTCGTATATCCTACTAACACTCACACACACGCACGCACACGCACGCACGCAAATGCCGATGCATCGAGAGCGTGTAATGTTAGCAGTACCTGCACTGTGTATAACCTACAGGTACGCACAAATTTTGGTCACCTATACTTAATCTCTGAATAATCAGATCTCTCTCTCTCTCTCTCTCTCTCTCTCTCTCTCTCTCTCTCTCTCTCTCTCTCTCTCTCTCTCTCTCTCTCTCTCTCTCTCTCTCTCTCTCTCTCTCTCACACACACACACACACACACACACACACACACACAAAAGTGCATAAATGGAAGGAGTGCAATATCACACGTGTCTACATTATTTATATGGATATGCCATATTACGTATGCGGGGTATAGGGTGACGAACGTGATCACAAATCCTGAAGCAATCTCATCTGGATGATACGTTCAAAAGCAATTTCCCACAGGCGTATGCACATATCGGTACATATGAGATGTGCTGCATTGCACATATACACAATTTTATTGAAATTATAATATTCTTCGTGAGAAGAAAGATATTTTAATTAACACTGTTTCAGTAGGCTAAAACTTCACGAAACCACCCTTTCTTACATTACACACACGCGCGCGTACGTGAGAGTATTGGGAGCGTGCAGTATTATACATTCCTTTTTGTATCCCACATACCCTACTGTTCATATCTAGACAACCCAAACATAGACAAAATTGTGGATTTAGGCGACCCACCAGACGACCCACACATTCACAAAATTGGGGTGTAGTAGGTGTTGTATCATCCGACATACTCTACTGTTCATATCTAGATGACACACACATACAGAAAATTGCGGCTGTATTGGGTTTTGTATTATTCCAACATACACCACTGTTTGTAACCAAAAGACACACATATACACAGAGTGTTGGCTGTATGGAGTTTTGTATTATACCAAATATCCCACTGCTATTATCTAAACGATACATACATGTAGACATTGGTGGCTGTATGGAGTTTTGTATTATTCCAAATATCTCACTGCTATTATCTAAACGACACACACATATGTAAACAGTGGTGACTGTATGGGTTTCCTTATTATCCCATATAACCTACTCTTTATATCCAGATGACACACAGGCGCACACAATTGTGGTTGTGTGAGGAAATTGTATTATTCCAAATACACTACTGTTAACATGTAAACAACACACATACACATATTTGTGGCTCTATGGGGTTTTGTATTATCCCAGATATCCTACTGTTCATATCCTGACGACAAATACATTCACACAACTGTGACTATATGGGGTTTTGCATTTTCCCACATATTCTAATGTTTATAACCACATTACACACACCTAAGACTTGTTACCGGACACGAGGGTCGTGATTCTCTCAATGATAAAATATCTTGTTTTACAGTTATGTATTTGTGCCCCTTCTGAAACACTTATTAGTATAAATGCCTTTCAAATTCAATGTTTGATATGGGATTCTTTTATTTACATGGTGTAGAATAATAAAGGACATTTATGAATTGAAGTCGTGTGCTTGAATACCGTTCGAGTATTAACGCTGATAATTTGTTATTTAATTTTTTAGGGCTCCCTATCTTAAGAGTAAATGTAACTGAGGTCCTAGGTTATCAATCAAATATAAATACATTGATTACTGTCACCATGACAATACTTTTTATTTAAAGGTCAGTCAGATATTTTCAAGACGTATTACTTGTATCAGAATTTTCACTGTATTTTATCTTTCTTTGGTTAATTGTTTATGTTATTTCTTTCAGTAAGAGGATGTTTGTGATAATATTACTTTCAAATACGTATTTCAGTCCCGGATTTTAAAGGATATTCCCTTCTATCATATTACTTGATCCAAATAACTGCACATGGTTTTGGGGTCGGCTCATACATATTCGAATAGTCAACTGCGTGCTGCGGATTGGCGCTCCTGCTATGAAGTCATTAATTAGAATCATGGTGTTATGATGAAAATTTATACTCTAAGCCATAGCGCATGATTCTTAATGTGCTCAGACTTTATCATCAAGAAATGAACAAGTGTACCATTTATTTTGCGAAATTCATTAGGAATTCAAACTATGCATATGTGGCCAGAAGTATAAAATATGTGTATTAGCGCAAAGTTATTTATTTTAAATACACCCCATGCGTCACTAATCCGCAATCAGTAATTATAGTCTGAGGATGTTGCTGTTCTGAGTGACTGGGGAAGAATTGTCAAATTGTAGATTTATATTCTATATGGCAATTTAAATAGCTCCATTCTCGTTTCAATTTATAAAGTCCGTAAAACTAAATTGATTTCGTCCATCTATGAGGTTTCTTCATGAAGGTGTTGGAAATCTAAACAATTGCAAGTTCTTGTAGTGATTTTTTAACAATAAATCACGAAATACACTTTTCACATTATTAAATGTCAAGAATGAAGTTGCCTTCATATTTCATTATGTGTAACAAGTGGAAACGCGAGATTTTAATTATGAGTATTACTGGCAATGTTAAACTATATATAAACATGGTCTGATTAGGTATGTGCTATGTTGCCGTCTAATTGAACCTGCTGCAGATGTTGTTAATCAAGAAGAGCATTGCCTTCAATCAATATGCCAACGCATTGAAAATACGAACAATAATGTTCAGATTCTATTTATACCACCTTACACTCTAACACCCTTAACGTTACCCCAACATGATCCTGTATTTTTTTAAACTGTCGATAAAATTTTATTTGTAAGCTGTAGTTGCCTCTAATGAGTTTCAGCAATTCTTAAAGCCATTTTCACCTCAGTCTGTATATTAACTGTGCTATTGATTTTCTACTTTTATTCTTATGGTAGTCAACAACATCTTGATAGGCATCAACCAGCATAATGTGAGTGCATAATTTATAGAACTTTAAGAATATGAGCTAGAATGTTGCAAAGTTCTTTAATTTTGTAAATGAGGTTTAATCTTCCAAAACACGTAAAATACGAAATATATTTTCGTTGCTTGGAAGAGCTCAAAAACCCCTTCCCTACTAAAGACAAATTATTTAATTTTAAATTCTACTTGACTTCAGGTCCGTAGCTGTGATTGATGTTTATAATACAAATCAAATTTATCTTTGTATTTGTACAAATCTGTGAAATGTATCACATTTTCCCTAAGACTGTTAGAGCCTTCTAAAGCTCTCACCTTCTGAAATTACATTAGCCCAAACTTCTTTCTCCTGAAGTAGAGTTAACGACCCGAAATATTAAGAAGTTTATTGTGCATGACAGTACCGCGCTTTTAACTTTAATGAGATTAATCTTGTTCAGTGTGTGTGTGTGTGTGTGTGTGTGTGTGTGTGTGTGTGTGTGTGTGTGTGTGTGTGTGTGTGTGTGTGTGTGTGTGTTTCCCCTGTTTCTGTGTATACCTGTGCACTCATTGTGTTTTCAAACTAACGTGAAGATTTAAATCTTCCCCGCTTACAAAGTAATTTTAACTCTTAAATTCGTAATAAAGAAATAACGTTGTAACTTAGTGGGTTCGTAGAATTAAAAATCCAATTTGCAGAAATTCTAAATTTTCTTTATTTCCGTAGAAATACACTGAACAATTCTCACGTAACAAAAGTAAGTCACATACACAATCAACCAAGGTCGATGACAACGCTCTGATCAGCTCTCGTTACAACAACACCCTTGTTACACCACTCACGACTGGCGTGTCACAATCTCTTATATATCTCATTCATAAATTCGAGAGGTTTCTCGTACAAATCAGAAACAACTTCTTCTCTGTCAATCAAGATATCACTAGAACCTTCCAAACGTGAAATCCTATCTGTACCGGCAAGTCCTTCATCTTAGCTATCTTCATTTGCCGGCTCTTTGTGAACACTAGCCGCGCTATCGTTAACTGCTTATGCAAGCTCTTTATTACCCTGAAATACTATCAGCCGTCTGTTATCTTTAATGCCCGTTGCCACGACAATAGTAAAATAGCAACAACAGTAAGAAACATTAAAGAATGCAAGGGCAACTTTAAAAGAAACCATTGGTGGTATTCATTTGCAAGTGTAAAAGTTGGTGAAATAAATAATCGTGTTGTAGCTCCCTTGTCATAAAGGTAATATGACGGTCTCAGCATTCAAAATAGTATAACAATTGCGCAGGTAGTGAAATTATTGAATTGCAGTTAATAGGAGAATCTCGTAAAGACCACAGTAGATTAGGAACAAACTTAAGCTAAAATTTTCTGTCATTCATTTATTTTGACGTGGTAGTATCCACATATATCGGTAAATGTGAAAATTAACATTTTCAAATTGTGAGAACATTTAAGGTCCAAGTATTTGAACATAAAATGTATTATTAAAGCAGACAGGGTACACAGTGTGTTCAAAATTCTACGATTATAATGTGCTACTGTGCATTAATCCTAAATCTTTCAACTTGATACATACAATTTACAAATTAATTTATTAAATGTTATAGTTTTAAGTATAACTTGGTTGCTCTTATGCATTTTCCAATCTTTTTTTCTACTTTACTAGTGGCTTTATCTGCTTTATCAATTGTGACATAACACTAATAAAATAGAGATTTCATTTCATTTATTAATATTTTATGTTTAATGTAAACTTCACAGTATACGCACAGATTAAAATATGTTTGATAAGTTTGATTGAAATTCTTTATGAAGGTTTTATTTCCACAGATGACTCTTATAAACACCGAAATGGGAATATTCTGGGACTAAAAACTGTAAAGACCACAGGTACATTAGTATGCTATTCCAGGTCTGGCAGACACTTCTTGATGTAATGGATTTCAACCTCCGTAAATACCGTACTTCAAAATTAACTTATTGGTAGATCTAGCACACACTGAGTTGGTGATGTGGACCTCCTTATCCTCTTTAAACAACAAGCTTCCACATCAATTCTTCTAGCTATATTAGAGATTTAGTTAATATTGTGTTAAACATTCTTACTCTCCAAACACAAAGCTTCCAGTAGTATACGACAGTAGATATTAAGTCGCAAATTCTGGTGAGATTTCTCTCTATATCTCAAATAGTTACAACCTGCAAGTCGCTTTCGCTGTTGCCTACCACTTGCATGTATATAGAGAGAATACTTCTGGAAATATGTTCTACATACATTTTAGAAGAGTCATTGATCTATGATTCTTTAGTTGCTTCAGTTATGCACATTACGAAGTGGGAAATTCTGCTTTACACGCCAAATTCAAATTTATGAATGTGTCTGATCATAACAGTGTTGCCGCTATGACACAATGACTACTATGACAGCAGTGGAATAGTACTTGCAGAAACTTATTACGGGGGCTGTTCAATAAAGAATGATCACAACTTTTAACAACGTACCTTTACTCATTCTCATGATTTTGATGGTCCTTCTCAAAATAGTCTCCCCTGAATGCGATGCACTTGTCCCAGCGTTTCTGCCAGTCTTCAAAGACATGCTGGAAACCATTTTTAAAATATCCTTCAAAATCGCCTCCGCAGCCCTCACCACTGCTTCTGATGATGGATAATGCCTCCCAAGAAGGCGTTTCTTCAAGTTAGGAAATAGAAAAAAGTCACATGGGGCTAAATCCGGACTATAGGGAGGGTGAGGGGTGCACTTCACGTTGATTTTTGCAAGATATTCAGCAAAAACATTGGCAATATGCGACTGCGAATTATCGTGCTGCAGCATCCAACCTGCTTCACGGAAATGTGGTCTTTTGCGCCTGATATGGACTTGCAATGTTTTCAGTACATCCCTGTAGTATTTTCCAGTTACTGATGTGTGTGCATGTACATGATGATAAACCATTCCATGAATATCAAAGAATGAGATGACCATAACTTTCCCAACAGAAGCAACCAATTTTGTTTTTTGAGGGGTTGGTGATGAAGGAGATATCCACACTGAGCTCTGCTGTTTGCTCTCAGGATCAAAATGATATAGCCAAGTTTCATCAGCAGTGATTACGTTTGATAGAAACTCCGGATCTTCCTCTAACATCAACTTTAACTGCATGTTACCTCCATTGCAGCGGTAGGCGATACTGAACATGTCTGAACTTGCCTGGTTCTCACAGGCGGGAACCAGGAGTACCAACAATGAAACTACTACGGTGTGTTTGTTTTACATTAAAGTAACAGAATATAATAATATTGAATTTTATTGTGCAAAATTATGTCCGTAAAATTATGATCATTCTTTATTGAACAGCCCTCATACATTTTCTAAAACCGGTTTTCATAGTACAATCCAAGGAATAAAGAGCAACGTCAGAAAATGTGTCTGATTTATAAAACATTGTAGTTACTTGTGAGGTTATGTTTACAATAAAATATTTAATCTCAGACTTGGTTTATTTTCAAGAGATGTGATGAACAGTAAAATGAATATTATTTTGCTCGTGTGTTATGATGAGTCCTCAAACGAACTGTTTTTTTTTTAACTGAAAGTAGTTCTGTACGAATATTCGATTAGTCAATATGTTTTTTTTTTTTTTTTTTTTGCAATTGAAATTAATGTTTAATATAGATAATACTATACGTTGTAATATAAGACGTTGTTTCAGTTACAATTCATCTTCGTTTTTAAATGAATGTTCCAAAAATGAGGACGAATGGCTTACATTCCCGTTACCAAGTAAATCATAACTTGTATTTCATTTATAATTTAAGAATATATATATATACAATTTATATTTATTCAAAAGCAAGAAGGTACATAATATTTGCAATGAGAAAATGAATGCCCAACATTTAAAGTAGCTTTTGTATTTGGAATTTATATTCCAATGTAGATAACAATTTAATAATGAATTAAGAAAAGCAACATAATGGCGGGCGGTATTCGCAACTTAGCGTATCTCCGAGCTTATAAACGTCCAGGTATAAACTCACATTCCGTATGTAACTAATGATGACAGAATGAAGCAAGGTTCTCACGCATAGAGATGTCAGAGCGAATCGACCACGTAGCCGAGTGGAACTAAGAAGATTTACGACTCTAAGGCCGGCTTTCCGCTCCTTCCAACTTTATTTTCTCCTAATGGTGTTACATTCACATTATGCTCACAGTACTAGCAGTTACGGACATTTTCTGATCCTTCATATACGTGAATAGTAAAATATGACGATCACGTTTTCGTTTGCACACCGAAGTTTAAGGTCACATTTCGATTTAAGGTCGTTTGAACACATTGTTCCAAACCCATTTCACCATGTGGCTTTTGCACTTAACGATTCTTAATGTATGTCTTGATGTCCCTATAATGGTCTTGAATGTCTCACTCTAATACTGTTACTGCTGGCGCAGAATAATTCTTTATGCATTTCGAGACTTAAGTCCTCCCTTCCCGTCTTATCCAAAGCATATTGAACAGCTGCCTATTAATTATCGTATGTTTTGTTCCACTCATTCACTATTTGGAATTTGAATCTGGGCTATCTGCACTCTTACGTTAATCTTATAATTCTACCAGAAAAAAAGTAGCGCACGATTGTGTCACACTATAAAAGTGCATTATGCTGGCTCAATCCAACAGACATCAATGTCCTGTTATTAGAGTCCGGATTTCTATGTAAATAAATGTTTTGGTTTTCCTAATATGTACATACCTAAAATAAAATTTAAAGTCCCAATCTAGGCCCAAGAAGAATATATTTGCACAATTTTATTTCACATACAAATATATGTTTTTCAAAATACACATGTGAATGAATATTTTTTAATATTTTCTCATAACTACATATTTTAGTACTTTTCATATCTTCTTAAATAAATATATTCGATAATTTTGCTACAGTACACATACCTTAGTGTTCTTCTCATTTTACTTACAACACAAAATTTCATCTCATGACTTATTATGTTCGTAAGAATTCATTAGTCATGCAACTTGAATGCTGAATCAGTTGAATATATGAGCAGGGAAAGTACACTTCTACCCGGCACCTCCACTAAAATTGTCACGACCTGGCCATGGATGGAACTAGACTAAGGTTGTCCACCACGCGTCCAGTTCGGACCAAGGGGGATGGAAGTCATGCTTGCAGGATATGTTGGGGTTATTCGAGGTAGTTTCTAGCGAATAGTTAGACAAGATTATTAAAATTGTTACATGTGTATATTGAAACAGACATGTTACCTTACAGTTCCATTTGGTAGTGGTGAGCCGCCATTCACTAGTTACAATTTTACATCTTATCCTTTCAAGAGCTCGTGACCAAAAGAGGACGAGCCCTAACCAGCATTCAGCTCACCTAAAAAGATAGCAGGATAGGGGAGAAGGTCACGTCACTCGCACCACCAGTATCAGATGAAATACTTTAAAATTACAAGTCACTTATGTGACAATAACTGAAATCAGTATTGGGGGACTTCTTGTGATATACCAAAACATGCAGTGATCCAGTAAGATGTAGACGTTTCCGGGCTTACTGGCCGTGATCTAGTAGTTTCCAGTGAAAGCCTAAGTTGTTACATTCAGAGTGATATTTAGATTTGTGAGAAACATTTATTTCAGTTGACATTCCCTTTTTTAAGGTGAACAAACCAATGGATCAGTTGAACAAATTAATACTTATAATAAAATACAGTATGAATATTTTTTAATTTGTGTTAAATGTTAAGTGGTTGTAGGTTTGGCAATAGATTATGAGTACACTTTGGCTTGGAGTAACATGACACTACGTACCGTCATTATCGACTGCTGGTTTTCAGGCAAATTCGTAGAAGTAGTTCAGACGCTTATTCCATTGAAAGTATCCAAGGTTGTCAGATTAGATATGGCAGGCTAGCTTGGGATTCTTGGAATGTGAGGTGGGATTTCTTAGAAATTTAAATGAGTTTGCGGCTTGTAGAAGCTAGGGGTAGAGTTCTTAGAGTCATTACCAAAGGACTGATTATGAGGAGAATTTGAAACTAAATAGCATATTTTTGACATAATCCAGGACACTTCTGCTCTGATCGCTAGTGGGAAAAGACGAAAATAGACGGATTAGCTTTCATTATTACCCCAAGGGTAGAACTGCGGTTATCGCTTGGTAGAGGAATCAAATAATTTAACACTGGATATTCCTGTAGTAGTTTCCATTGGTCGACAACTTCTCCGCTAAACTTTTCTTCATTAAATGCTTAGAAGTCAGAACCGGCGTCATCCTTTCTTTGAAGAATAAACACACACGCATACCCTGAGGTAGGTTTCTTATAGCTTAAGCAGGTAACCAAAATTAACGACAAGAGGAAGAGATCGCCAAGGCATCGTGAAGAATTACAGCTTCAATTTGGAGCAGCATAACAACCCTGTTATAGTATACAAATATAATTCATCTTGGGATTCGACGCTGCAGAAAAATTATCCTCCAAATTGCTATTGGAAAAGATGAACTCACGTAAAGCCCATTTGTGAAAATGAAGAAATTTGGTTTGTCATTGATTATTTTATATATACAACTGGTACAAAAATGGGAAATGTTCATAATCACAGGCGTATTAAAAGGAATTCTCCTCCAAAATTTATACTAGTCTGTAAACAAGTGCCAGCTGCAAATTAATAGCACTAGCTAGATTAGGTATTTCACGAAGCTTTGGAAAACTTGTGGCCAAATGGTGTCAAATATGACAATGTACTGCTTCTGCTTACAGCTTCCACAACATGTACAGACGTATGAAGAAAGCTGCTCATGGCCAATTTACCGAATTTGATTCATATAACTTGCGTCCTTTACACTGGGAAGCAATCCGAGCCCTCTATCCCAATGTGGACAAGCTATTTATTCTCCAATGGGGACACATGTTCATAAAAGTGACTTTCCTTCCATTTTATTGTCTCCTTCACCAGTAGTCACGCGTTAGGATACCTGGATTAAAGCAGTGGTATATAATTAATGCAAACCATTTTGAAGCATTTGCATTCGTAGTAAATGAACTGGACAAAGAAGATGCTTCTGCAATTGAAAT
>CM060948.1:64357513-64417513 GCA_030765055.1 Mantis religiosa
TTTAATTCGTTCACAGGCATTCCAGTTCTCACTGTTTGTTTCCTAGTAGTTCAGTAGCTGAAAATATCAGGCGGTAGAGTTTAGGTGTGTCGAATATCTCAACACATTTCCCTTCAATGTACCATTCTTCAGATTTGTTTTCTGTCGTGACAAATATTATTTAATGAAATTTCGCAATTTTTCTTTATTCAAACACACAAATTTATACTAACGTAGCTTACATATTTACTGGTCTATTAGATTAAATTTTATGAACATATAATGTCTTTCAGACTAACCTGAGATTCACTGACTGTCCTCACATCCTCTTTATCCATTTTTCAGCGCTAGGAAGCTTCAGGAGTTTTGATGTAATACTACATGCATGTATAGGCTCTATCCATACTTGCGGCAAATAATACAAATAAGACTAAAACATAATCTATAAACACATTACTTGTGGATTGCGAGAAAGCTTTTGATTGTGTTCAGTAGACTATTTTATGGGATTAAGTGGAAAAGAGAGGAGTACCAGCACATTTAATGGAAATAACAATGGAAATGTATATAGTAACTACCAAAGAATCTAATGCAATGAATGTTTCTGCAACCCTACATTAAAATTAAATCAAGGAGTCAACAAGGGTGTTTACTGTCTCCAATTGTATTTAACATTTATATAGACGATGTCATTAGTAACTGACAAAATAGTTTTAGAAAGTATTTTAGTATTAATGGAAAAGCAATGGACACTATATTATACGCGGACAACTAAGTACTGTATGCCCACGACAAGAAGGCTAGAGGGGTATGAAGGGCAGAGGTGCTTGAACTGTTTATCTGCTCCGATAGTTTATCTCTTTTTTTAATTTACGTCCTCCAAAGTTTAGTTATATCGAACGATGAATGAATGGGCGAAGTGATGCTCAAATGAGTCCGGGGTTCATGGAACTTAGAGCTATCCGACATTCGTCTTTCACGATAAGGGAAACCGCGGAAGAAACCCTTATCCAGGTAACTCACCCTGACCGAGATTCAAACTCGGGACCTCTTGAAACGTGAGGCAGACACGCTACCATCAAAGATACCGAGGCGGACAGTTGATCTGTTTACTAGGAAATGAGTGAATGGCATATGACTACCCATACTGCCAGATCTAATGTTTGTTGCAGCGATAGGTATTATGTATAGGTGAGCTATGTGACAGCACTTGTGTATTTTAAACAAGTCTTCCATCCTTATCGTACTCGAAAGGCGAGCATATACCCCGAGAAGACAGCAAAAGTGATTACTGTCCATCAACGCAAAAAGATCCCTGTAAGGAATGTGCTGCCTTACACAGTGGGACAAGAACAGCGAACGCGTGTGGCAGAGAAGGCCTGCTACACGAGGAGCAGACCGTTAAAACCATGCGCCCTATTCACTTTGTACATTAAATCCGAGAAAATTCATTCACAAAAGTAGAAGCCGTCAGAATGTTTCTGAATGGTCTGTAACTGTACTGACATGAGGTGCCATAAACCTGTCCAAGGAGGGTGTGGGAACCTTCTGCAATCCCCCTGTGTCTCAGTCGTCGGAGGCTATCTCTCCTGTGGAGGACAGTACGTTGCACATTCCTCTAGCGGCCGCGCCGTGGCTCAGTGGTTAGACCACTTGGCTCTCACCAAGGCGGCCCGGGTTCGATCCAGGCAACCGCAAAGTGAGATTTGTGATGGGACAACACGGCGCTGGGGCGGTTTTTCTCCAGGACCTCCGGTTTCCCCCGCCATCTCATTCCATCGGTGCTAAATCTTCATCTCATGTATCATCAGTGTCACCGCCTGCGGTGCCGTATGTAGTAAAAGCGGGCGTTAGAAACTACACACACACACACACACACACACACACACACACACACACACACACCACACACACACACACACACACACATTCCTCTAGCTTGCCATCTTGTCCTGGGCAATCAGTAGTATTTACAGAATTAGAGATGTTTTACGGATGAAAGTGTACATATTAAATAAAATGTTATAGTATAAAAATATATGTAAATAAACATCAGTCCTAGAATTGAAAGGAAGGAACATGTTAGAAGTAAGATTGTAATAAATGAGAAAAACTACACAACAGGTGGCAACATTTAACTACTTGGGATTAGAAATAACTGTTGTATTAACTGAAAAAGATGTTGAAAAGGAACTAAATAAATGTATCCTTATGTAGGGTACAATTAAGGATGACTATTAGAAAGAAAACTAGTAGAGAAACACAAGTTAAATTCTATAAGATTATGGCAGTCCTTGTATCACTGTATTCAAGCGAAACATGGGTATTAAACAGGAAACAAAAAAGAGACATATTGAATCAGCAGAAATGATATTTTAAAAGTCAGTGACTGGATATTCTTTTGTCAGATCATAAAATAAATTAAGAAATAAGAGAGGAACTAAAGAAAGAAAATAAAGAAAACTGAGGAGACATGTGAGGAGGATGACAAAGACAGATTTTCTAGAATAGTGACCGACTAGGTTCCAACAGGTAAAAATAGTATAGGAAGTCCGAGGAAGAGAGGGAGAGATATTGATTAAAGGGGACAGTATGCCTTTTTTTTTGTTGTAATTTACGTCCTCCACCGCTAAGTCATATTGGACGATGAATGGAATAGGTGAAATGATGCTCAAATGAGCCCAGGGTCCATAGAGCTTAGAATTACTCGACATTCGTCTTTAAGGATGTGGGAAAACCCTTGAGAAAACCTTTTTCAGGTAACTCACCCTGACCGAGATTCAAACTCGGGACCTCTTGAACGTGAGGCAGACCTGCTACCACCACGCTATCGAGGTGGGCTACAGTACGGATCCTAGGGAGCAAACCTTGATGATGATGATGATGATGATGATGATGATGATGATGATGATGATGATGATGATGATGATGATGATGATGATGATGATGATGATGATGATGATGATGATGATGATGATGATGATGATGATGACTATATGCAACACTTTCTGAACGTTGCATGACTTCTAAAAGGAAAACCCCGACAGAACATTTAATCCAAATCAACTAATTTACAGAGAACTGAAAAGGAAGAGAAGTTGACTGACGTTCTCTTCCACTGTGAGGAATCCATCGTCTCCAGCCGAACGATAGTGGCAGATCTTATCGCATAAGCTACCTTCTTGGAAGCACCTTTGGCTATTGCTAAATGATTTCTACTGTATAAAAGAGTAAAATAAAGATGAGAGGAACGCAAATTTTAAAATAAATTACCAATGCTTCAACAACATGCGGCATAATAAATAGAAGCCTAAAAACTAAAACCAGAAAAGAAACATGGATGAAATTTTATAAATTAATGGCTGTGCCTGCTTTTCTTTTGGTTCTGAAACATAGACATTAGCAAAAGCAGACAAAAACAAGATACAGGCTGCCGAAATGAGATTTTAAGAGCAGTAAAGGGATGTACTTTTTTAGATAAAATTCCAAATGAAAAAATAAGAGAAGATTTAGAAATAGTTCTTTAGAAGAAAAATACTAAATTATAGAAATGAATGCAGAGAGCAGATTGAGAGAATGCTGAGAAATAGGATCCCAGGAAGAGTTATAAACTGTAAACCTAGAGGAAAGAGACATCCGGGAAGACCACGAAAACGATGGTCAGACATGTTTTAAGCCGGAACAGGCAGCATTGCTAGCCCTTGGAGTGAAGAAGAGAAGAAGAAGAAGAAGAAGAAGAAGAAGAAGAAGAAGAAGAAGAGAGAAGAAGAAGAAGAAGAAGAAGAAGAAGAAGAAGAAGAAGAAGAAGAAGAAGAAGAAGAAGAAGAAGAAGAAGAAGAAGAAGAAGAAGAAGAAGAAGAAGAAGAAGAAGAAGAAGAAGAAGAAGAAGAAGAAGAGAAGAAGAAGAAGAAGAAGAAGAAGAAGAAGAAGAAGAAGAAGAAGAGAAGAAGAAGAAGAAGAAGAAGAAGAAGAAGAAGAAGAAGAAGAAGAAGAAGAAGAAGAAGAAGAAGAAGAAGAAGAAGAAGAAGAAGAAGAAGAAGAAGAAGAAGAAGAAGAAGAAGAAGAAGAAGAAGAAGAAGATGAAGAAGAAGAAGAAGAAGAAGAAGAAGAAGAAGAAGAAGAAGAAGAAGAAGAAGAAGAAGAAGAAGAAGAAGAAGAAGAAGAAGGAAGAAGAAGAAGAAGAAGAAGAAGAAGAAGAAGAAGAAGAAGAAGAAGAAGAAGAAGAAGAAGAAGAAGAAGAAGAGAAGAAGAAGAGAAGAAGAAGAAGAGAGAAGAAGAAGAAGAGAAGAAGAAGAAGAAGAAGAAGAAGAAGAAGAAGAAGAAGAAGAAGAAGAAGAAGAAGAAGAAGAAGAAGAAGAAGAAGAAGAAGAAGAAGAAGAAGAAGAAGAAGAAGAAGAAGAAGAAGAAGATGAAGAAGAAGAAGAAGAAGAAGAGAAGAAGAAGAGAGAAGAAGAAGAAGAAGAGAAGAAGAAAGAAGAAGAAGAAGAAGAAGAAGAAGAAAACACAATACCCTGTACCCTCATCTTGTATTGTGCACTTCTAGTTGATAAAGCGAACTTAACGATAGCTTACACCTAAGAAATCGAGGTAAACTCAAGTGTACCCAGATTCACTATTCGCTCACTAAAAAAATAATATCAAGAAAATAAAACACTACAGTGTTACTTCCGGCATGTTTCTAGAGCCTGATTTTATCATAGGCGAGGCAAAAACGTAACTAACGATTAAATCGTAACAATGCCATTTGGTCTCTAGCTGACACTCTGTTTTGATTCCATCCACTTTAACGGTCTGCTCAATGATACAGTTCAGTTGCATCTTGCTCTGTTTTGAGAATAATCAAATTAACGTCATGCCTGGTTTAATGAACATAAATGCTCCTAATTTAAGTTATTATGTTTTTGACTTACTCGGAACATTGCACCTTTAATTTGACGAACTAAGTTTGCCGAAATTTCTTATGAAATCGCTGATATAAGCATCAATTTGAATGCTCTTGGGTTCTATGTGAACTACAAAATTATTGGATGCAGATTACTGAATTACTGCTAAATCTGAAATGAAGAGTTCCAGATACATTTATTGTGGAAGACGATAATATCATATTAGTAATTAATGGTTAAGGTGAAAGAAGACGTGTCATTTACATAGCTAACTATCTCCACATGAGATGGCTTCATTATATTGCAGTTCAGATTGTCTTGCACTTCTGACAGCGCTTGCAACGTCAGTCTGGCATGAAACGCAAAGTCCCAGGATATTTGCCATTTCTATCCTCGTTTTTCCAAAAGATGTAGTAATACTGTTTTATAATAATCATAACTTTATGCCATAATTGGCCGAGGGCTGTTCAACAAAAAATGATCATAATTTTTACGGTCATAATTTTTGGCACTAAAATTCGAAAATTCGCTTAATGTGAAGCAACACGCCGTAGTAGTTTCATTGTTGGTACACCTGGTTCCCACCTGTGAGAACCAGGCAAGTTCAGACATGTTCAGTGTCGCCTACCGCTGTAATGGAGGTAACATGCAGTTAAAGTTGATGTTAGAGGACAATCCGGAGTTTCTTTCAAACTTAATCACTGCTGATGAAACTTGGCTACATCATTTTGATCCTGAGAGCAAGCAGCAAAGCTCAGTGTGGAAATCTCCTTCATCACCAACCCTCAGAAAGCAAAAGTGATTTGCTTCTGCTGGCAAAGTTATTGTCATCTCATTCTTTGATATTCATGAAATGGTTTATCAGCCTGTGTGTGCCTGCACACACATCAGTAACTGAACAATACTACAGGGATGTCCTGAAAATATTGCAAGTCCATATCAGGCGCAAAAGACCACATTTCCATGAAGAAGGCTGGATGCTGCACCACGATAATGAGCGGCCGCATATTGCCAATATTGTTGCTGATATCTTGCAAAGATCAATGTGAAGTGCATCCCTCACCCTCCCTATAGTTCCGGGATTTAGCCCCATGTTAATTTTTTCTATTCCCTAACTTGAAGAAACGCCTTCGTGATAGGCATTACCCATCATCAGAAGTCGTGGTGAAGACTACGGAGGCGTTTTTGAAGGATCTCTCAAAAAGTTTCCAGCATGTCTTTGAAGACTGGCAGAAACGCTGTGAGAGGTGCATCGCATTCAGGGAGACTATTTTGAGAAGGACCACAAAAATTATGAGGATGAGTAAAGGTACGTTGCCAAAAAAATGTGATCATTCTTTATTGAAACAGCCCCTCGTATGTTGCAAAGTAGGGTATATTTACATATATTTACAGAAGTGTACAAGCTCATTATTTCTATATTTAGTAACTAAATGTGTTTATATTGCAGGTTAATTTTCGTTGTAAATATATCAGGACTTTGAATGTAAACATTAGCGAATTAAAAATATTGCATAAATATTAAAGTACTACAAATGCAACAGAGTGTTATAACACAGTATGACAAGTTAACATATAAATAATACGTTTTACTAGAATGGTATATAATAATACCAACTACGACTTGAAGGGAAATTTCAACTGCCAATAATATTTTAGGTGGGAAATACTTTCTAATACACTGTTATTATAAAACGTTGCAAATAAAAAATGAAAAACTGGAACAGCCTCCAAAATATATATTTATTACGTTGAATGAAAGATTCATTGCAGTGTGATTGAGACTGCCTATAAAATAAAGGTTCCATGAATACATGAATGTGATACGAGCAATATCCTCTGTGACTGTGGGACTCAGAAATGGTGTCGAAAGCAGACCGTAATAAAAATGCCAGCTCTATTTCAGGCTAATAAATAAACAGCTTTGTATTCGACCACAGGCCTCCTAAATAAAGTGAATACCAGACTTGCTGTACAGCATGAAACAGGAGCTTTACATTCCTTATAATGGTTCTTTAGAAATACGCAACGAAAGAATAATATCCCTAATCAGTGTTTACGTAGAACTAAGAAAGGGGGGGAAAGCATCACTTGCTATTCAAAATTACATTGCTCATCTATAAAAATGTATAAGAAACATTAACTGTTTTATTTGTACAGACAAATACTACCTACTCTATACACACTATAGGCAATCACTATGTTACAGAAAACCCCAGTTTCGAACAATCGTATGTAAAGAAATGGCAAATTTCACCTGACAATGGAACTAATACGGGTAGGAATGCCAGCAGATCAAGATAGGTCAGATACCCGAAGCGCGTCTATTGGTTTAGGTTTCCACGTACCCTTTAATGATAGAAGCATAGGGTTATACACGAGTAACGACATTTCGTGCAATACGACCTATATGCACCTAGCCAGGAGGTAGGTGTAAAGTGAAAGGTTCGCAAGAGGTTTCAGGACACATGCAGACACAGCACAAAGACGCGTGGAACATCCCTAACACTTCGAGGCGCGAAGACATGTCACACTGTAGGAGATGCCTAGTGAAGGCGACAAAAAGACCCTCGACCAAGCAGCCCTCTAATGTCAAGGGGTGTACTCTTTATTTTGAGCAAGCATCACTTAATCCCATTAAGATAGATATTCACTTACCCGTGAAAATCTTTGATCCAAATTGGCATAAAGGGCTGTTGCATAAAAATTAGGCACTTTTGTAATGTAGCTCATATGAAAATAAAGTACTACAAATAAAATAAAATAAAATTAATAACTATAACTTATGAGAAGCATTATGTTCCAATAGAGCATTGTGCGAATTATTATTATTAATAATAATAATAATAATAATAATAATAATAATAATAATAATAATAATAATAATAATAATAATAATAATAATAATAATAATAATAATAATAATAATAATAATAATAATAATAATAATAATAATAATAATAATAATAATAATAATAATAATAATAATAATAATAATAATAATAATAATAATAATAATAATAATAATAATAATAATAATAATAATAATAATAATAATAATAATAATAATAATAATAATAATAATAATAATAATAATAATAATAATAATAATAATAATAATAATAATAATAATAATAATAATAATAATAATAATAATAATAATAATAATAATAATAATAATAATAATAATAATAATAATAATAATAATAATAATAATAATAATAATAATAATAATAATAATAATAATAATAATAATAATAATAATAATAATAATAATAATAATAATAATAATACTTTTTTAATTTTACGTCCTCCAACGTTAAGTCATATCGGACAATGAATGGAATGGGTGAAATGATGCTCAAATGAGCCCAGGGTCCATAGAGCTTAGAGTTACCCGACATTCGTCTTTCAGGATAAGGGAAAATCCTGTTGAAACCTTATTCAGGCAACTCACCCTGACCTAGATTCGAACTCGGGACCTCTTGAACGTGAGGGAGATACGTTACAGAAGGGGGCATGATGATGATGATGATGATGATGATGATGATGATGATGATGATGATGATGATGATGATGATGATATGATGATGATAAACTCTGAAGCATAAATTCTGAACAATATATGTCCTGTGTTTACAAAGGAGGCCGCACCGTAGCTCAGTGGTTAGACCGCTTGGCTCTTACCAAGGCGGCCCGGGTTCGATCCCAGGGGACCGCAAAGTGAGATTTGTGGTGGACAACACGGCGCTGGGGCGGGTTTTCTCCGGGATCTCCGGTTTCCCCCGCCATCTCATTCCACCGGTGCTCCATCTTCATTTCATGTATCATCAGTGTCATCACCTGCGGTGCCGTATGTAGTAAAAGAGGGCCTTAAACCCTACACATTTCATTTTGTGTTTACAAACGACTTCTGGCTTATTTACTTTTCTCCATTTTGTTTTCATATTCAACTTATGCAAAAGAAGGTTATAAGAATCATTACTAACAACTACAACAGATTCTCCTTTAAAGTTCTTTTTAGAAGATTGAAGATATTAACTCCTCCTTGCATGTATATATTCTCGATCCTAAAATTCTTTGTATGCAATCGTACCTTATTTGCAACAAATAATGTAATTCACAGAATAAATACTAGACAAAAGTATAATATCCATTATCCCAGTGCTAAACTTTCTTGCTTCCAGAAACGTGTGTATTATGAAACTATCAAAATATTTGGCGCACTTCCTAATGTTCTTAAAGAAAAAACTTGATAATTTCTGTGCTTTTAAAAAAGCTGTTAGAGAGTACCTTTGCTCAAAATCTTTTTATTCTGTACAAGATTATCTTAATGACAAAGTATCCTGATAATGCTTCTGTAGCTCTGTAAGTAGTATCTAACTGTTCCAATGACAAATCATTACCAATAAATCTTTGATGCATGTTGAAAGTTTATTTTTAATGTATAAGTATTTCAGAAATAACAAGAATGGTATCCATTGCAAAAAGCTTAGACGTACTGGCATTAGCCAAGTGAGGGCTGAATTAAAAAGAGTTTGATTTTGTATCATGTATAATTATCCCTGCTTTGTTTTCCATAATGTTGTTCATATTGCCTGTATACTATAATATGTGTCTTATGTTAACTTTTGTACATATATATTCCATTAAACTTTATATATGTTCAATGTTCACAGCCTTTTCTGGCTACAAGTGAACCCACTGAACGCAAATCAATCTAATCTAATCTAAACTAATCTATAGAACACAATATATCCAGAGAGATGAATTTCTTCAAAATGCGACTGCTCGTAATTTTGAATACACAGCTTGGAACAAGCACCCAACTCTATCTACTGTACCGCAGTACGAGCCATGCAAACTGCCAGCTATTATTGATGGCACTGACCTTAATATCCCTGGTCTAAATCATAGCTTTCTACATAGGTTAATTGGACTTTATGTGCACATCTTGGCCTGCAAGATTTCCAGACCTGAATGCTCTCGCTTTTTCTTTTGGGAGCTATGAATCACTCTGTCTCCAAGGCACCAAATGCTAATGTTGAAACTCCAAGGAAATGTATTTTTCTGGCAGCTGTGGAAATGCATAACAATGAAACTTCAACTCTTACAATGAAGTTGTGTTTGAGGAGAGTGTGAAGAAATTGGTTAAACAGATGTAAAACTTTCAATTCACAAATGATAGATATTTTGAACAACACTTTTGAAACATATGAATATTTTGGTTTATTAATTACTCTTATTTAGTAAAGAATTAGCAAATTTGTATTTATATAAAAGGGTTGTTTTGTTTTTATTTTCTGTAGGATAAAGGTCATTTGACTACATATACACTGATCTATCACTTATTGGGAATTTCAAACGGTGTTTCAGTTTAATGTGGACCGGGTTGATAAAAATGTCAATAGATTGTCATTTTAAGTTACACAGAGAAGTTTCGAATTGGTATGATCTGAACAGGTAACAGACAAGAGAGCATTGTTTGTTTATATTCTTGATTGATTTGTTGTATCGAAAGGAAAGTCAAGCGTGTCTACTAGTTCGTTAAACCGGGTTCAGGGACGAAAATAAAATTGCACTTCCACTACTTCCACAAGTGGATCAGCAGCATGTGCACCGTAAAGTCTTACCAAATAAAGCCTATAACATGAGTCCCAAATACTGAGACCTGTAAGTGGTTTAAATTAATGCAATACCTTTCTTACCACCCAATATTGGCAGTGTGTTCATCTCTCCAAATGTTACAGCAGCGGCTATGGTGTAAGGTTATTGAAAGGTCGGCACAGGGCAGTCGCAACCGTAAACAGATAAGTCGCACCTCCTCCAGTGTAAACACGATAAATGTTATCACCGGATAAACAGAACTTTTTCGATGCACCTTCTACATGTACCTTCTGGAAACTTCCAGCGGCTATATAAGCGAGCACTCTTGCAAGTAGAGAGAAGTCTGACTAAGGAAGTCAGTGAGTTTGTAAATGCGCAAGTAAGGGAGGGAGTTAGCGAATAAGTACCGTTTGACAAGCAAATTTGTGAAGACTGTAGCATCTTGTAGTTGGTGCTGTTATTGCAAGAGATTCGAGATATCTTGTGTTACACTCCGTAATGCGTAAACCGTCCGGAAGAAGGGGCTGCGCCGGGTTTATGTCATTATGTCAGGCTGTTATTACAGGCTACGTCGCGAAAGAAAGTGAAGTGAATATAAAACCAAAGTGAACTGGCAGTTAATCATTTCATTGTCAATGAAAACTAAGCAAAGTCACATTTTCAAAAACTGGAGGAAGTTACAATATGTATTTCTTGCTCTCCTACTTAACTAGCAGGTTAACAGAAGAAAAGGAAATTTAGAAAATCGTCAATTTGCGCGTCTATGAACAGAATAATATAAAACTAAATTCGGTTAAATATTAGGTGGTCTCATAAGTGAAGTCGGTTTGTTTTATTTTGGAGTTTTGTAAAATTTATTGTGCTTCTTTGGTTTGGCAGTACTATTTACAGGATGTCATGGCTAGTGTTGCGTACATTGTGGACATGCATCAGTCTTCAGTTGTTAATAAACAATCAAATACTGGAGATAAAGTTTGAAATTAGTCTTCTAATACACTAGTGGAAACAAGATTATAAAGCCGCTAAACAGCACGACGATTATTTGAAGTGGAAAGGGAAGGTGTCGTTAGTGAGCGTGTGGCACAGTGTTGGTTCACACGTTTCAATAATGGAGACGAAACACTAAAGATTTACCAGGTTTTGGAGGACCTAATGTATGGAATATTCAGGATAACCTCAAAGTTTTGTAAGAAAATCCGCAAAAGGTATAGTAGCGGCGTTCATTCCATCCCATTGGCGTCAAAGCGAAAGCAAAGTTTTCACTTCTGACCACAGAAGCAATTATATGGATCTTCCACCCTCAAACTTATGGGGTAGTCCTTGTCACTAAATTCTCCAAGTTAAAACGCTGTTGCGATGTTTCTCTTGTATCCTCAGAAATTAGTTTAGACTGTGCCAATGTGCTTCTTATGTGTGTTAATTAAGCATATATTTATAGAAGTTACATAGTGTTTTACTTGGTGTAGTTAGTATCGTTTTATAGATTTATTAGTGTTTATTAGTTGTTGGCGTTTAGCACCTGCGTAATTTAATTAAGATGTGGAGGCCGTGGGTATCGAACCTAACATGGGTATGCTAACATGGATTTCCATTCATACTTGTAATATATACCTAACAGTATTTCTAACCTTTCTCGAGTTCTACGGCATGTAATTACTATGCCGAATGTACGTGATTATTTATTTAAATTGCGTTTAACAGAAGCTCCCCCTCAAAAAAATTACTTTGCTTAACTTTATTCATACTTGTAAAATTAGCAGACATTCTTGTAAAAAGCTTCCAGCATTTAAAAAGAGTAGTAGATTTTCCTTACTAGTTTTTCTTTAATTCCTTAGTTCGTTTTTTTTTTTTTTTTGCAAGTAAATATCCGTCACAAATTAATGCACACTGATGCAATTTAACGCTTTTAAAATTGTAATGAGGTTCCTACGACAAGTTATCGGAATGTTTTACTAAGCTTTCCCTGGACATTATGCTAATAATACGCATTTCGTTCTTGTAGGTAATATAAGTACTATATCATAACGGCATAGGGTAATATATCTCTTTTCTGTTCGGTTATAAAGCGTTGTAACATTATGCATTATTGGATATATTAATTATTTAAAATTTATTTGAAAAGATCAATGACTATTTCGTAAAATGAATTCAGCTTGGTGTTTTTTTCTTCTAAACGTTATTTTAAACAACGGCAACCCTAGATATTCTCAGCTGTAAACACGTGCCTAACATTCTTCACCCCTCCACCCCGGTAAGTGTAACCTAAGATGTTTATGGCATTGTGGTTAGGGGAAGAACAGTTTTTCCATACAAAGCCACCGCCTGGGGATGTTTTAAGCGCGGTCACTATACCCGTAGGCTTTCAGAAGAACTTGGTGCATCAAACGATACCATACATCGCTTCACTAAGAAACTTGGAAAATCATACAGAAGCTGTATAACTGTACCTCATGAACGGACACCTCAACAGTCTGAACGTAGGGTGGATATCTGTCTTCAGCTTATCCGTAATGCCATGGATGATAGATTTGTCAGGAAAACTGTCACTTGTGATGAAAAATGGGTATATTGCCGAAATCTTGATACCTTGGAACAGTAGCTTGTTCCCCGTCAACTTGTCTAGGTCATTTTTAAAAGAAAACCCACTTCAGTCCCAAAGCAATGTTCTGTGTCTGGTGTAATTTTGAAAGTGTGACTCACTTGGAGTTTATTCCAAGAGGCGGGCGATTGATACGGATTTTCACTGTCAACAACTTGAAGAAATTCGTGAAATTTTGAGACGGGGATACCCAGCATTAGTTAACTGAAAAAGTTCTATTGCAACAAGACAATGCAACAACCCATACTGCACGAATAACCATGGAACAAATTCAGGAATTGGGAGGGATCGAAGTGATACCACACCCAGCATACAGCCCTGATCTCGCACCATCAGATAATCATCTTCTTCATTCTATGGCCCATTTTTTACGGGGAAGACATTTTGACAGGGTTGAAGCAGTTCAAGTGGGTATCACCGAATTCTTCTCATCAAAAACCAGAGACTGTCACCATCGTGGGATAATAAACCTCACTGAGTGATGGCTCATGACCATAGACCCTAATGGTCTATACTTTGAAAATTGCTTGTCAGAACACATTTCAAATAATTGTTTTTCTTAGAACACGACACTAACTATGAGACAGTACCTATACCATACTTGGTTTTTAATTTCAGTGTCCTCCAAGCATGCGACACCAAGATTGTCAAGGACCTCCCCCATCCTAAACTATCCTTTACCTGGCTAAATTGTTATTGTTTATATTCTCAAAGGTGATTTTTTTAAAAAAGATATATTTATACTTTATCATGTATGGAAATTAATTGTTCTTTCACACTGACCGTGTGTAGGCTAAAGTATGGAAAGATAGGGTCAGACAGAAAAATCAATGCCATAGCCGGGATTTGAACTACGGATCTTCTGGTCTCCGAAAAGTCGCTCTAACCCTTGAGCTACTATGGCCAACGTGCCGACATGACATTAAATTCTCCAACTGACTCGTGTTTTTCCGGTAAACCACTTAGGAGTTCTCATAAACACATGATACAACTACCTTAATGGCGACTTACAACATGTAAGCACTTTAAGGCCCGGGCTTTATAGTTAACCACTATTAGGTATAAGTAACTCACATGGCCAGTGTGAACGAACAATTAATTTCCATTAATTGACCTAATAGTGGTTAACTTTAAAGCCCAGGCCTTAAAGTACTTACACGTTGTAAGTCGCCATTAAGGTAGTTGTCTCATGTGTTTATGAGAACCCCTAAGTGGTTTACCGGGAAAATAAGGGTCAGTTGGAGAATTTAATGTCATGTCGGCACGTTGGCCATAGTAGCTCAATGGTTAGAGCGGGTGGACGGCGACCAGAACACCCGTGGTTCAAATCCCGGCTATAGCATTGCATTTTTCAGTCTGACTCTATTTATCACGTATATCATGAAGTTTCTTAGAACGACCTGCATCTAGGTCTCTAGATCTAGATCTAGATCTCTTCATCTAGAATGTCTTGCAACTATAATGGGTATACCTTAGCACACAGAAAAGGCAGATCTCATTAAAGCGCAAAATTTGTTTCAAGTAAAAATTGTTTTGGCCTTAATTTTTCCCGGGATATTTATTATAGGTTTCAAATCACAATTACGTCTAGCTCTTTTAAGGTTTAATTTCCATTCATTTTTCTCGTGGTTATACAAAAAGCGTGGAATTTGGAAACGATAAATACCGAACGACTTATAAAACTCCACCGCATACTTCTCATACCTAAAATAAAACCGTAAATATGTGTATAAAGTTTATTTCGATTAACCAAAAATAGAGGAGTATTTGCAGAAGACTGAGTAGTGAAATTCATGTGAATGCAAAAATTGCGTTTTGTTTAATCTTAAGAAATATACTGAAAGTGAAGTATGTATTATGGGGCCGTTAGAAAATCTTCTGTACCTCAGCTGGAAAAGGTCCAAATGCTTTCTAATGAAACCAGTCAACCGGAAAGGTTTAATCCCAACCAAAATATTTTACCTTCAGCTGTTCCTAGAAGACAATTTAACACCAAGCATGGAAAGAGAGGTGTACTATGGCCCAATCCGGGACTTTAGTGAAAGATTTCCGCACGCAATAAAAGGCATCTGGTGTCTTCAGTTCACACGAGTTTCTCTAAAGCTATAATTTGTTTTTATATAGCTCCTTTAAACTGTGCTTAGAACACCTATTTGTATACATAAATCGTATTAATAGAGATAAATGTTTACATAAACAGGCCAAGAGACAAGGGAATACAGAAATCCCAAGTGAACAGTATAAAAGCGAGTCGCTGTATGCTGGTCTTGGAATTTCACACCTTTTCCATGACATCGGAGAAACAAATAAATGGTAACAACACTTCAAAAATTAACTTATTACATGATAGAGCGTTGAGGCATATTGATCTCCAGTGATACAGCGCTGTATTCGATCGTTATCTTATTTATAGAAGAGCGAAATATTAGTAAGTACAGTACAGTAAGTGACGAAACAAAACGTGAGCACTTGTGAGCTGCGTGTCTCATATGAAAGGTTAGCCAATTAATTATTATATATGCAAATGTAAATTACCACTGCAGCTGCTTGACGCAAATGACAAAATACAAATTATGTAATATAGTACTTCAAAAACTTCTTATATTTTGTGCCATATGTGTATATCTGTTTCCAGTGGTTTACATGTTATGCTAAATTATACGATATTCCTTAATTGAGAAAATTTCGAGGTCTCTTTCACAAAATTTGAGACACGTATCTTATTGATATGTAAGCATTCTTAAATAATTGTCATCCTCCGTGGTCTGGCGCCTGTGGCACTCAAAGTGGTGGAGAGTGATGAATTTTTTTTACAGTGGTAAACGTTCTTATCATGGCCTCCTTCGACAGTGAAGTAAAGCCGGTGATTCCATATAGTAGATTTACAGGATATAGAAGAAATTCAAGCCTAATAAAGAAGCTGAGAGCCGTAGCAATTAAGCGCGTCTATAAAATAAAACCAATTCAATTCTTCATCAATTCAAATCTTGATCAAGGTCATTAACATCTGTTTTGAGAAGTATTAAAAAGCAAAGGTATATTTTTTCATATAAAGAGTAGTAGTTTGGATTGAAGGAATTTTCTTTAAAATGTTCTTATCTCATCCATCGAAACTATTGAACTTAAATACCAAATTTGGTATTAATTTGACATTTACATTTTGTGTTCACAGACATATATACATGCACAGGCGCACGGGGACCATTTTCTAGAAACGCACATTTTTAATTAGAGGACCTCGCATTTCTGGTGACAGCTGGATATCAAACTTTTGGTGGAATGGAACACTCCTCCTATCCACTTGCTAGACCTGGCTAAGTCTTTACTCGGCTGGCGGGATACACTTGATACAATTCTATAAAGTTGGTTTCAAACTGTGACACAGCAATTACGATATAAGCTTCAGGAGGCCGTAGATATAAACAAATATACGAAGCATTCTCACCCAGCACAAACACCGGGAACATTATCGCCACATAACTAGAATCTTCTGAAAGTTTTCCTTCTCTGCGCTCCTAGAACATTCTGGAACTTGAATCAACTCATAATATAAGCAAGCACACTATGTTGCTCTCGGGGCGAGCATACGACGACTGCTTTAATATGCAGTGAGTGCTGCTATTGCAGGAGATATTAGAAAAGACTTACGGTCGACTTCCTAGCTAATTGAACATTTTAATTCATTAAGCCGCTACGTCTGGAAGAGTAGTGATCTTGAACATTAGGTGAAGTGCCAGTGAAAAGTGTAACTGCATCATATTAGCGAAGTGACGGTTAAAGTAAAAGTTCACAATATGCTGCCCCCATGTACGGAAATTTCAGCCTCCACAAATTTCTTTTTAGCATTGAACTAGCTGGCCAAAAAAGGCAATTATTTTTATTGTGTGCTTTGATTTGGCAGTTATGAATAAAAGTGGAATATAAGAATTTTAATTCAATTACCTTGTGTTTGTTTGAAGCTCCCCGAAAAATAAAACAAAATAAAATAAACCTTAGAGCTATCATGTGCATTTTTGTCTGTCCATATGTATGCCTGCAGACAGACAACTCAAAAATCAAAAGTTGGATAACAATACTAAATTTTCAATTTAAGTTCAATACTTTTCAAATATACAACACAGAGTGGCGTTTAAGGAAAATCACAATTCCAAATGCGTCCTCTACATTACGAAGCATTATCACATAATTTTCTGTTACTTTTTAACCATAAAGAGATGGACGTATAACCCAAAAAGCATGTGGAACACACAGATTGTACGAAACGCACTTTTTATGACATCAATCACTTTCGACTGCTTGCTTTTATTACTTTGAATTTTTCATTTTTGTAATCACTAATCAGTTGATTCTGTAATATCATGGAAGGAATGTGGAATTTGGACAGCACTTAGCGACCTTATTTTAAACATTTGACCATTGTTTCCATTTCTCATATCGCTCTTAGACCTACAGCGAAACGTGTGATGCCCAAATTTTTGCGAAACAGGTAAGAGCAGATCTGCCTCCACCTACTTTTCACCAATCTGTGACTTATTCATGCAACTAAAAATAAGCCTCTCTAATGCTGGCTACCTAAATGAGTGTAGGAAAAATGCTTCATGTGCAAAACAAATGTGACGAGGTAAAGCGCAAGGTGACGTCAATGGTACATAAGACAGATGGTTGGGCATTAAGGTAATGAAAGAGTTTCTGCAAGAAATAATCTCGATTAATATGAATTAGATAGGAAAACTAAATCTCTGCAAGAATTGCTCGTAGAAGCCATACAAAATACATTACAGTGAGTAGTGTATTTATACTACAATGGACAATAATCTTAAGGGCTCATTATATACAGTCGTGTTTTTCTCCGAAATGTTGACATTAATGTTACATTGATTAAATATCCCTTAAACACCTAATTAATAATCTGAAGATATAAAATCATAAGCATCAACAAAGGAATATTCAGAGCTATATATCTGTGCAAGATACGAGAGTGATAATAAAGAATGATCAAAATCTTTTTTACAACGTACCTTTACTCATCCTCATAATTTTGATGGTCCTTCTCAAAATAGTTTTCCCTGAATGTGGTGCACTTGTCCCAGCGTTTCTGCCAGTCTTCAAAGACATGCTGGAAACCATTTTTGAGATATCCTTCAAAATCGCTTCCGCAGCCTTCACCACTGCTTCTGATGATGAATTATGCCTCCCACGAAGGCGTTTCTTCAAGTTAGGGAATAGAAAAAAGTCACATGTGGATAAATCCGGACTATAGGGAGGGTGAGGGATGCTCTTCACTTTTATTTCAGCAAGATATTCAGCAACAACATTGGCAATATGCGGCCGCGCAAAATCGTGGTGCAGCATCCAGCCTACTTCACGGAAATGTGGTCTTTTGCGCCTGATATGAACTTGCAATGTTTTCAGATCATCCCTGTAGTATTGTCCAGTTACTGCTGTGTGTGCAGATACAACATGCTGATAAACCATTCCATGAATATCAAAGAATGAGATGACCATAACTTTCCCAGCAGAAGCAACCACGTTTAATTTTTTGGCGGTTGGTGATGAAGGAGATTTCCACACTGAGCTTTGCTGTTTGCTCTCAGGATCAAAATGATGTAGAGTTTCATCAGCAGTGATTACGTTTCATAGAAACTCCAGATCTTCCTCTAACATCAACTTTAACTGCATGTTACTACATTGCAGCGGTAGGTGATACTGAACATGTCTGAACTTGCCTGGTTCTCACAGGCGGGAACCAGGAGTACCAACAATGAAACTTCTACGGCGTGTTTTTTTCACATTAAGCTACCAGAATATATTAAGATTGAATTTTAGTGCGCAAAATTATGTCCGTAAAAAATTATGATCATTCGTTATTGAACAGCCCACGTATTATACATGTGACTGAGCTTGAAACTGCAATATGTCGCGTAAGTTGTTGATACGCTTCTTATATCAAATAGCGTATTGTGTATATGGCTATCTTTTTAAATCTGCGAGTACAGACGTATGCCCAAATTGAGACTTGTAATACTTCTGTATAAATACTCAGTCTAGAGCATTTGGAGCGTTTTTCAAAGTCCTCCAACTTAGGTCACATAAAGCCATTAATGAAATACGCGATATGATGTGTTGTTGTTTGTAATTTACGTCCTCCAACGTTAAGTCATATCGGACGATGAATGGAATTGGTGAAATGATGCTCAAATGAGCCCAGGGTCCACAGAGCTTAGAGTTACCCGACATTAGTCTCTCAGGATCAGAGAAAACCTCGGAAAAACCTTATCCAGGTTACTCACCCTGACCGGGACCTCTTGAACGTGAGGCAGACACGCTACCATCTAAGCTACCGAGGCGGGCAGCCGATATAATGCTCAAATGAGTCTAGGTTCATATAGCTTAATCTTACCGCACATTAATGTTTCAAGGCAAGGGAAAATCCCGGAAAAAAGCTTATCCAGATAACTCACCCTGACCGAGATTCGAACTCGGGATATATTGAATATAAGGCATACACGCTAACCCGCACCACAGAGGCGAGTTGAAAATTTAGAGTAATTAAAATTATATCTTAATAGCTGAGGATTTGTGACCTGCTAGACAACTCAGTTTTGTAGTAGAAATAGTTCAGTTATTTTACTCTATTCTGTTTTATTTATTTATTTGTTTGTTTCAGTAAGTAAAGTTGCCACTAAGTAGTATACAAACCGATAAACGAATTAGTTGTAAAACATTCACAAAGGAATAGGCTACGGCAACCAGCAGAATACCAGGAATAGTAATTTTCTGAGGACTTTTGAACCTGTCAGACACAAGTAATATTTCAAGTATATATATATATATTTAACATCATTTCCAATATATTTGTGCATAACGCTTAAGCGAAAAATTCGAGATATAATCAGTGGTCTCGAATAAACAAGGGCAATTTGCGAAGGTTTGGACTATATTTCCTTTAATTCCTAATTTCTGTGAAAAATGCTCTCGTTTCCCAGTGGAAATAACATTCTTCTCTTTTACACTCCCATTTTAGAATTTTTCAGGTTGGTGGTTTTATCCCTGGAAAGTTTGCAAATCTGAAATAATGTTCACTTATTTACTGTAGTGTAAATATTTGAGTTTGTATTACTTTAAGTTTCAGTTCAAAACATGAAATTCATAAACACGCACTATTACACTCTCATGAATAATTTAAAATTCCAGTAGTATAGGGAATAATGCGCTAAAGAAAACTTCCCATCTCAGAATCAAACACGGAATCTGGAGATTTGGGAGTTAAAATGCCAAACAATGCTACATGGAAGCAGTTAATATTAAAGTGCGCATTTCACTCATGACCTTAACAAACTTCTAATTCGGGACCATCGACGTAATGCCGAGTGGACTCGGTAACGTCAGATGACTCACATATTTATTATCACTGATTCCAACCATGGAGGGTTCAGTACGGGCTCAGGTCAGTACAAGTCAGTTGTTGGGCTAAGTTCTTGTCAGCGCAGTCCATGACCTGCTCACGTCGATCACGTCATGCCGCCCTCTAGTGACGGCGACGCTTACGCGTCCTCAGCCATACATGAAACATCACACCATTTAGGTAAGCCCTCATAAATGAGTAATATGTTGTAGTATCACTTTTTTCACACATTTAGTGTACATACGCCTCCCATAGGTGAGGGGATCCGTCCCCTTTAGCTGCCGAGGTGCGGGCGCTGCGGACCCTTAGCACTCTTGGTACCTCTGACGTTACCAGAGGAACCTCGAGCATAACATTCGAGCCCCTCCCTGAATGGGAGTTGTTCGGATTGGGTTGGACTCGAGGGGGCAGTATGTTCCCGACACCCACGGGGAATTGGGTACCTCCGGTCAGGTTACCGCCGCCCGTAGGTGGAAGAGGGTTGCCTCATATGTCCCGGGTACTAGCCTGCAGAGCTAGTAGAAGGTGTGCTACATCACCAGGCGCCCCCACCGAGGTTTTCGGTAGTCTTGCCTGCGGGGTTGACGCACGTAAGTGGCGTATCCACTTCCATCCCGTCTTGACGTTGTGCTCAGAGGGGGGGCTTTTTAAGAAATCAGGTATTGACCTATGGAAAGAGCCCCGGAGTATCCATCGCTCCCGGGTAGAAGGAGGCCCGGGTCCTTGGTCCTACGGATCCATGACTAATGGGGGTAGAACCTCTGAACTTAACTAACTGTACATACGTCTATGCTGCGGTAGATTTGCACAGAAACACTCAATTGAACATACTCTTTAAATAATGACAAAAACAGACAGTCATGCTGCGGATACTGAATGCCTTCTGTACATACTAAAAACATCATTACGAGATCTTACAGATTTCATGGTAAAAATAACATACTTGTTATAAGTTGTAATGATCATAGGTCATGTTACGAGTTGTTTTGAATTTCCCTAGATAAATTCAAAACACGAGTTGCATTTGTAGAGACGAATAAAAGAAATTGTTAAAAGCAATAAAACAAGTTATTTGATTCCCTAAATGTCACAGGCTTACATTAGCACATGAATGAAATTTAATCTCACAAGTTATGGC
Source organism: Mantis religiosa (assembly GCA_030765055.1). Taxonomy (NCBI): domain Eukaryota; kingdom Metazoa; phylum Arthropoda; class Insecta; order Mantodea; family Mantidae; genus Mantis; species Mantis religiosa. Next base: position 64,379,125 of record CM060948.1, read on the forward strand.
ATACAGGATTAATGGTTCTTACAGGCCGTGCACAAGTTAACACTGTGAAAGCAACTTTGATCAAGACCATCAGGTGGCGCTGATTGATTATAAGAATATATAAGTTAACATAACCTCTATTTAAAAAAAAAATCAATAAAGGAACATGTGATAATTGCTGAACGATAATTGTGCATGGTGTACAATTATCTATTTAGAGATAGCGATTGCTTGGTGTTTGACCAATCCAAATACTTGATTGGTCTATAACTGGAGAGTGACGTATTTGTGAAATAATCAGGGTAATTTTTATACCATAGCCAACATGAGTTCCGCTGAAGTTGTAGGTAACTGAGACCCAATAACCTAATAATGACGTTACAAATAATATTATTTGGATCACATAACGGAAAATATTAAAACTATTATATATTTAATTTGTGGAATAAAAAGTATACTTTTGTAAGGTTTACATAGAACAAGCTTTTTTCACAGATTTCTGCGCCAAACACTCGTTCTTTACGCCCACGATTTCTTTTAACAGAGGTACTTGTGTTTCTATTTAAGGCACAACTTTAATTTTCTTTTCATCCATATTTTATATGATACCAGCCAGAGAGTAGATACTGCGCTTCCCTGTGCGTTTTAAGCTTACTTCCCACGTCTAATCGATCATAGTGCAACGCAAGATGCGGATAGCTGGCTCATTGTCTAACATTTACACAGAACAGCATCTAGTCTCAATGTTTAAGTGATTTCTGCCTTCGGGGAAATTAGTTGATTAAGTGACATAGTGCTATGTTAGTAAACAATTACAGTTTGGAAATATAAGTAACACTGGCAAGTCATTTAACACTGGCAAATATTACTCTTGCTAGGGATACCACCTTCATCACTACCAACTGCACCATTATCACCATGAACATCAATGTCACCGCCAACAGCAGATATGTCACTAACATCACCAATGCTTTTAGCACCGGCGCCACTAATGTGAACACCATCAGAGCCATTTACATCACCAAAACAGTCACCACCAACAGCATCATGACCACAACCATCACTGCGTAAGCAATACCAACGCAACAAACGTTAATCACAAACAATAGTACTACTACTAACTTTAAGACAGCAAAACTATCACCCTCTACGACCAATAAAACTACCCCCATTAACATTGTAACATCATCAAAAGCACCATCTCCAATACCCTCACTAAAACAGGAAAATCGCTACCAAATCATCCCAAAACTAGCACTTCTACCGCCCACAAATACCACCTTCACATTATATCACTATCACCCCCACAAACAATATCAATCCCACCATTACAGCAGCAACAACAATAATAATAATAATAATAATAATTTTAAAGGCCACCCCGCCATCTAATATTTTAAGTTCCCTTAGCAATTAAACTTTTAAAATCTGTATAATGATTTAGAGGTGTACTGTTCTGATTTTGAGTATGAAGAGAATATTGGATTTATTATAAGTGTTTATGTGCTTACTTTTTAGTCAAGTCAGATTTCCATAAATACTACAGAAGCATTTTTAAGCTCCTCCCTCTCTACCTCCCCCTCCCTCTCACTGAGAATAGTGACTACAGTATGTTCACCACAAAGTGAAGACATAATAGAAGTGCTGTATTATTTAGTGTAGAGGTGACCCGCACCATGGCGTAGTGGGCTGTACCGTAGTCCGGGATCGATCCCACCCCGGGGTGTTTTTTAAGTCCCGGGTATAGGACTGGTGCCCACTCAGCATTGTGAGGAATTTGAGGAGCTACGCTAGGTAGCGAGCCCTGGTCTAGAAAGCTAACTTTCCGGCTGGGGGTGCCGAGATGCTGACTAAATCTCCTCCCCGTAAGGTGGGATGATCGCCCTCCTGTGTCTTACGTATGTGGGCATGAGGCCGGCAGTTGGGTTGGCAGGCTTAGGCCCACTTTGGACTATTACGCCATGGGTTATATTTTATTGCAGCATGATATTCAGAATCTAAGAGTTTTATTTCCTCCTAATAAAGTGCAAACATTTTAATCATGTAAAATATGGTAAGACATATGGTATAGTAATTGAAAGTCTTATTTCTAGGTTTATGTGATACGCGATTATCGTATTAAATCGCCGGTGTGTATTTTAAGTTTTTTCAGTATCATCAAATGACGTATATTTCTTAAAAGAAAAGACAAAGTTCATCTATATGATGACGCGATTCAATGTTGATGAATTTGGATCTATATTTGCACATGCGACAGATGATAAAATTTGCCTGTTGAAATATTCTTTATATATGAGGTAACGTGAATATGTTGCTTATTTTGTTGGTCTCTTAGACATTTATGTTCCGACGTACATGGGTTTTTGCTAACTAGGAAAGTGTGGTCAGCTGGGAACAATTATACATCGTTACCTACCTGAAAGTAATGCTCATGGGGCATGGCCAGATTCAGTGTCGCACAGAGCTATGCAGCATTCTAGACTTTTCTGGGACTATATAATCAGTTACACAATCAAAAATACTCTTCAGATATAGAACTGCAACTTAAATATTCATTAATAATATGAATTATCTTCATTAAGTGGTTCACGTGTATTGCATTTTATGCTTCTGCTTTCTTAATTTCTGTGATAATTTTGAACTAGTTAACGGAAGACAAAAGTCCAAAAAATCATGTATTCAAATTTTAATGTTGTTTCATAAAATGAAATTTGCTTCTTTAATTTTATACATATTTTATCATTATGGACGCAAAACTTAGATTTAGAACGTACCTCTAAAGATGGTACTATAACAGTCGTTTTGTATTTTGTGTAACACTTTACATAACTATAACTCCTGTACAATTTGGAATAGAGAGTTAGGAATTAGTTCATTTTTAACGGGAAAGTTTGTTCTACAAACTGGTATTCCTGATGAAATATGGTGGCAAACATAGCTAAAGCTATTTGATTGAGTGCCTCCTAGCCTTCTCTCTCTCTCGCTCTTTCTCTCTCTCTCTCTCTCTGTCTCTGTCTGATGCTATTTAAAATAGATTTTATAAGTAATATTTTCTGACACAAAATACCAATTTTCTCGGCAATATTTTGGATGACTGAACTAAACAGTAATATGTTAACAACACCTCCCTTTTAATAATTATCTGTTTTAGTATACTCTAAATTAATTGGTTATATTTTTTGAGAGAAGTAACTGCTCATGCATTTCAATAAAAATTAGTGTGTAATGAAGAAAAAATATTCAATTTGTTTAGTAAATCACATTATTGAGAAAAGCATAAGAAGCATCCTATAAATAATTCAGTCTTATATCTTAAACAGTTTCTGAAATAATGAATCATGAAGTTAAAAATTTAATAATGGCAGTACAGGGCGTCAATGACTCAGTAAATGATAACATACACGTCCCAACCTCCAGTACTGCACCCCACTCATGACGCCTGTGGTGGCGTTCAAATTTGGCGGGCGGAGCGGCTGAACAGCAGGTCCTGGCCCAGTAAGGGTTATTCTGCTACGGGATTAGTTAATTAAGTGTTAATGTAGGTATTCAGAGTTCTCTTTAAGAGTTTTATTGGACACCTAGCTTATAGATTGAAATTCTAAATCTTACGCCACATAACTCAAGGAGACAGCTCCATGGCGGCGTGTGAGCCTCGCATTTGGGAGACCCAAGGTTCGATTCCATCAGTTTGGTTGACTTTACCATGTGTTTATAGTGGTTTCTTTAGGTTGGTAAGCGAATGCTACCAAAGAAGTCCTGTGCGTCATTTACTGCCCCCATCATTTCCTTTTATCTGTTTCATATCATCTATTTCAGGTGTTTTCTTCTTCTTCTTTTTCTGTAATTTACCTCCTCCAACGTAAAGTCATATCGGACGATGAATGAAATGGGTGAAATGATGCTCAAATGAGCCCGGGGTCCATGGAGCTTAGAGTTACCTTACATTAGTTGCTCAGGATAAGGGAAAACACCTGGAAAAACCTTATCCAAGTAACTCACCCTCACCGAGATTCGAACTCGGGACCTCTTGAACTTGAGGCAGACACGATACCATCTACGCTACCGAGGCGGGCCTCAGGAGTGTTGGACTAGGCGACAGCGGTTGGTAAGTTGTGGCAGGTCGGTGGAATTTGTATTCTGAGAAGAATTCCTCCCTGTTGCTTGGCGGGACTGGTCTGATCTTTTTTGTTTTCAGAAGCTGTCTCGTCTGCATCCGGGAGGATTGGTGTCATATTAGAATGTCCTACGGAGCTCCTTTATCCCTTTCTCCCACCTAGGGAATACGCTGGAAGGGCCCACTATACCCTATATGCGGTAGTGTATTCCATCTGACTACAGCATGCATAAAATTTACTGGAAGTGAAGCCAACTTCCAGATAAGGGCAGAGCTACCATACAAAATAAATCTGAGCCAGCTTTCGCTCCGTATATATCAAATGATAAACAAGAGAAACATGCACAGTCTGCGTGTGGATGTGGCAAATATTTTGTTCGTGTATTATGTCGAATAAGCAATGAATAACTTAAAAACAGAAAGGGGAAAACGTAGGCATCAGCGCCACCATTTATATAATTCACTGTAGCACGGTAAAACAGAATATGCATCCTTTAGGTCTAAGAGTTTATTATGTGTGTTCCGTGTTCAACAGCAACGAATGAAGCCGTGCTGAAAAAAATTCTAATTTAAAAATCGTTAATACCATGAAGCACAGCAGCTAGGTAGTTCAACAGCATAAACTACTAACATAGCAAATCCCTTTTACTTTTCTATAAATCTAATTTTCTATAACCCAAGTATCTGTACCAATCATTCTTCTACGTTTCATTTGATACAATAACTTTTTCTTCACACATCTCTTTCTTCTAATGCTAGTTTTATAAAATTTATATAAATCGCTATGATTTTATCATAAGGTTTGGAGGGAGGATATATTACTTCCACACACAGAAGCTCATTAATACCTGTCACACTAAGAAGGCGCGTCCCCGGAAAAAATACAATTATTATCGATTTTAAAAACAATAAAAAGAAAAAAAGAAACATAAACATAAAACATTAAAAATTATTAAAGTTAAGAAAAACAAAAACACATTCAATATCTATTTAATATAAAGAATTTTTTTTATCAAAATTAATCTGAATAAAACATGCAATAACATTTCATTCATATTAACACCACTCACACAAAACTAATACTACAAACTATTAACAACAAATATATAAATTTAGATAATAACAATAATAATAATAATAATAATAATAATAATACTAATAATAATAATAATAATAATAATAATAATAATAATAATAATAATAATAATAATAATAATAATAATAATAATAATAATAATAATAATAATAATAATAATAATAATAATAATAATAATAATAATAATAATAATAATAATAATAATAATAATAATAATAATAATAATAATAATAATAATAATAATAATAATAATAATAATAATAATAATAATAATAATAATAATAATAATAATAATAATAATAATAATAATAATAATAATAATAATAATAATAATAATAATAATAATAATAATAATAATAATAATAATAATAATAATAATAATAATAATAATAATAATAATAATAATAATAATAATAATAATAATAATAATAATAATAATAATAATAACAATAATAATAATAATAACAATAATAATAATAATAACAATAATAATAATAATAATAATAATAATAATAATAATAATAATAATAATAATAATAATAATAATAATAATAATAATAATAATAATAATAATAATAATAATAATAATAATAATAATAATAATATTATTAATAATAATAATATTATTAATAATAATAATATTATTATTATTATTATTATTATTATTATTATTATTATTATTATTATTATTATTATTATTATTATTATTATTATTATTATTATTATTATTATTATTATTATTATTATTATTATTATTATTATTATTATTATTATTATTATTATTATTATTATTATTATTATTATTATTATTATTATTATTATTATTATTATTATTATTATTATTATTATTATTATTATTATTATTATTATTATTATTATTATTATTATTATTATTATTATTATTATTATTATTATTATTATTATTATTATTATTATTATTATTATTATTATTATTATTATTATTATTATTATTATTATAAATATGTAACTTTAATTATAAAAACAGTTTTATGTTTAAATAATAATAAAAATAAACCAAAATTGCCTGGTATCCAGTAAACTATAACTTGTAAGAGTTATTAAAACAAATTAAAAACTACAAACTACAAAACTCTAATTTATCGCCAATTTCCGGCGGCATGTTATAGGTACTATTTGCCAGTACAAAATCTCCAGTAAATGTATAATGTAAAATTCAAGTTATAGTAAACAAAAATTTTCAAGTACAAAACATATGACAATAATTTATCTAAACAATACACACATTGTTATACTTCAAAATAACACTAGTCCTTGTTATTCAATAATTACCAATAAAGTTCCTTTATTACACTTTCCTTTGAAAATCTAAAAAAAAAAATAGTAATAAAATGTCGGGTCGTCGGGTGAACTGCCCGTTGTGCTAGCCTGCCGGGAAGTTTTCAGCTAGTAAAATGTAGGGGCCTTGCCCTCTGAACTGTCGTGGCCCCTTCAGACGGCCACCCTCTATCTCCTACCATCCCATTCTACCTCCCGGGGATATCTCTCTTGGGGCATAGGTACAATAGATTAAAATTGGTCGTAGTGCCGAATACCCTCCGTACCGTAATCCATTCCAATCCAAGACTCGTGCACACTTTCAGTTATGTAACTATGCCTTTACTTTCCCTAGCTCCTCGTCTGTAAGAAGAGGATAAGAAAAAGGTAAAAGTATGTGGGTGTGCTGTAGTGATGTAACTATATATTTATTTACTCTGCCATCGCTCCTTCACAGTAAGGAATATGCTAATATGGAAACTACTGAGCACTTTGTACCTCCTTTAAAATTGTAGCAGCAGTTTTATTATTTCGACTGCATCTGTTCGTTCCGTGGGATCCATTAAAACAACTAGAACCGACATTTTGCTCCTGAACAAACTCTTTGCGTACCGAGCGATATGGTTCTCTGGTAATACGTAAGGGTTGTAAGTGCTAGGTCTCGGTTTCGATTCCTTTTGAGCGGACCACCCTCACCATGATTTTTTATATAATTGTGAATGTTGGGGTGTTTCTTCTTCTAGCAAGAGGTTCCTTTTATTCATTTCCTTTCATTTCGTTGCCTCGTTGACGTTCTAGATAGGCGATGGGGCTATGTCGTGTCAATTAGTGTGGGATAGAAATGCGCATGTGCTTGTTCATTTCAGTGATCTTATCGACTCTACCACATGGTACCTTTCATTAAGCACATAAGTTGGATCGAATTCCCCCAAATCCGCAGAGGAAAGCTTTCTCTGAGCAACTCGATTGTGTGATGGGGTTATCATGCTTGGGCTGCTTGCGACCTATAGCTTCTTGTGATTCCTTTACTTCATCCGCTTCTCCTAGCCTAGGGAATGGCAAAGGTAAAGAGTAAATGGTAGACCACAGAGACTTTTTTTTTTTTTTGTAATTTACATCTTCCAGCGATAAGTCATATCAGACGATGAATGGAATGTGTGAAATGATGCTCAAATGAGCCCAGAGTCCATAGAGCTTAGAGTTACCCAACATTCGTTTTTCAGGATAAGGTAAAACCCCTTAAAAGACCTTATCCAGGTAACTCACCCTGACCGAGATTCGAACTTGGGACCTCTTGAACGTGAGGCAGACACGCTACCACCTACGCTACTGAGGCGGGCACCACGCAGGATGGCTCAGGCGGTTTCATATGTGGCCCGCATTCAGGAGGCCCGGGTTCGATTCCCGTGACCGACCTACCTGACCAATGGGCTTTTAGGGAATTTTCCGGGTCGCTAGGCCAATGCTGGGTAGGTTAATTACATCCCCCGGATTTCCTGTCCCACCGTTTCATCTCCATTATCATTTCCCATCATCTCTCATCTGGTGGTCTCTTTCAGGTTAAGAAGTGTCGGCGGGTGTCTCCGTGGTGCATGACAGGATTACATGCTCTGAGGAAAACTACTTCCTAAACCGGTAGGTTGGTTGCCGGTCTTCGAACCGGCTGTCGGGACCATTTGCGAACCGGCTGCTGGGCCTGTTTCCGTACCTCAGTAGGAGGGCTTGTAAGTTGTCCTGGCCTGCTGAGGGAGGTCTCTAAGTAAATAATAGAGATCATGCCCTCTACACTGCCGTGGCTCCTTGGGACGGCCGCCCTTTGTCTCCTCTGGCCTCGTCCTTCCTCTCGGGATTGCGCCACTTGGGAGCATAGGTACAATGGACCACGACTGGTCTCCGTGCCGAATCCCCTTCGTAAATCCTAATCCTAGACCACGGATGGGGTTCATTTCACGTACTGAGACTTACACAAAGGTCTAACGTGGCTAATATTCTAAAGGAGGAAAGAATGAGGCGAAGGAACCGCAGGAGCGTCGTAGACAGGCTACATATACGCGCGGAGGTCTCTAACGAGTGATGTCAGTTCTTCATCCTGGTGCCACGATCTGCTGTTCGAGTCGGTATCGAGAAACGTCCCTCCATATGAGTGCGACGACTACAAAACACTGACCAGTACAGAGAACAACATTTAAAATGCCCAGCCCTCCGCGCCATCTGTCCGACACCAGCATACCCAACCATCGTGTAAGATGATGAGGAAATAGAATGAAGGGAAACTGTAGAAAGTAAATAGTAATATGGTATTAATTACCTTAGCATTTGCCTAATTGACAAGGGAAACCACGAAAAAATCCAAATCATATTGCGCGGACGACGGGTATCGAAACCGCGACCTCTCAAATGCGAGCCACACACTTACCTCGTTGCCACCTCGTTCAGTGTTTAGCCACAAAAGATCAAGGTGAATCGAAGTGAGCGAAGTCACTCTCTCTCTCTCTCTCTCTCTCTCTCTCTCTCTCTCTCTCTCTCTCTCTCTCTCTCTCTCTCTCTCTCTCTCTCACTCGCTGCTATGTTGTAGTCATAATAAATTCCTTGTAGTCTTGTTCAACTGCTATTCGTCAATATATGAATTCAGATTGTATAGGTAATATCAAATAAATGCAAATTCTCAATATTCAGAAAACCAACTGTGATTTCTTTTAAACATCCTGATATGCAGCGAACATTTAAAGCTTGTATGATTGAATTTTCATACTAATATAAAAACATTAAAATTTAATTGCGATAGGAGAATTACGAAATTCCTGTTAAGTAAATGCGACTGTCGGGAAATTTGAATTTTAGGTTTGTGGGTATATAAAAATTGTGTGGAAATTAACCTAATTCTCCCATATCACATTTGAGTGCTCGCATGAAGCAGAGTTCCCATTTTATTTCAAAATATTCTCCACTATGGGGTTAGGGTGTGTTAGAATTGATTTATTTAATTCATAATACTGAGATATTTGTCCACAATGATTTTCAGGCTGAGTCTATTGTGGAATTTCTTGGTAAATGACTGAGTGGACGTATCATCATTCCCTTACTATTTGGTCACTTACGGAAATGCATGTAGGAAGTCAGAAAACTACTGTAGGCAGGCATTTCGAATATTGTAATCGTTTTTGTTTAATATTTGCTAACCAGCGGCTTCCGCGGTGTAGAAGTATGCTTCTCTGCTTTTCAGGACTTACATATCCAATGCACTTTATGCCTTCCCGTATGTTCTTGGTCCATATCTGTGAACAACGAGCGACATCCTAAATTAGCTCCACCAAATAACACACAGCTTCGACGATGAAGTTTACCATTGAACATCGTTCTTATATTGAAGGATGAAGTAGAAGCGAGGCAGATAAACACTAGGCACGGTACAGCAGTTGTACTGTTGAGGGGTAAGAGTGTAGCAGAGCACTTGGTTTTCGGGTAGTCTTTGTCGGGAGGAAACGCTATCGAGCGAATGAGCGGCAATTGTGCCGCTACTCAAAAGACGTTATAAAAGCTGTGTAAAGTTGACTGCTTCCCTTGTGAGGACTTGAACATAAGCACTTAGAAGTTCTAAAGCGCATTCCAGTAGAATTTACATAGAAAGGTTAATAAGTAATCGATAAATATGGAGATAGAAGCGTCAGAATTGCAGCCTAACAGTTATGATCCAACGAAGGGTATTGAATTAGTTTATTTTTGAACCAAAATAGTTTGGAATGTTCATGGATGTGTTCGCGTACTGCATGAACTCTCGAATTTTTCACATAGCTTAACATCACACGTTGGTCCTGGAAAACTTAACAATTTCCTTAATTTTAAATACTTTAATAATTATGGCACAAATTCTAAGAATTTTATGTTAGCAACGCTTTTGGCGTCAGAAAAATGACATAAATCGAGCTTTAAATTAGTTCCTGTCTTGTTAAATACCTTTAATAACTTTCACAAACGGCATAGATGATACAATTAGGTAGACTGTATTATTCAAAAAAGGGCATAGCCTGAAATGAAATGTGTAGTGTTTAACGCCCGCTTTTACTACATACGGCACCGCAGGTGATGACACTGATGGTACATGAGATGAAGATGGAGCACCGGTGGGATGAGATGGCGGGGGAAACCGGAGATTCCGGAGAAAACCCGCCCCAGCGCCGTGTTGTCCACTACAAATCTCACTTTGCGGTCGCCTGGGTTCAAACCCGGGCCGCGTTGGTGAGAACCAAGCGGTCTAACCAGTGCCACGGCGCGGCCCATAGCCATAGCCTGTAGCCCACAACATTGTAAAATTTCAAGTTAAATCTATTCTCGAAAGTGAAACATACGTTGAGTGTCAGCAGGTTTTTCCTTTTTTATGTTGAAAATAATAGGATGCAATCATTACGTTCTGTTATTAAGAAACTGTTCATTCCTTTCTCTGATGTCCCCAAAGGCAACAGTTGTGCGGTGACTGGCATACCGCGTGGTTGTCTTTCCGCTGTGTCCGGTGGTAAACGCCAGGCAGAGCGGGCTTTGTTTGTGCTGTCGTGTATACAGTTCAGCGCTCCGCGCGTAGTTTTGTTGAATTGGGTATATTTATACCTGTTCGGTTTTGAGTTTAAAAAGTAATCATGGCGATGTACAAACGTGTGAATACACTAAAAATTCAATTTGAAGCAACGGCAAGTAAACCTACTGCATTAGAAATCCACCAGTGGCTTGTAAATTTCATGGGATTACAAGTGGATCAAGTTGACACGCTCCAGCTGCACACAAGAGAACGTGCTATATATGTGAAGGTGATTTCGGCGGTATTATACGATAATCTCCTAGCCCGTTATCAAGATGAACAAACCTTTACCTACGCCTCTGGAGAAACGGCAAAGTTACGAATTACACCGGGTGATCAGCAAACAGTGAATGTTAGAGTGTTCAATTTACCTTCGGAGGTTCCCCTCGCTGTGTTGTCGCAGCAGCTGAGCCAATACGGTACAGTGTATGACATACGCAGAGAGCAATGGAGCTCCCAGTATCTTCTTCCGACTAACAACGGAGTGATTGCTGTGAAGATGGGACTAAAACGTCACATACCTGCTAGCTTGGTTATCGATACCTATTTGATTGGAATCAGTTACATCGGTCAACCGAAAGCTTGTCATCTCTGTCATGCCACTACCCACCTGAAAGCTGAGTGCCCCCTTCGTGCTACGCGGTTACCCATCAACCCACGGAACCGTCCAGTTACCTTCAGTGTCGCAGCAGGTGCTAACTCATATGCTGCTGCTGTCGGTAGAGAGTACGCAGCAGGTTCGACGAGTACGTCCACAGAAGACCAGCCGCCGGAGCAACCTACACAACAGGCAGACAATGGTCCAGTAGTAGTGGAGCTAACGAGAGAGCCGGCGGAGTCCGAAAAGTCTGCAGTGGCCAACGATATCACGCCTATAGTTGAGACACAGGATGCCCCTAAAAGATCTGCTGTTACTGCTCCAGATGAGGGTTCTCGGGATGGTGTTATGGAGGTTGTAAGTGATGAAGAAGTAGAGGTATCTGATACTGAAATAGCTCAGTTAAGGCAAAAGGTTGGCATTACATTGTCGGGTCGCGACCCTCGATTAAGAAGTCAGCACAGGAGGATGGAAGTGCAAGGAATTCCACCACGACAGCAACCTCCGGATGTGCTACACCTGAAAGGTGGTCCCCCGGTTCCCATCCAAGGGAAAGAGATAGACTCAGTCAAGCGGCCGGCAGTGGATGACGGTGATGAATATGAAGAAGAACTACGTTCAGCTAAACTTACCAAAGAGGATTCGTGCCCAGGCATTGTTCAAGGAGGCTCAACTGATATTAAAGTGGTTCCTGGTTCTTCGAAATCCTGGCATCACTAAGGATGTGCTCCTAGCCCATTGAATGCCGATAGGTGCGCAAATCTGGGCTTCGCTTAATGTTAATGGTCTGCGACAGGTGGTCAAACAGCAACTTTTAAGGGACTTCTTGATAAATCATGACATAGATATCTGCTTTTTGCAGGAGGTGAATATTGATAATATGGACTTCTTATATGGCTACGAGTACGAGACGAATCTTGGGCCGGAAGGTACCGGTACGGCTATTGTGTATCGTCAAGGTTTACAACTACATAATTTCGTGCTCCATCCCTCTGGTAGAGCCATCTCAGCAGTGTATGAGGGCATTACCTTGGTGAACATTTACGCCCCTGCGGGCAGTAATAAACGAAAGCAGCGAGAAAATTTTTTTAGGCAAGACATCTTGACCCATATTCCATCAAGTGCACCGTTCGTCCTGGTTGGCGATTTTAATTGTACTTTAGCTGCTAAAGATCAACGGGGTGCCGTCAATGGGTGTAGTACTCTGCAACAGCTAGTAGAACAAATGCACCTGACAGATACCTGGGAACATAAGCACGGCTCAGCAGTACAATTTACATTCGTGAGAGGACCATCAGCTTCACGACTGGACCGCATGTATGTTACGGCTGAACTCTTACCCCGCCTTCAGCGCACAGAAATAATGCCAGTGGCATTTAGTGATCATAACGCTCTAATACATGCACTTGAGGGCAGGGCGGCGAGCTGCAATAGAGGCAGAGGTTACTGGAAACTTAACTGCTCCTTGCTTACCGATGAGGAAGTGATGACTGATTTCCAGGACTGCTGGTCACGATTGCGGGAATCCTTTGCGCGTGCACCAAACAAAGTCGACTGGTGGGTGTGTAAAGCCAAACCTACATTACGAAACTTCTTTCGGGCTGCTGCCGTTCGTCGAGCGCTGGCTAGAAGAGAAACCATGGAATATTACTTCCAAATCCTCCACGAGCTGCACGTACGCCAACAGCAGGGAGACAATGTTCTGCAACTAGTGCGGGAGATCAAAGAACATATAAAAGCTCGTAAAACACAACAACTTCAGGGATATTTGGCCAGAGTACACTCGGAGGAAGTGCTGCATGGGGAGCAGGCGAGTTTTTTTTCATTTGGCAAAGGAACGTAATCATGGTCGCCGGAAGCTAATCACTCAACTTGAAATAGATGGACGGGAGGTTTCCACTACAGCCGAAATCATTCGTGAAGTGAACAATTTCTACGCACAACGATTCACCGACCCCGCAGAGCTCGCACACAATGTAGAGGCATATATGTCAAAATTCCTACCAGAGCTACCGGAAGAATTGTGGCAGGACACGCTGTCGCTGTCCAAATCAGAGTTACGTGAAATAATCCAAAAATACAAATTGCGTGCCTCCCCAGGACCTGATGGCTTGCCATATGAATTTTACAAGCAATGTTGGTGTCACATCCAGAACGAACTGTTACAAGTCTTTCAGGAAATGTGGAATACAGAGCATTTACCACGCACATTTGCAGATGGGATAGTGGTACAACTTCCGAAGGTGGCTAGACCCAAGTCCTTACAGGACTATCGACCGATCACGCTGTTAAACTGTGATTACAAACTGTTCGCTAAAATAATTGTTGGTCGTATGCAAAAGATACTACAATATAGCATTAGCGAGTTCCAGGCCGCAGTAAAGAAGGGAGCGACCCTGCAAAATAGGTTAGCTGCCTTGAGAGGATGTATACTGCATTGCGCACAGGAACATCAGTCTGCAGCGATTATTAATTTGTACCTCCAAAGGGCCTTTGACAGCGTTGTTCATGACGGTTTGTGGAGACGTATGATGGAATTAAAATTGCCTGATAAATTCTGCAACCTGATTCGAGCCATGTATGCTGGTGCCTCGTCAAAAGTTCTCTGCAATGGCTATTTAACGTCTGATATACCGATTAAACGCTCAGTCAGACAAGGATGTCCCATGTCCATGATGCTATTCTCCCTGTATGTTGACCCACTACTCCGACAGCTGCAATCTACACTTGATGGACTTGAGATATATGGGCAGCGAATGGTTGTGAGGGCCTACGCAGACGATATTACGGTAATAGTTACCACCCCCCAAGACAGTCCTCGCTTAAGAGATTGTTTACAAGAGTACGAGGGATCGACAGGGATGACATTTAATATGCAGAAGTCCGAGATTTTAGCCATTGGACCAGATCCGCCGGACACATCCATCTTAGGAATACCTATGGTGCGGCGCACGAAGATTTTGGGAGTTTACTTTAGTGATAGCGAGACGGACATGAGGGAATATAACTGGACGACCCGGATTAATGTACTGCGTGGGATGATGTACAAGCAGAAACTCCGGATGTTGAATTTGGTACAACGTATACGATATTGTAACAGTTTCGCGCTCAGCAGGATTTGGTACCTTGCACACGTGCTACCACCAACAAAGCGGGATTCCCAGAGGATAGAACAGATATTGGGCTATTTCATCTGGACAGGGAAGCTCTACCGTGTTGCGCGGGCTCAACTACGTCTCCCGAAGGGGCAAGGTGGTTGGGGATTAATAGAGTGGCTCTCCAGTCGCAAGCGTTGATGATCAAAATGCTTCTGCTTGCCCTAAATAATCAGAGTGATCCCGTGGACACCATGATACAACGCACGCACATGGATTTTTGGCGCCAAGGACAACGAGGCAAGGTACCCGAGATTTTACGGGACACGTATTACGCGTTGGAGCGGTTACCCCCGGAGCACTCAATAGATGGTGATAAGTGCACAGTAAAGAACATTTATGCTTATCTTCGTCAAGCAGTTAGAATCACCCCACAGGTACAGATAAAATATCCGCAGCTGCCCTGGCAGCGCATATGGAAATGTTTTGGCTGTCAGCAACTGAACACCACATGGTTAGCGGTGACGTATGAAATTGTCAATGAACTTCTTCCAACGGCAGACAAACTGTACCACCACAGAATGGCTAACTGCCCGAGATGCCCTATTTGCTCGGAAGCAGATTCACTTCCGCATCGGGTGATGATATGTTCCGGAAAAGCTTGATATATGGAACTGGGTGCTAGACAAATGTAATAGCTGGATACCTGCCGGATGGGATGCTTCACATGAAGATATATTACATCTGAATCTTGCTAAGGTGAACCCTTCATTACAACGTGCACTGCTCTGGCTCATAATGGGTACATTTACCTGGATAAACACACTGGACACGCCAAGTGATTGTTCAGTATCACGGCTCAGACGATTTTTACGCGAAGAGAGATGGACAATGATCCAGCTCAAGAAAATAGCACCCTTCAAACCGTGGATACTGCACGTGTAAGAGATATAGGCAGAATAATATCAATTTCGGACATCATTCCCCTACATGTAAAACAGTGAGGTACAATAAAATAAAGATAAAAATCGGTCCCCTCCCTTCCTCCCTCTCCTTGTCCCTCCCTTCCTCCCTCTTTCGCTTCAAAAATAAAAGCAAGTAGCTTAAGTTAACAAAAAAAAAGGCTGCAAAAAAAAAAAAAGGCCGCAGAAAAAAAAATGTTAATCTCAAAGTTAGTTGTTCGCAAAAGAGACCTTAAGTGGAAGAAACGAAAATAAAAAAAAATAAAATAAAAAAAATAACCATACATCCTTTATGTATTACAGATAAGAGATCAGCTGGCCAGTGAAGGAATGACTCCTATAGAAAAAAAAAAAAGGCTAAAAGGGAGAGCTGTAATCTGCACAAGACAAACGTAAGGCAAAAATACACTCTGGGTTAAGTGTGTAGTGTTTAACGCCCGCTTTTACTACATACGGCACCGCAGGCGGTGACACTGATGATACATGAGATGAAGATGGAGCATCGGTGGAATGAGATGGCGGGGGAAACCGGAAGTCCAGGAGAAAATCTGCCCCAGCACCGTGTTCTGGGTTAAGATAGGATAATCTGGGATATACAGGTTGTTTTAAAACGACACCGAGCCATTGCGTAGTTTATAAACTGAACAAGTCCGAATTATTTCGGTGTCGCCGCTTCGAAGTTCTTTTAGGTATAATTTTATGTAGCCTTAAATATTACATGATTTTGTGATTAGGCAGCACAGGAGCCACTGGTGTGCGAACCTCAAAAGTTGTTATTGGGACACACCAGCCACGAAACCAAAAACATTACTCCTTGCTCTTTATCTGAGACCCTAGCCTACCTTTCAGGCAATCGGCAAAGAGCAGTTATTTGTGCAAAAGTCGACTAATAACTCGGACAGTTGTAAGGTTGTTCTTCAGTGTAAAACTACACATTCCGTCCCAACAGGAAGGGTTTGCGCGTAGTTAGATAACAGATCCAAGAAATATGGAGCGCTAAATGACGGATAGGGTTTTGATGTATGGAAGAGCCGAAGGGAGTTCCACGAACACACGATTAATTTAGTTTCATTAAAAATATGAATTGTAAAAATAGTTACATTTATTTGTTTAACTTCAGAGCATTTTGTTATGATCTTAATTGTACAATGCTTTCAACCACTTACTGTAAATATCAACAGCTTCCTTTTCAGTTAAAAATGCTTTATTTAGTATTACCAAGCACGTGAGATAAAATGCTCGTCTCCTTGTATAAGTCATTTAGTTTTGGTTAATTTATCTACAATTCTTTGATGTTGTTTTATGTTCTGTTTATCATTTAATGCTTCCATCCTCAACCTCACTAACATTAACTTCCCTCTATAAGGTATAAGTTGTATATGTCCACGGGCTTATTTGCCATCATGAACTGCAATAACGGAATTTTGGAACACGTTAAACACTCATAAGCAATAATTAAGCAACAGCTTCTTTATTGCGGTTTCATCATAATTTTCATTATCATTATAGTTATCGTTGTCATTATCAATATCATTAGATCATCAGAGGCGGAAAATGTGACAAATGTCTTTCTCCAAGACATTGGTAAGCTTTTTAATCCTGTCACTGTTGGCAGAGTAATTTCAATAAATTATACGATTTTAAGTTAAAGAAAAAGTAAGATCCTATTTTTTCATGATGTTAAAATGCATAGTTTTGTTGAGGGATATGAATATTTTCATTCACAACTGATACATACAATGCAGAATAATGAAGATGTAGACTGACTGTAAATGCTGTTGGCTGATAAGCTCAAATACCCAGAGTCTGTCCGAGCAGCTCTGCAATGCATTTGGGATCCTACCAACAGCGTAGATGCTGAAAGATACTTCAGTAAATATAATTTGATTGTGAGTGACAGGAGGACTCAAATGGCAGAATAGAATGTTGAAATACGTTCAGTGCTTTCATTCAACAGCCTTACTGAATCATAAACAAGGATAATTTAGTGCATTTTCTTTTTATTGTGTTAGTTTTACATCAGTATGGATTTATCTTTTTCGTATTATGCAGTATGCTTTAGTCTATATCAGATTGTTCTATATTTCTGTTTGTTGCTTCAAACTATATTAATGTGAAATAAATTGACACTTAATGCACTTTTAACTCACCTTCATTAATAATCATCCATAAATATGTTTTAAATTTATATAAATAATGTTAATATTCATCAGTTAACAAAATTAGCTCAAACTTTCTTCAAAATGCTCTAAAATGTTAAATTGCAAATGTATAAATGCTACAAAATGCTAAATGTAAAAATCAAAATGCTAAATTTTTGATTTGAAAATGCTAAATATCACTACCCATACTACTAGTTGATGGAGGCAAAATAAAGGATCCTTAGGTCGATTTATTTAGTCAGTCGGCCAGCCAGCCAGTCAGTCAGTCAGTCAGTCAGTCAGACAGTAAGAAGTTAATGCAACAGTACACCTTCAAAGAATATCATGTCTTGTTTAGTGTTCATTGGACTGGTTATACAGTAAATCATTGCTTTAACTATTCCAAAATATTAATAAGCTCAAAGACTGAATATCTTCTTTGATAAATTCTCTTTTATATTTATCTCTGTCAATAACTTCTGATGACGAGCTATAGAAATATGTGATAAATAAAAGAGCTTAACTTATTGAGAAGTGCTATTATCTAACATCTGTACCAGTATTGCATCTTTAGGTAAATCCCCGAGATCTGACTAAAGCTTTCCCACATTGTTGTTGGAAAGTGTTACCTGTAATATCGAATGGTCTTATAGATCTATTGAGTAAATAATGACATAACTTTAGTGAACCATCCAAATTATTGCACGATATTAAACATCTATGACCTTTATATTTGCTTGCACACTTCCTTTATAGAAGTGTTCCAAGAAGTACAAATCTGTAGAAGGGAAGGTAATTAAGGACGAAAACGTTCAACATATTCACCATTTATTCTTGTGATTTCTTATTCTTTTATTCTTATTCTTCTTTAGTGTGAAGGTACAGCTCGTGGTTTAATTACATCCTAGCATAAAAACTTGCTGGTATTAATATCGTGTGTATCCACAAAATGTTACCGAGAAGAAAGCCACGCTTGAATTGATATTTACAAATGAGTCTTTCATTTAAACTCAAATTTACAGTTTCGCCGTTTAAACTATGTAGTGCTTAAAACCGTCTTTACAATGAATGAAAACAAATAAAACTAACACTGTTTTATTGGTTAATCTACATAAAGGAGTTCGCGCGTTAACACTAAGAGGCATTGCCCTTCATGTAGCAATGAATCAAATTGGATCAAATATGTTGGAGTACAAAAAAAAATCTCAAACCAACTCAGATCTAGTTATTGAAGCTGGGTTATTGGAGGGCGGAGGGAGCCACATTTCATGTTCATGTGCTCAAGCGTCTCTCTTATTTCAGTTAACTTAGTTATACAAGAGTAATTTGGTAGGATTTTTACAACATTTGGTATGCTTGTGTTTTAGAACCTGCCAAAGATATGAAGTTATCCTCCAAGTTTTAAAAAAATTGTTGAAGTTTTTTATTCCAATTTCCAATCCCTAACCTACAAATCAACAAAATTTTGCTATCGAGAAAACATTGTAAAATCATGCTACAGACTTAACAAAAATTAGAAGGTATGTTATAACTCAAAAATTACCCCTACCTTCAACACTTGAAGTAGAAAATTGCACTATTTCACGCAGATCCATGTGATCAAAATACTATACAAGTATAGTATAAGACGTGTCCAAAAGCCATATGTTTCTTACAGCCACCTAAAATATCACCAAATCCATATTTAACACATATAGTGCCTCGAAGTATTTAATAACTATCCTTTCTTTATCTTCTATTTACAATATCCTATATGTAATTGACTAATCAACGCACGTTTGTACATTACATAAACAGAACTAAAAGATAATCCTTGGGATGCATTTCAGCTTCAAAACACTGCCCCTGCTAATAGTAACAACCACTTTTCTTCAAAGTTGTAATATTTGACCACCTTTACAAACCTTACTTTAGGTATGACGAAAATTGTGGCTACTGCTGACTTTAAAAACAACCCGTTTAATTTTTAATCTCGTAATTACGGATTCCTCCCTTTAATGTCATTAAAGATAATTATTTTGATTATATTTTATCTAAGTTGAGGTAAAGTCCCAAATCAACTATGTTAAGCGGCTTACGTCGACTTCATCCTCTTTCCTCTTTGCACCATCTCTTAATTAATCTAGCGAAAAATATCAGATTTGCTGTAGTCAATGTTGATTATCACATCTATAAATGTATAGACAAAAGCAATAAATAAAAAATTCGTCCTTTCGCTTTGTTTAATAACCCCTTCGTCTACAATGCAGAGGGCAGTGAAATATATGCACCCAGCCAAGCCGTTCTGATTAGTTGGCTGGAATTTCCCGGTACTGTTGCCAAAATTGAGCATGTTACTACTCAACCCAAGGAAAGAAAATTGCAGAGAGACAATTCAGTCTCATTTAATGAAATGCGATTATGTGCACAAACAGCCATTTAGCTCGGCATTCGCCCAACTAATCAGTACAGGTTATAATGGAAGACGTTAAGGTAAAGCAGGAACCTGAATTGAGTATCGTGGAGATATCTCGTGATATAAATCAAATGTAATAAAGTTTACTGAACACCAACTTATGTATATAATACATTTTCTGTTAGATATAGTAATTACTAGTAATGCTATTATTATTAATTATTGGTAATAAGTAGATCCCGGATTTGTAAGCACAATCAAGTGATGAAATAAGCAAGCAAATAAGAACGAAAAATGAAACAAATAAGCACAAAAATAAGCAAATAAAAAGTAAAAATGTAATCATAAACGTACTGTTTGGTAGAACTTTTGCCTTACGTTTGTTACAGTACACGAGACAGTTATCTTGAGATTTTTTTTTTTTTGTTTTTTTTTTTTTGTTCATATCGGCGGCCGTTCTCCTTTCGAACATATCGAAGGTGTTATCTCGTATTCGTTGGGTTTTAATCATTAGATCGCGCACACATTAGCACTCTCATTCATACTTCCAGACTCTGGAGAAGATGAGAAATTATCTCGGTCGGAAAAAAATCCCCACCCCCACAGCCGGGACTTGAACCCAGGACCCCTTTGAGATTTTCTTGTGGGATGCTGCTGCATTTTTCAGTGAAAAAAAGGTTATACTGTGAAAAGGATCTCTCAACGTCACATGGCATTACTGGTACATGCGAAAAGCATGGATTTCCTTAGATGTTTCTGTAACAAAAAGTTTTGTAGAAATGTTAGTGTCTCGTAGCCAGGATTTTTCATTGATATCTTACTGAGTTTCACAAAGGCAGTTTTAGCAATACTGTGAATCTCTGAAGACAACCTGACTGAAATTTCATATATCAAAGAAAGTGAATGCTGCAAGGCATTATTTCAAGTTTCCAACTCCATAATAGCAGGTATTTTGGAGAAGCGTTTATGGATGTACTCTATGTTATCTTGGATGCCAATATTAGCACAACATTCTTGTGCTGTGGCAATGTTGCTTGTATCTTCTGCATCTAAGGAGTACAACACTGTTTTATTTCATTGAAATGCTCTGCGTAGTGTGACACAGCCTTTAACCAAGAATCCGATCGAGTTAAAACTGGCTGAGGAGGTAAAGACACATTTGCAAGGACTTCATGAAATTTTTTAACCCCAATCGGCGACAGTACACTTTCTTTACACAACAGACAAGAAGATCCACGTTTTTGTATCGGCTCCTAACTCTTTCGGCGAGACGATGATGGCCAGGAGTGAAAATTTACTTTTAAACTAATAATAATAAAATAAGCAAGCAAACGCCATATTTCAGAAAAAAAAGCATTTATAAGCATTTTGCTTAGAAATCCGGGTTCTATTAATGAAATATGTAATTGCAGTCAATCTTGGGATTGGGACTTCATTACGGAGGGGATTCGGTACGTAGGCCACCATGCTGGGCCCATTGTTCCTATGAACCCAAGCGGGGCAACCCTGGGAGGAAGGATGAGGTGAAGCAGACAGAGGGCGGCCTACCCAAGGAGTCACGACAGTATAGAGGACAGGGTCCCTACAGTTTACTTGGATAGAGACCGCCACCGACAGGCCAGGACAACGAACTCTCTCCCCTACGGCAGGACGGCAACGAGCCCAGCAGCCAAGCTCTAGTGGTCGCAGGCTGGCGGTCCCGAAATGGTCCCAGCAGAGGAGCGGAGACCGGCAACCGACCTACCGGAGGAGGAAGTAGTTTTCCTTAGAGCATATCATCCTGCCATGCACCGCCGAGACACTCGCCGACACTTCTACCCTGAAACAGACCACCAGAAGAGAGATGATGTGAAATGATAATGGAGATGAAATGAAGGGACAAGAAATTCTGGGGATGTAATTAACCTACCCAGCATTCACCTAGCAACCAGGGAAAACCTACGAAAATATCCATGGGATAGGTAGGTTGGCCACGGGAATCGAACCCGGGCCTCCCGAATGTGGGCCACAGACGAAACCTCCCTGAGCCATTCCTCTCGGTATAATTGCAGTCAATCTTGTCAAATTTTGCAAACGAAAAGCTGAACATAATTATGTAAATGTTGTTCACAATCCCTCTTATTTGAAGTATCAATCTCAACTGGGGAATAAAACATAAAACATAACATGTATAAAACGAAGATTTTGGATCTCCTATATATATATAGTGTTAGTTCTAGTTGATTAAGTCAGTATAAGAGTATGTTATTTTATTGATAGAGAATGATTGGTTTTAATTAATCTGCAGGAACTGTATTATAATAAAACTTCACATCCGATTATATTAAAAATTAGCATACAAATTTTCTGAAAGTAATGTTAAACATATATCGCTGCTGTGAAGATTAATTTCGCGCCACAGAGTGCTAACGTCTTTGTACGGAAACCTAGAGGCAGGTGAAAAGAGTGCAAAATGTGACTAAAGAAAGTCGCACTTTTGTGTTACTTTGAGTACCTACAAGAGGGGGCTCATTTGCATACGATCGTCATTATGTGATTTCAGCTCCTTTTGGGGAAGACTTTGCATACATTATTCGCCTCTTAGAGGACTACGCTCTTCAGCATAATCTGCGAAAAGTACATGTAAGTAAGTACTCAGAGTGGAAATGCTTGATAAGAGCGTCTATTTATTCCGAGCTGAAGTGCTCTGCTTAAGGGATGTGTAAACATGTTTTACAGGCATATCACTGATAGGGGATTTTCGTTTAATTTCTGCTTACTAATGATTAGTTAATACCCAGCATTAGTACCGTTGTTAACCACTTAAGTTGTAGTGTTGATGTATAAGTGGGTGGTGTACTGGAATGAGCTACGCATTCAGTCATTGAAACCCCTGAATATTGATCATGATGTATCTGAAGAGCATTCCTTGCCTCAAAAAGCTTGAACATACACACGAGGGCTGTTCAATAAAGAATGATCATAATCTTTTTACGGTCATAATTCTTAGCACTAAAATTCAATCTTATTATATTCTGTTAGCTTAATGTGAAACAAACACGCCGTAGTAGTTTCATTGTTGGTACTCCTGGTTCCCGCCTGTGAGAACCAGGCAAGTTCAGACATGTTCAGTCTCGCCTACCACTGCAATGGAGGTAACACGTGAGGAACAATATGCGGCTTTGAAATTCTGTTTTCGTCTCAACAAATCTTCAGTTGAGGCCTATACAAAGTTACAGGAGACCTATGGAGAGTCTGTTCTTCCCTATAGCACAGCTCGAATGTGGTTTAAAATGTTTAAAGAGTGGGGACAGTCAATTTCAAAGGAAAGTGGACCCGGTGCTCCAGGTACTGCTCTTACGGAAGAAAACATCAACACTGCTGCTGCCATTGTGAGAGAGGATCGACGAATTACCTTAAGATCACTTTCTGAAATACTGAACATTTCATTGCGTGCCACGCACACGTTGGTGACAGAAACATTACACATGAGACGTGTTTGTGCGCGGTGGGTTCCAAGACTTTTGATATCCGAACAAAAGGGCATTCGCATGCACGTCTGCATGCAGTTAAATTTGATGTTAGAGGAAGATCAGGAGTTTCTTTAAAACGTAATCACTGCTGATGAAACTTGGCTATATCATTTTGATCCTCAGAGCAAACAGCAAAGCTCAGTGAGGAAATCTCCATCACCAACCCCCAAAAAAGTAAAAGTGGTTGCTTCTGCTGGAAATGTTATGGTTATCTCATTCTTTGATATTAATGGAATGGTTTATCAGTATGTTGTACCTGCGCACACATCAGTAATTGGAAAATACCTCAGGGATGTCCTGAAAACATTGCAAGTCCATATCAGGCGCAAAAGACCACATTTCAATGAAGCAGGCTCTGTACTGCTCCACGATAATGCGCGGCCGCATATTGCCAATGTTGTTGCAAAAATCAACGTGAAGTGCATCCCTCACCGTCCCTATAATCCGGATTAAGCCCCATGTGCCTCTTTTCTATTCCCTAACTTGCAGAAACGCCTTCGGGGGAGGCATTATCCATCATCAGAAGCAGTGGTGAAGGCTGCGGAGGCGATTTTGAAGGATCTCTCAAAAATTGGATTCCAGCATGTCTTTGAGGACTGGTAGAAACGCTGGGACAAGTGCATCGCATTCAGGGGAGACTATTTTGAGAAGGACCATAAAATTATGAGGATGAGTAAAGGTAGGTTGACAAAAAATGTGATCATTCTTTATTGAACAGCCCTCGTATATGGACTCAAAATCTCGCTAAACCAAGAAATATATTTCAAATACAGAGACCGCAGCAGTCTTCCCTTCGAAGACTTGTGAGTAAAACCAAAGTGACCTTGTTAGAGGCTGCCGTGATTCCTTTAACGGCATTTTGGTAAGCTGTTAATCAAACCAATATGCTGTTCTAGGAAAAACAGAATCGGCACATGCCTCTATGACAAAATTTGGAGAGGAATTAAGCCCCTCGACCTATGAGTTGAGCCACAGTTTTCTTAACGTTGTCCTTAAAATACACCAAGACAATTGAATCAAAAATTTGTTTGACTTAGCTGATTATATATATGTTGTGCCTGTGCCCTGGCAGGACGAATGCCGGGGGACAGGGATAGAATAAGAGGGTGTTAAGAAGATATTAAACAGAAACTATAGCAGAAAACAAGTTCTCTTACAGTTAGAGGCTGAAACTCCCTGGTGGTGGGCTGACATATATCCTTCGGTCCCGAGACTTCTACCGATCTGAAGGATGAGGATTTACATAGAATAAATTCACTGGCATGCACGGTGAAATTCCCACTAACACAAAGAAACCTGAAATTGCCAACCATTATGTAAGGTGAAGTTAAGCAATGGAGGACAGGAAGTTAGGGGGATGTACTTATCTTTCCGAGGATTCACTTACCAAACAAGTTAAGCTCCTGGAAAAGAAACTATGGGTCAGGAAGTGGGGTTATGGAATCGGAACTAGGAACTCTTAAATATGGGCCATAGACGTCACCATCTGAGGCTATCCCGTAAAGTCACTATCGGCATAAGTACAAAAATAAGTTTTCAAAAGTATTTATTTTAATAAAATCGCAAAGGAACCTTCAGTGTATTCTCACAACTGTGAATAAAAGTACACCACGTGAAAATTTAGTTTAAGAAATAATTTCATTACAGTATTTTACTGTGTAAGCTGTATTTGAGTTTTATGTATTGTTTTATCTCTTTAAGTGGAATGCAGTTGAACTTTATATCTTACTCTCACGTTGTGATACTTAATAGATGACATGAGATCCAGAATGTATGTAGAGATTCCAGCATATTTTTTATTTATTTTTAAAAAAATAAAAGAGATTATAATTTTAAAAAAATTACTTACCCTCCTTGGGTTAATAAACATTTTCCAAAATTGTTAAAGAGTTTGATATAACTTTAATTCTTCAAAATTACTGTATATTTCTAAAAACGATAAAATTCCTGATGGCAATAAATCTGGTATTTATCAATTTAATTTTTTCGATTGTGATAAAGTTTATATTGGAAAGACAAAGCGTAATTTGGAAACCAGAACGAAATAGCATTTTCGTTACATTAAGTATAAACAACTGATAAATCGGCCAAAGCAGATCATTTTAGTCATTTAACAATGAAATAAATCCACAAAGTAAATTATTAAAACAAATAAATGCTCCGATAGATTTAATGGTTTTGGAAAATATATTTATTGAAAAAATAAAACATCGCGCAATGAATTTTGAAATACTGGCAGTCGATTCTGTTTTTAAATTTGTTTTATTTTCAGATATTGGTAGTACTAAAATAAACATAGTGACATCTAGTGACGATGGCGTTAACAACGAGATTGTTGATGGTTCAAGCTGACGATGTGGATAAGATATTCACGAAATCGCGATCCTGGTCAATTTGTAAGAAAACGGTCATCATTTCTTATAAGATAAGTGAAGTTTTTGAGTTAAATTATTATATTTGTATATATTTGTTCTCTTCAGTGTTAATAGCTTCATATTTTACGTATTTATATTTTAACTTATTTATCATTTACATGTTTGTTTGGAAATTCGTGTCCCGATTGATTTACTTTTCAGTAATTTCTCATGAAGAACGATAGCAAGGGACAAGGTCACTCCAAATGTTTACCTCTGAGGCAGAGTACCGTATCTTCGATATCCTTAGGATTTAAAAGAAAACACCCAAAGAAAAGAACAGGTCGTGGGCGATATGTTTAGGAAACATGAATAACATATGCATTAAGAAATTCGACAAGCATTATACTTAGTACTCCTCATCCATATATTGACAAAAGTTAAATGAAATTCCAAGAAACTTTTAGGGAGGGTGCACAGGTAATGTACAATGGGCGGGGACTTCAAATTTGCGGCCCATATGGCATTTTAAATTTGCGCTCACCATGTAAAAGGGGTGATGTGAGAGAAGACAAAGGCTGGTGATCCAGAAACCATGACAGAGGTAATGAACAGAGCCCTTAACTGTTTCAGATAGAATCTACCCGTCAACGTCTAGTAAAACTGACAGCCTCCTTCGCTGAAACTTCGCGCATCTCTCTGTGAGGCTTGGGAAGCGGAAATCCCATCGCCAGGGGACGGAGCCTTAACAAGACCACCATTTATCTTTCCCATGTAGCGCTGAGACAGCTGCCGACACGATCACCCATGGAACAATCTAGCTGATAAAGCGTGAAGTGAAATCGAAAGTTAGGTGAAATGGAGGAACAGTAAATTTGGGGAACCTTGCCATAATATGCTTAGCATTCCGAAGAAATCCCCTAAAACTTATGGGTTAGGAGCTTCGCCACGGGAACTGAAACCAATAACTTCCAAAGGCGGGCCACATACGTTACTCCCTGAGGCATCCAACTTGGTTGAAGTGCAAAACCATTCTAGCAATTCCAGTCATAACCAAAATCAAGAACAAAGAACACAAAGATGGTATTGAGAAATAACTCTGTCTTCCTGGCTATTACACTGACAGTTTCCTGTGGCATAAGTGCACTATTTATTGCATTCATACCACATATGTGGTACTCGTATGTTGATATCATAATTTGCTCTAAATGAAGAACATATTTCCTATGCCTTCAGAATTGTAACGGTTTCTGTAATTTTATTTTCAGCGTTTTTTCTTACGGAAATATCCCCTACTTGTTCTGCATTTGTGTTGTTTGTGTATAGCTTACATTTAGTATGTACCCGTGTCTTCTTGCTTCCGCTGGAGGCGTTCCTGTCTGCCCGTGACATACTTTCTTGGCTGTGTTCCATATTAAATGAGGCATGTTTTACTTCCTACTTGGGGTTGTAAATAAGACCAGCTCCCTAACAGCCATTTCTTACTTGCCGCGGAGAGGCCTGAGAGACTTCTCACTCCCCTCACGTACTTACCTATATATCGTATCTGAAATGCACAATACTACAAAAGGTGGAAATGAAACAAATAAGACTAATTCCAGCGAAAAAGGAGGGTTTCCAAATTTAGTGGATATTTGCTTCTATGAGAATATCAACCGATAGTTTGAATTCAGCAGAATTGTTTCATAAAAACAATATTAGCATAATAAATGCTTTAAATTGGTAAGATGATGTAATATAATGAAGTCAACAGAAATCAAAAGTCTGCACAAAATCTACAAGCTTTTAAATCCTTATTATTCTATGTTATAAATAACTAATTAAGGAAATAAACAAGTGGAATCCTCATATATGTGAAGAAACCACACACAAACACACACAGAAACACACACATAGCGCAACATACATATGAACATTTTCTCAAAATATACAAAATGTATGTTTTTGTAGTGACCTTTTTGTCTTTTATTTACACCAAAATGAATACAAAGGAATATAATTATTAGTAGTTTAATCACGAATATTGAACAATCATTAAATGCTTCATCTATAATCACAAATACTACGATATAAGTGAATTACAAAGGATACGTCCAATGAAGTTGAAATTCGACATGACAAGCAGCACTTATAGTACTGTTGTCTTTGTTGGTGTCTCGTATAAAATTTTATTTTATCTTTAATTGATTAACACAATTGCTCTAAGTTTAATACCAGTCCAATTGGGTGTTAGCAGGCTGTATACGAGTACAGCTTGAAAGTTTTTGCTGCGTGCCCACACGTCAAGGGTTTTACCGCAAGTAGGGTTTCTATTTCAGGATTTTTTTCGGGTGGTATTGGGTTGTTAAATTGTGCCTTGATATGAGGTAACGTTATTGTGTTCCTCGAGATGAAGAATATAAGTTTCAAATAAAAAAAACATAATCCTTTTTATAATTGGACCGACTTCGCAACTAAGGTTTTCACAGTAGTAAAGCGGAACTAGCTCCTATCACGTGATTTACTCCACGTAGGTAATATATTCTGTTAGCTTTGAATGTCTAAATCTAAATATGAATCGATTCCTACTCGATGGAAGCAGAATAATAATTATCTTTACTGCGACCGCTTTACAGATAACTGATTCATATCTAACCTTGGGCAGTCTGAAGCATCAAACTCTGCGTTGAGTAAATCACGTGATAGGAGCTGGCTTTGCTCTACTGTTGTGAACATCTTATTTACGATGTCACTCTAATTATAAAATGGACTATACATTGCGAATGCTTGTTAATTAGGAGTACGTTTCCTTATGTTAATTATATACATTTTTCTTCGAATTAAATCGCTGTAGGTACACACAGTTGCACAAATCACTCACACGGTATTGCGATTATGAAGACAATCTCCTGAACTGCTAGAGTACACACTGTTGAAATATGCTGCTTCAATTCCCTTCACTAGAACTAAGTTCACGACTTTGTACAATTGAAAGTCATAGTTCCCAGACAATAGGACTGTCAGAATAAACAGAGTGTCTTTAAGATACGAGAAAAATAATGTTGTTTGCGGAGCAACAGGAAGCTAATGTGTTAATTTTTCTGAAGAAAATGTGCAAGAAACTGGCAAAATGAATCCTCTCCAAAATATCCAGCCATAAATTATTTCTAGTTCATTATCCCCAAAGGCACTACTATGGAAGGAAGTATCATCTAGAGCAGAAATGTTTAAGGAAATTGACTCATGGAACTAGCTTATCCGAGCAGAAAAGTTAGAAAACTTTGGGTAAGGAATGAGAAGAGGCAAGAGCCAAGGATGTTATGAGAGTATCAGAAAATTCTGTGACTTAATGAATGATGAGTTTAGGAGGTTTACATTTCCATGATAACTTGTGATGTTGTAGTATCAAGCCATGTGTGAGAGAAATATGGCATCAATGAAGTATGCAAATGTTCAGTTCATAAAATGGAGCGACGAAAAGAGAAACAAACTGGATTTAATGGTAGTTAAATTACACATGTCATATAATGGACTAATGACGAAATGGAGGAAAGCTATGATACAACAAAAGAGATAATCGAGAAGGAGAACGGAGTCTGCTTATACACAATGAGCGACTGGAAGGCTGGAGTCGGGGAGAAATCAACGGTTGGAAAATGTGGATTAGGAAACAGAAATGAGAGAAGAGATTCCTTAGTGAGCTTTTATTAAAGAAACCCGGTGATGGTTAGAAGTATACAACAATATAGGTCAACATGCTCACTGGACAACAGATGATATGCTGTTTACGCATTAAAGGAGCTGTACGGCGCAAACGCATGCAAAATGGAAGAGTTTTCTGAAAATACTAGCATAGATTCACGAAATGCGAGGTTCTATTGTTAGCCACTTTGACGTCAGTTCTACTATTTAGACAAGCCAACTCAGCGCCAAGCAGGATCATTTCTGTAGCTCTTTAAACAACAACTATTGCAGGTTGCTGATTCATTTTATGTATGGTTTCAATAATTCATTGTTTGGGTGAAAATCTACCTTTTCATCAGGTTCTCATTTCTCAATCTCCGAAACCATTTTAAACTTGAGCTGTTAGAAAGTTACGAAGCATAACCTCTAACACAACCGTAGTATGCTCAAAGAGTTCAATGGCATCGCTGTTTAATAAGCCAATGTGCCACATCTTTCTTCAAGAAAA
Source organism: Mantis religiosa (assembly GCA_030765055.1). Taxonomy (NCBI): domain Eukaryota; kingdom Metazoa; phylum Arthropoda; class Insecta; order Mantodea; family Mantidae; genus Mantis; species Mantis religiosa. The sequence continues at coordinate 64,409,408 of CM060948.1, forward strand.
TGTGTTTCATAACAGCAAAGGTCTCAAGAGCTTCCTTTTTGTAATGGTTCATAACAGTGACATCAGCAATACGTTTCCAGTTCTGCAAGTCTAAAAATGGTTAAAGTAAATGCTAACATAGGAAAATTTGAGCTTAGAAGCGAAGATAATGAATAATATTTTGGAGTTGGTTGCAGTAAATTTTCCGACAGAAAATTCTTCAGAAAATACTATAAATATATGGTTATTTTCACCAATCTCTGGTTGCAGAGAGATAGAACTTCTATGAACAACTATAAACCTGAGTATGCAGAGTATATTTATTTGTAGTTATGTGCTTCTGGTGCCAAGTCAAAGCAATAACTTATTCGCTTTCTAGACGGCTGTGGTAAAGTTTGGAGTTCTTAGAGCCCAAGGAAGCTAGAGAATGTCTGAGGTAGACCTGAAATGTTTCCCTTAAAGTTTTTTTTTTTATCATAAGTATCACTTTTTCATGTAATATCAGGTTGTAGTGTCACATGTAGTAAGAACGGGCACTAACCGGATATTTAAACACCAAAGAGATGATAATAATAAGCTGTGCATTTAAATGTGAGTATTTTAGGATCACAATATTTGCAGTACTTGACCATATAATGAGTACAAATGCTATTTTTAATCCAATAAACGTTACCAGATAGCAAATCACGCTGATATATTTAAATTAAAGAGCATAAAAGTAATTACCAATGTGCAAATTATTCCTTGATATTTCATCTTATTACTTGGATGTTTTTATTTGCTCCATTTATACCGCGCCTTTTTTAAATTTAAAATTAAAAATATATACCTATGTATATAGATATATATTTTTCTTTTCCTTATATAACCGTTTGTTATTGTTTCTGTTTAATCACCCATCTTTTTTCTGTAGTTTCACACACATACACTATACACATAAACACCCATGCCCAGGGCGGGACTCGAACCCGTGACTTTCTACGCGGTGGAACGCTAGAGACATACGTTCTAACGACCATGGCTACGAGGGCCGGCTGCATTTAACTACAATGGTCATATCGGCGGCCGTTCTCCTTTGGAACATATCGAAGGTGTTGACTCGTATTCGCTGGGTTTTAATCAGTAGATCACGCACACATTCGTACTCATTCATACTTCCAGACTCTGGAGAAAATGAGGAATTACCTTGGTCGGAGAAAAATCCCTACCCCCATCGCCGGGAATAGAATCCGGGACCCCTAGCACGGCAGGCAGGTGCTCTACCGAGTGAGCTATGGGGCCAGCCACTTTGAATTATTGTTGCTGCAGATTTTAAACATATCATTTCTCTGTGTATTCCATTATAAAGAGAATGGAATGGCGATTCTTTAACTGGTACAAATGTTATACCAAATTTTATACCAAATAATATGTTTTATTTTTCATTACGCCGTTTACGTTACAAGATGTTCCCCCAAATAATAAATCCAAGTTACTTGTATGTAATACTACAGGCTAAATATAATTTTATCAGTAAGTCTTCAGCATATCGTTCACAGAATTCAGAAGTAAACTGGGCCCCAGTACTGGATTCTGCGGAAAGATAAATTTGACATTTTTACGTTCTGTTATTCAAATAAGATTCAATTTACTTTTTAGTTTCCAATTGAATCCCAATCTATTTAATATGCTTACTAACAACCTAAAGGCCTTCATGCTGAAATATAAATGAAATGTTTTTTTGTGAATGTTAACCTGATATTTCACTCAGCGAAGATCCCATTAAGAGCACCGAGAGTACGTCTACGCTCTCAGCTGGAAGCTGAATTAAAGGAAACGCAGTTTGTCTTCTTTAGGAAGGAAAAAAGAGGAATAGGAACAATAGTACTCTTACAAACAATCGGCAAGCTTTATTTAGAGACGGATACAAAAGTTTCTGCGGCCTTTATGAATTTGGAAAATATATGTATGTATTTTACAGAATAGGTTGGAGGGAATCTGTGTAAATTCTGAGTAACACTAATATAGGTCAGAAAGAAAGGTTGCACTAGTATAATCTCTATGAGAGCAATTAATTAAAGTCAAGATATCACGAGATGTATCAGAGATAAGTAAAATAGAAAGAGGGATACGCCTCTTAATAGCCACACTTTTCAACAACTACTTGGAGGCTGTTATGATTGCAGAAAAAATGAGGAATGATACTGATAGAAGAATAACATGAGCTTTGCGTATGGTAATATAGCATTGCTATCTGTAGAGAAAATTATTATAAGTGGTGTGTTGCTGTGGCTTTAAGAGGAACGAAGAGCAACTAATGGCATAGCGAAAATGAACAAATTAGTGTAGAATTATAGCGACATTTAAAATGCCAATATGTAAAATGTAGACAAAAAAGATTCCGTGATGTAGGTGTTTTCAAAATTTAGTTTTAAAGTTTAATCAGCAGATTTTATTTCTGTTACATAATGATAAAATCATTTTAGTTTTCTACTAATTAAAGACACTAACTCTTTGTAATTGACATATCGCCTAAATTATTCGTAACAATAATTTCCTTAATCTTGTTTATAATTCCTTTATTATATCTGCAGCTCTTTCTTACATAAGCTTGTTTTATTGTTCAATATGTACAGAATATTAGAAATGAACCCCGCATATTTAAGTCATATTTAAAAGTTTGTGGTATGCCAGGAGCTAGTTTAGACAAAAAGATATAAAAATTGGATTATATGTTATTGTTTAAAAAAGGGAGAAAAAGCTTGAGATGTGGAACAGCGAGATAGCAGTGAAAAAGTATTAGGTTCACAGAGGGGCTTAGCGTTGTTGTGAACTCATATTTTATTGCTGCAGTTTCAGTTTCCCACAGTTATTCATACGTAGTGTAGTGTCGGACGCCTAAGAATATTTAAAGAACTCCTTTATCTATATTTAAGGAATATGGACAGTTACAGAAAAGGCTTTTCTAACATAAAATTTGCCCGCCTCGGTAGCGTAGATGGTAGCGTGTCTGCCTCACGTTCAAGAGGTCCCGATTTCGAATCTCGGTCAAGGCAAGTTACCTAGATAAGGTTTTTCCGCGGTTTTCCCTTATCCTTCAAGACGAATGTCGGGTAACTCTAAGCTCCATGGACCCTGGACTCATTTGAACATCATTTCATCTAATTAATTCATCGTCCGATATGACAATGTTGGAGGACGTAAATTACAAAAAAAAAAAAAAAAAAAAAAAAAAAAAAAAAAAAACATAACATAAAATTTAGTAATATACGATATAATTAAGTTATACGGGTTCAGATGTAAACGTTGAACTAATGTATGAATCAGAAAATGTCAAATTGAACTTTCTTGAGGAACTGAAACTGAGTTTTCGGTTTTTTTTTTTTTTTTTTTTTTTTTTTTTGTCTTATTACCCAAACTAATTGTCTATTATTAATATAAACTAGGGATCTTCAGTGGCTCAAAAATAAAGAAACATGCTGATCTTTATGTATTGACTAAACAAAATTATTTCTACCAGCAGTGGAAAATATGTGGAGAACAATAAAATGTTGGCTAACCTCGTGCACTAACTTCGGCCAGACAACCGACCCATGTTTTCTAGCCAGGAAAATGTAGAGGACAAAAAAGACAACAAAATTCATGAGAAGCATTCAAGGCCGGTCATATTTGATTTATCCAAGAACAGGAACTTCACTAACAATTTTTGATATTTGTTGTTTTGAAACTTTCACCAAATGCATTAGCTTGAGTAGGAATCTCCAGTGCCAAGAAAACCTAAGGTTCATCTTAACCTCTGTTCAGCTGATATGTCTGCTCTGGAACTTGTCTTCTCTTTTCCACATAGTCACACACCACTTCTATAAGCACTAATCACAAATTCAGTCATTAATCAGGCTTTACGGTTATAGAAATTGTTGTGTAATTTCTGGAACTTGAATTGACTGAAGCATACTGGGTACATTCATAATTTACATCTACTTCATCACTCTATGAATATTCAAAATGTGTAACTACACTAATTACTAAGAGACAAAGCTTGGTGTCTAAAAGGTCCACTTCATCCACCAAAAATACAAGTGAGTGAATAATATATAAATGAGGCACAACTGTAATATGTTTGTGTTACTCGTCTAAATAGGTATCTTGAGACGTAATCTATAAAGCTGCAGAAAGCCTAGAACTTAATTATTCCCATTTATTCTTATTTCTTGCAGTTCACTCGAATGTAGAGGCTTAACCATTGAAACAACATCCCCTGTTACTATATACTTGTTTATCGTCTGGTTTGTTAGGCATGTTTTATTGACTACAAGGCGTGGTTTTGTGTTTAATTGGAACATATGATCCTTTACTCTGGTTATTTTGCATGAAATTGACTTCATACGTATGTCAGAAACTAGTGAAAAAAACAAGAATTTAAACACCTATTCCGTTTATAATGAGTAAATCTTATATGATATTTAATCACAGTAATATTGCCTTGCATTTTAAACAGAGGCAGGGCGTGTTTCTGAAATTATTAAAGCTCTTGTCATTCGGACACACTAACAGATTAATGCAAAGGAATATTGTGACCTTGTGGGTTCGTGGAATTAAAAATCCGAGTTGCAGAAATTAAAAATCTTTATTTTCGTAGAAATATTCTTATAGATTACAGCAGCATTACGTTACGTACACCATCAGTCTACCAAGATCGATGACAATAACAGTGACAGCAGATTACATCATTAGCTCTCGTTACAATAACACTTCCAGCTGTCTCTCGTTTTACACACAACTCTGCTTACTTACTCTTGTCTACAACTTGCCAGCTTCTTTTTTGTACACCAATTCATGATTTCCACACTCTTCTCTACAATCACTAGATGTTTCTCGAATCAACAAGGCATCTAATGACGTAATCCTAATATTCTATCACCTTCCGGAAACGTCTGGGCCGGCAAGTCTTTTATCTCGGCTATCGGTTTACACTAGCCGCGCTATCGTTAACTGCTTACGCAAGCTCTTCATTACAGTGAAACAATATCCGCCGTCTGTTTTCTGTTTCTGCCGAAACTTAATTTTCTGTTGCCGCGACAATATGCAGCTTTTAAACTGTTAGTACAGTCTTAAAGAAGTGCATCACGTGTATTTAATATTTTCAAAAATTACTTTGAGAAACTGTGTACACTTTGAAGACACTCTGGTGTTCCCTGAAAAGCAAGAAAGAATAATCAACAGAGATTTAGTGGATCTATGAAGCTGCACATTTCACAAATTATGCATGACTCTTGCTGCTAAATCATGAGGTATATTAACTAAAGTATCTGAGTTCATTTCCAAATATATGTCTCTTTCCTGTAAGCAAGCTCTTCTTTAACTGTTCACTAATATTTGAAAGAGACTATTTATTTGGTCGAGTTGAATGAGTTTCATGTAATCTGTAGTCACTTTGCTTGATAGTTTACTGTGACTATAAGACATTTCTGGGTTATATGAAATGAACTTAAGTTAACTTGTTCTTAATTAACAGGAAATACAAATGTGTACTGCCAGATGTGTGACTTACTCGAAGCAGTTAAATTCACATTGAGAATTACAGTTGGTACTACAGTAAATCAAGAAAAGAAAGAAGAAAGGGACGGGAAGAAATGAAAGGAAAGGAAATGAAAGGAAAGGAAGGGGGTAGGAAGAAAGAAAGAAAGATAGAAGAAAAAAGAAGGAAAAGGAGAAAGAAAGAATGAATGAACGAAGGAAAAAAAGAAGGAAAATAAGAAGAGAAAGAAAGAAATAAAGAAAGGCGGGAGGGGAAAAAAGAAGGAAAGAAAGAAAGTAGAAAGTTAAGGAAGAAAGAAGGAAAAGAGAAAGAAAGAAAAAAGAAGGAAAAGAGCAAGAAAGAAAGAAAAAAGAAGAAGAGAAAGAGAAAGAAAGAAAGAAAGAAAGAGAAGAAAGAAAGAAAGAAAGAAAGAAAGAAAGAAGGAAAGAAAGAAGGAAGAAAGAAGGAAAGAAAGCAGGAAGGAAAGAAGGAAAGAAAGAAGGGAAGGAAAGAAGGAAGGAAAGAAGAAGGAAAGAAGGAAGGAAAGAAGGAAGGAACAGAAAGAAGGAAAGAAAGAAGGTAAGAGAAAGAAAGGAAAGAAAGAAGGCGAGAAAATCTGAAAGAAAGAAGAAAGAAGCAAGAAAGAAAGAAAGAAAGAAGAAAGAAAAGAAAATGAAAGAAGAAAGAAGAAAGAAAGAAAAGAGAAAGAAAAGAAAGAAAGAAAAGAAAGAAAGAAAGAAAGAAAGGAGAAGAGAAAGAAAGAAAGAAAGAAAGAATGAAAGAAAGAAAGAAAGAAAGAAAGAAAGAAAGAAAGAAAGATAAGAAGAAATAAGAGAAAGAAAGAAAGAAAGAAAAAAGAAAGGAAAGAAAGAAAGGAAAAAAGAAAGAAAGAAAGAAAGAAAGAAAGAAAGAAAGAAAGAAAGAAAGAAAGAAAGAAAGAAAGGAAAGAAAAGAGAAGAAAGAAAGAAGAAAGAAAGAAAGAAAGAAAAGAAGAAGAAAGAAAAGAAAAGAAAGAAAGAAAGAAAGAAAGAAAGAAAGAAAGAAAGAAAGAAGAAAGAAAGAAAGAAGAAAGAAAAGAAAGAAAGAAAGAAAGAAAGAAGAAAGAAAGAAGAAGAAAGAAAGAAAGAAAGAAAGAAAGAAAGAAAGAAAGAAAGAAAGAAAGAAAGAAAGAAAGAAAGAAAGAAGAAAGAAGAAAAGAAAGAAAGAAAGAAGGAAAGAAGAAAGAAAGAAACATTCACAAATTTTCCGCATAGAGATTGTGAAGGAGGAACCAGTTAATTACTCACTGATAATGGCACTTGTTTCGTACAGAAAATATAGTTAGCTTAAGTTCTCTAAGTAACGTAATTGACAAACTACAAACTAACCGTTTAAAAGGTTCAGCCAAAACGCTCTTTAAAGACAGCAGAAACAACGGTATTATCATATTTTTCTCAGAACAGAAGAATTATGAATGCATTTCCCGAGATACTTGATTTCCTGTTTCAACTAAGTGAAATTTTATGAGATCCTCACAAAATGGTGGTCGCAGTCCGAAAGCCGTAGCTGTACTCAAGTGGCGTATTCTCACGAGACTTGCGAGAAGAGGCAGCAAATGTCGATATATGTGCAAGTTATAGAAAAGCGTGTAGGAAATCTGGAAAGAGAAAGCAGGGTTTTCTGTTCACAACATCTTGCAAGTGTGCTTTGAGACAAAACAACCAATGTTCTCTGTCGTTCCAAAACATCCTGCTAGAGACTCTGAATGCATATGATTAAAACATCGAGATAAAGTGAACTAGATGGAGATAAAATGCTGCTGGGCCTAATTTAATGCATCAGAAGTTCTTATTCTGAAATATGCGGAGAATGCTACAATATAACAGTGAGATTCAGTTTATGTTTGCTTCGTTAGAGTGTTGTCCTTTACATTCATGCCGGAAAATAATAGGTTAGAAAGCATTAGACATTAGCTTCATTACATATTATAAAGAGAAAAGAAATGGTTTGTTCTTATGACATGTATAGCTTAAGGGATCATGTTTCTGTTCCTAAATTAGTTTAAAAGTAGTTCGTTCACAATGCATGTAAAATAATTGTGTGAATGCATCAGAAGATTATGGTAGTATTCATTCAGAACACAGCTCCTATTCTAAACTGGAGTATAACACAGCTCCTATTCTAAACTGGTGTATAATACGGTTTGAATTTATATTTTAAGAGAAAATCAGGATAAGGGTAGTATAAAAAATTACAAGAATTACTTTAGAAAGGCATGAGCCTTAAATAAGTTTCAGACAGCACTCTGCAGGAAAAACAATAATTTCTGTTAATATAAAAAGCTAAAGTTATTTCACTTTGGTCTAAACTAGACGAGGATTAAGTGTAAATCATAATTTAATAATAATGTATATCTAAAAGAGTAGATCAACCTGCATAAGAACTACAAGGGTACCTTTACAGCCAACTGTAGGAATTTATGAAAGACATATTAAGGACTTCTGGGGTCAGTAGCCAAATTAATCTTTTAAACTAACATATTCCTAGAAGTACTTTATGTTTCCAGCAAATCCCAAAGCTGTTGAGCCTATGAGCATACCAGAAATTCTAACCGCACAAACATGAACAAAATAGGGAGAAATTAATGTCCA
>CM060948.1:64420013-64562513 GCA_030765055.1 Mantis religiosa
TCTCGAAGCTATTTCACTCGATGCTATAGATGCTATTTATTCCCCACAAGCGTGGGAATATAACGTTTACGATGATAACGCACACTTTGTATTTCCGAATGTCAGACAAAATGTTCAAACTTGCAGACTTTAAGAAACGCAGGCTTACTTTAATTCAGGTCCACCACTGACTAATAAGAGCTCACCAAAACTCGACATTGTGGAGCGCTGGAGGCGAGCGCAATACGTGGCAAAGTTTTGAGACGCGTTTAATTTCTTTCTAGTTTTGCTAGTCTTTCTCTTACTTCCTGAAAACTTATATTACTTTCACAGAAATCTTATTGAGGACCATTGAGGTCGGGGAATCTGCGCTTCTCTTGACAAGTTTAATTTTTGTGCATTTGTTTTTCTTAGCGACTTTGTTTTATACTTACTCTTATTTCTTCCTCTCTCTAATATATTCTGAGGTAACCTTAGCGCACTTCATGTGATTCCCTTATAAAAGTATTGAATTTCTAGTGTGGAAATAGTGGTGTTTATATTTCTCTGTTTCTACTTTTTTCCACGCGTAACACAACCTTTACTCGTAGCTTTATTAAGCAGTTTTTCACAAATTTGTTCATATTTTCCTCTGAATTTCTTTTTTCTATAAACATATTCCCTCATTTTAATTTCTTCCCTAGTTTCAGAGAATCTTCTGGTAGAACATGTCATACTGAAAGTAAACTCCATGACTTTCTGACACATAATTACCCCTGTTGTATTTTACGTTAAATTTATTAGCTCGGAAGCCACTAAGGGGAATCGAGTTTCAACAGAAATATCTGACTAGTCATTATGCTAATGCCTGGCATTTGTGGAACTGCTGGGGCGCCCTTCCTGGGAGCTGTCTCGATTGACACCGTAGCCCGGGTGGCGCGGGACTAGGCGGCGTCGGGATTGACAACATGGAATCATAACACTGTCGTTGCCAGCGTACATCATCGTACTGATCTGGTCACCCTTCCGATCTCCCTTCCTCCCAGGGATTACGTTGGAAACGAAAAATATTTACATTTTTCTGGAGGATTTTTTTTTTTGTCACTGTTATATCAGATGAACAATAATAAAGGAAATGCAGTTCCATCTAATGTATGAGATGTAAATGGAAATGAAGTAGTAAATAAAATATTTATATCACTAGTTTAGTAGAAATAACGGTGGAGGGATGCTGGTCCAGACTATTATAGACTCACAAAACTTATCCTTCCAAACCTGCTAAAACCTCCACATATCTTTAAACAGAAAGAACATCGAAGTAATGGTAGAATAACAAGTGTCACGCTTTTTGGAGGGGGAGGGAAGTATTCGATGTTCTGTTACAAGTTTCCTAGGTACGCGATCCTGCAAAATATAGTGTAGATATTCCATTACAAGTCAGATTTGGGGAAATATATGACTGACTGTAGATCTAGTTGTGAAATAACCCTGTGAATGGCACTGGGAGTGTTGCAGTGGAAATTATGTTGGATTCAGTTAAAAATCCGAGGAATGCAGGTTATAAGCCGGTGTTGATGTTTTTAGCTACAGGAACAAAATGAAAGTGATGGAGAACCCTGAGTAAATCCCCACAGATGCCGCTTGGTACACTACCAATCCCTCAACCATTCCACAGGGATCAAAGCAGGTCCAATTTGGTCTTAATTCCAATGCTGTGCTCCTGATTCGCGAGGCCTCTCGGTTTATATATTCTAACTTCCAACTCCTGCGCTAATGTTGAACTTTTTTACCCTAATTTTAATACATATCTATTCCTATAAGTCACGTCATTAAAGAATAGGCAGAGCCTACTTTGCTAAAGGACTGCTATGAGATTCTTCGTTGCGTAATAAAATTATGTATCCACTGCATATTGTGACTTTGTGGGTTCGTGAAATTAAAAGTCCAATTGCACAACTCAAAAATGTTCTTTACTACCACCGAATTACAGTTCGAACACTTGCCGATTACACAGAATTACGTAATGCACACAATTACAATTCATCAGTTCGTCCGTCACAGGTCCACTCTGCACTCGCAATTAGGCACAAATCCTCCGATGCACGTACACAGTCTTCCGGTTCAATGCACGCTCACAGTTACGTACAGCTCCTTTGATGCACGTTCACAGTCTTCCAGTCCGTTCCCTCACTGGGCGCTCCTCACGGCTGCTCGCCAAGAACTGAGCTGACTCGCCAACTACAGGCCTTATATAGGGAAGACCGCCGTTTCTAGAAAGTTCGCGGCGCGCACAATTATCCCGAGGTTTCGAGACGTCTGGTGAGAGGGGAAAGAGACGGTACAGGGCTCGCGCCGCTCCCCTAATCATCCCTTCAGCTAGTGACACGAGACAAATGGGTAGGCATGGTCTGAATGCTTCCCATCTGGCCCTACTTCCGGCCGGTTCTATAGGGAGTTCCGTCGTTCGAGTAACAATATATTTAAGAAATATTGTGTAAGAAAGTTTGCTGTATCGTGACATTTGAGAGAACATATGCTTTTACTTTCGAAGTCATTATAACTAGCAGTTATTTCCTGGCTGTAAAATGTGTAACAGGCCCGCTTTTACTACATACGGAACCGCATTCCGCCACACTGATGATACAGGTGATGAAGATGGAGCACCGCTGTAATGAAATGGCGGGGGAAATCGTAGATCCCGGAGAAAACCCACCCCAGCGCCGTGTTGTCCAGCAAAAATCTCACTTTTTGGTCGCCTGGGACCGAACCAGGAATTGGTGAGAGTCGAGCGGTCTAACCACTCAGCCACGGCACGTCCCCAATATATTTCCTGACTGTTATACCGTGGTATGCTGGAGACATGTTCCAGACCTTTCATCCACAACTGTGGCAGACATCTTCAGAAGTGTCCTCGGAGACGGTTGCATCAAGAATAGTTTTCGATCTCCCGGGGTAATTTTATCCAGATATTTTTTCAAGCAGTTACGCGCCTTACCTGCGGGATAAGGCACGTAAGCTTTTGTTCTGCAGGGGATGTGCTTTGAATTGCATTGTTATGGGTGTTGATTAGTTTATTTTTATGTGTTCGGTGAGATGGGATCTTTCAGTGCTGTTATATTTATACCAATATATATTTATATCTATATATTTATTAGCTCTATGCTAATTTCTCCGGAGGACTGATTAAGTTTGTGGGTTAAAAAAGAGAAGTTATAGGAACTGTAGGCTCTTCTGGCGGCGTAAGTATTCCAGGTTCTCTCAGGCTTCAAACCAGATATAGATGTAGTTATGTACCAACGTTTCGGGAGCATACATTGTTGCCGTCTTCAGGGTATGCTGAAGGTTTCCGTTCAGGGTTCCCGTCTTCAGCGTACCTTGAAGACGGGAACAATGTATGATTCCGAAACGTTGGTACATCACCACATCTACACCTGGCTTGAAACCCGAGAGATCCTGGAATAAATGAGAAGTTATTTTCTGAAATGTGAAGTTATATTAGATATTTAATACTTAAAAGTTAGTACTAAGTAATCAAGTGTTCAGTAGCTTTAATATTAAGATTTATACCTGCATTTTACATAAAATTTATGTGTGTGCCATAACGTTGTACGCAAGGTTACGATTTACTGTATTATTTAATTATGACAAGATAGTTCTCAAATTTTCAAATTGTCTTAAATCATGGCTTCTATAGTCTTTAAATCGAAAGTCTCTTGTCTGCCTTGTCGTAAGTTATACAAAACATTAACTGCTCTTAATACTCAAACACACTCCCAAAAATAATGATAACAGTTATTCTCAATGTGAGCAAATTACTATTTGAAATTTACAGTTGTAATTATAATTTTAATGATATTCGTTTATGAAGGGTTTTCCTAACCACAATAGTGTTCAATCAAACAATTCAAATAATCCTAAGAGAGCATGAAAAAATGAACATTTGCACCGAAAACAGAATCAGAATTTGAAACAACTCGATATGCATATTACCAATGTAGACAAAAGGTAGTATCAAAGTTTATGAAAGAAAAATAATATACAAAGAGGTTTTGAGAGAGATCTGCATAACGCATATTTCAGGAATATCTGTGGAACAGTTGACAACATTTTAAAGGAATAATATAGTAGAACTTCTTATAAAAATACTGAATTGACACAGGCTGTTCTTGCAATAACTGCAGATATGATAATGACTTTCATTAAAATTAGCAGTTGCCATAAGTCTAGGTCGTAATAAAATCATTATAAAATAAATTTAAAATCCAATGTTTATTAAATTTGTGGCTACAATTCAACATAGAAGATTGAAAACAAAATGTGTAAGTGATAAGCTAAAGAAATGAAAACAAAAGCCTAAATGGCAGGGCATGAAATATTTTGGGCTCACTTGTACAGATGGCAGTGTAGTAGCAATTTGTCTTTTTGTACATAATTGTTAATTTTATATCAAATGTTGGCCTATTTTTAAGGAAAATTTAGAGTTTAGAGAGGAGAACTGCTAAGTAACGGAACTGATTGAAAATAATTCTCTTAAATGTATTGTGACTTTGTGGGTTCGTGAAATGAAAAGTCCAATTTCACCACTCAAAAATGTTCTTTATTTCCACCGACTTACAGCTTAACACTTGCCAATTACACAGAATTACGTGCTGCACACAATTACAATTCACCAGTTCGTCCGTTACAATTTCCTTGTACTCGCGATTACGTAAACTCCGATGCACGCACAGTCTTCTCGTTCATTAACACGTCCTTCGCTAGCACGTCAAACACTGACTGCCTGTCTCTCTGAAACCCTTTTTATAGGAATGTCACCGTGTTTCTAGAAGTCTCTGGTTTCCCCCACGAAAGTTCCGGAGGGCAGAAGAAGGGGAGAGATGCGCCTAGGGGCAAGCGACCCTTCCCTAACCACCCCTCAGTCAGTGACAGAGACTAATGGGAGGCGTGGCTGGTTTCCTCACAGCTGTGGGCCTCATGCCTACCGCTAATTGGGTGACACTGCTCCCTCCTCAAAGCTGGTCGTCCCGAACAGCACCATCGTAGCGGGCTAGTCGATCCAGGTGTACCACCAACATCTTTCCTCGGGGAACCTTCTGGATGCGGTAGACCACGTCGTTGATCCTCTTCACAACCCGGTACGGTCCTTGCCATGGCTGCTGGAGCTTCGGGCAGCGTCCCTTGGTCCGGGTAGGACGGTACAACCAGACCAGGTCACCTTGCTGGAACCCTTGGCTGTTGGCTTGCCTGTCATACCTGGTCTTCATGCGGTCGCTCGCCTTCTGGATGTTCTGGCGAGCCATGTCGTGCATGTTGTGGAGATGGTCCACCAAGTTCTCCACATACTCGGTCGCTGGCTGTTTCGCTTCCGGAGGGCTTCCAAAAGCCAGGTCTCAAGGGAGGCGTAACTCTCGGCCGAACATTAAGCTGGCTGGCGTCATCCCAGTTGTGTCGTGTGTAGACGAGCGATAGGCCAGCAAGAACAGTGGCACCTTGACGTCCCAGTCTCGCTGATGGCTGGCCACGACTTTCCTCAGGTGTTCCTCTGAGGTCTTGATGTACCTTTCGACCATGCCGTCCGATTGGGGATGTAGATGCGTAGTGCGAGTCTTGTTCACCCCAAGCCTTTGTAATGCCTCCTTCATTAGGTTGGACTCAAAGTTGGTACCCTGGTCACTGTGCATCTGTTCGGAGTCTCAGCCAGTAGTAGCGCTGCCGTAGTTTGTCAATCGTTCGGTTCGCTCCCAGGTGTCCTCCCGAAGTACCGTCGTGCACTTCCTCCAGGACTTCCGGGACCTTACTCCGGGGCAGTACCAACTGCTCTCTCTGCGTCTTCCCATCGGGTGATTCCCATACCCAGGACAGCACGCCCTCTCTGGTCTTCAACGAGTCCCATTGGGCCCAGTACGACTTTTAGGTGGCGCTCCTCGGTGCGATGTCCTCCCAGGTTGGTCTCATCCCTGCCTCCAGTTCCCTCAAGAGTGGCCCCAAGTCTGCGTCCGCCAGCTGCTCCCTCCTCAGGCCTGCGCTATCCCAGCCTTCAGCAGGCACTGCCACAACTACTCGGACTGCTGCGGCACGCTCCTTCTCTTCCACTCTTGTGCACTGGCCGCACTCTTCTGGACAGGGTCTTCGGGACATGGCGTCTGCGTTACCGTGGCTCTTCCCTATACGATGTTCCGAGGTGAAGTCGTACTCCTGCAGCCTCTGGACCCAACGTGCTGTCTGGCATTCCAGGTTCTTAAAGGTCAATAGCCAGGTTAGGGCGGAATGGTCAGTCCTCAGGTGGAACGGCTGACCGTACAGGTACTTGTGGAAGTGCTCCAATGTCTTTACTACCGCCAGTAACTCCCGTCGGGTGACGCAGTAGTTCTTCTCTGCCTTGGATAGCGTCTTGCTGTAATAGGCTATTACCCGCTCATGGCCGTCCTGGATCTGCGATAGGACACCTCCAATGCAATGGTCGCTGGCGTCGGTATCCACAACGAAGGCGCCACCCGGTTGTGGGAAACCCAAAATTGGAGCACAGCACAGGGTCTCCTTTAGGTGCTGGAAAGCGTTTTCGGCGTCCTCTGTCCACACATAAGGCCGGTGTTTCTCCGTCAGGCGGGTGAGGGGTTTTGCGATGTTGGAGAACCCCTTTATGAAGCGGCGGTAATAACTGCACAGCCCCAGGAAACTGCGCAACTCTTTCCTATCCTTTGGGCGAGGCCTATCTCTCACAGACTGTGTCTTCTCCGGGTCTGTGGCCACTCCGGTTGCCGAGACTATGTGGCCCAAGTAGTTAACTTCCTTGCGGAAGAGCTGGCACTTCTTCGCGTTCAGCTTCAAGTTGGTCGCTTGCAGTCTCTGTAGCACCTTACTCAGATTCTCGAGGTGCTCTTCAAAAGTCTTCCCGACGATGATGATGTCGTCCAGGTATAGCAGGCAGGCATCGCAAGTCAGCCCTCTCATCACTGACTCCATAAGGCGCTGGAAGGTAGCTGGTGCGTTGCAGAGGCCAAAGGGCATAACCGTGAACTGCCAGAGCCCTTGGCCCGTCGAGAATGCAGTCTTCTCCTTGTCTCTCGGGTCTAGAGCTACCTGCCAGTAGCCCGACTTCAGGTCCAGGTTCGAGAACCACTGTGCACCAGCTAGCGTGTCCAGGGTGTCGTCAATCCGGGGTAAGGGAAAACAGTCCTTCCGGGTGACGGCGTTCAGCTTTCTGTAGTCTACGCAGAAGCGCAGCTCGCCGTTCTTCTTCGTCACCAAGACTACAGGGGAACACCAAGGGCTGTCGGACTCTTCAATCACTCCCCTGGATCTCATGTCCTCCAGCATGTCTCGTACCGCCCCTTGCTTCGCCAGCGGAACGCGTCTATGTGGTTGCCGAATAGGCCGGGCGTCTCCGGTGTCGATGCGGTGAAGCACTTTGTCCGTGCGGCCGTAGTCACTATCGCCTTGGCTGAAGACGCGCTCGTAACGCCCCAGTAGTTGTCGAACCTGCTCCAGCTGTTCTGCGGTCAGGTGGTCGGCCGCCCTCTCCAGTAAGCCTTCTAGCCGGGGCCCCAGGTGTTGCTTCGGCGCCGGCTCCTGTGTCTTGTCGATTGCTGTTACGCTCACTACGGGCTCGCACGTTCCCAACTCCGTCCCGGCCTGGACGTCGTGATCGCTGTCCGTTGGATTTAGCAGTCTCACTGGCACCTCCTCTCGGCACGGCAGCAATGCCCTGGCTACACACAGTCCGTGTACAGGCGTCTTCTGGTCCAGCATCATGTTCCTGGTTCTCTGGCCCTCAAGTCGCGCCGTCACCACCACCTCGCTCCTCGCGGGAACAACCACGTCTTCGTTCAAGATGACCCTGCACATTCCAAGGCGCTCTTCGGGTTGACGGAGTATAACCTCTTCTCCGTTAAGCCGCAGGACCTTCTTGCCGACGTCGACCGTCGCCTCATGGCTCCTGAGGGCATCCAGTCCCAGGATCACCTCCTCAGCCACCTTCGCGATGAACACCCACAGACGAACGGCACTCCGTCCCAAGTTCAGCTCCAGCAGAGCCTCCTTCTCCACAGGCAAGGTGTCACTCGATGCCGTGACAAGCTGGTATGGCCGGCTTGGCTTCCTTGTCGGCAAACCCTTCGCCACGTCAGGTCTGATGATGGTCACGGCCGCCCCGGTGTCCACCAGCACGCGGCACGGCTTTCCTCTTATCCAACCGTCCGCGATGAGGCTGTCATCCATACGCCGGCTGACGGCGCGCAGTGTCACTCGAGGGGATGGTGGTGATGGTGCCGACGTGCCCCTCTCCACGACGGCCCTTACTCATTTCCCGGCTGCTCTTTCCGGTGTGGGCAGTCTCTCTGCAGGTGTCCGGGCTGTCCACACCCCCAACACAGGCCACTAGGTGTTCGCCGGCGTCCCTCAGCTGGTCATCTGTCTCCGGCGTAGCGGAAACTCCCCGTTCTCGACGTCGGGATAGATGTTACTTTGGCCGCCTCCATCCTTAATGCCGCTGTCAGCGCCTCGTGGATGGTTTTATATTCCCCGAGCATTAGGCGCTGACGAATCTCCGTGTCCCGTACGCCGTCGACAAAATTGTAGGCGGCTTCCCGGGATACGAACTCCAGTGGCAGGTCAACCGAGGCCTTGCTAGCCAGCTGCTCGATCGCAATGGCGAACTCCTGCAGCGTCTCCCCCGGCTGCTGTGACCTTGTTTTTAGCTGGCTGCGGTATGCTGCGGCTAAGCGGTGGTTCCCGAAGCGATCCTCCAGGGCTTCCCAGATGTCCTTGGGCACCGCCGTCAACTGCACCGCGTTTAGGACTTCCGCGGCTCTTCCCTGGAGGCTGGCTATTAACTGTGTGGCCTCCTCCTCCAGTGACCATCCGTTGTGCCTGGCCACTGTGTCGAACTGGCGGCGGAAGACCTCAAACGTTGACGCGCCGTCATACTTGGGAGGTTTGACGCGCGGCGATGTTATGTCGCGTCCCGGTGCGTCGGTCTTCAAATCCTTCAACCTCCTGCCGACGACGTCCTCCACCATGGCGCTCAGGGACTTGGCGCTGTTGTCGGCCTTTCCTTCCAGCTCATTAACGCGGCTCGCGAGGTCTCCGACGCGTTCGTCCACCTGGCCGATCCGCTTGCCGAGTCCCGTGACGTCCTCCCTCACGCCGGCCAACTGTTCCTCAAATTTCGCGGCGAGGGCCTCGTTCGCAACTTTCATTTCTTCCATCTTCTCCGTGAGGTTATCGTTAGCCGTCTTCAATTCTTCCAGCTTTGCGGCCAGGTTGTCATTTGCCGCTTCTGTTTTTGTTGTTAACTCGTTCATCTTCGCGGCCAAGCTGTTATTTGCCGCTTCCGCCTTCTCTGTTAATTCGGCCTTCATTTCCATCATCTTCTCCAAAATTTTTTCCAATGCCGCGTCCATGGTTGGAATGTTCGGTGATGTTATCTTCCTGCTTCCTGACACCAGTGTGACTTTGTGGGTTCGTGAAATGAAAAGTCCAATTTCACCACTCAAAAATGTTCTTTATTTCCACCGACTTACAGCTTAACACTTGCCAATTACACAGAATTACGTGCTGCACACAATTACAATTCACTAGTTCGTCCGTTACAATTTCCTTGTACTCGCGATTACGTAAACTCCGATGCACGCACAGTCTTCTCGTTCATCAACACGTCCTTCGCTAGCACGTCAAATACTGACTGCCTGTCTCTCTGAAACCCTTTTTATAGGAATGTCACCGTGCTTCTAGAAGTCTCTGGTTTCCCCCACGAAAGTTCCGGAGGGCAGAAGAAGGGGAGAGAAGCGCCTAGGGACAAGCGACCCTTCCCTAACCACCCCTCAGTCACTGACAGAGACTAATGGGAGGCGTGGCTGGTTTCCTTACAGCTGTGGGCCTCATGCCTACCGCTAATTGGGTGACAGTATTATTCTAATATTTTAATTGACTTTGCTCGACACATTCACGGAGTGGAAGTCAATAACTTATACTTGATAAAAGGTGAAATTCGAAGCTTCAGCAGATTTAGTCGGCGTAGGGGATACCGTGATCAAGAAGGCGGTTCCCCCAGGGTAAGGCCTTTCCATTGCACTTCGGTTGGGCTGACCCCTGTGAGTGTCCAAACTGATGCAACTCTTGCGCCTAATTTTTGGTAGTCGGGACAGCGTATAGGCTGTCCTGGAATTATTAACTCCACAAATCTAGAGCATTCCTTGTGAATCCTTTCCCTCTCTCCCTCTCCCTCTTTCTTTCTTCATTTATTATGCCCGTCGTTACAGACGCAAGACATACTTAAACGAAGAAGTGAACGGGAGAAATGTTCCATATCACATAAATTTTCGTCTCACACGTCCTGAAAGACGTGTTTTTCTTTGAAAGGGTAGGGTCAGACAGAAAAATTCATTACCATAGTCGGGATTTCCACCACGGATGTTCTGGTCTCCATCCAGCCGCTCTAAACCATTGAGCTACTATGGCCAACGTGCCAACATGACTTTAAATTCACCAACTGACTTGTGTTTTCCGGGTAAACCAAAAGAAGTTCTCATAAACACATGAGACAGCTACCTGAATGGTGACTTACCATGCTGTAAGTACTTTAAGGCCCGGGCTTTATAGTTCGGAACATTATTAGGTAAAATTAATGGAAATTAATTGTTCTTTCACACTAGCCGTGTGTAGGACCCACTATGAAAGTGTAGAGCCAGACTGAACAATTCAATGCCGTGACCGGGATTTGAACCACGGATATTCTGGCCTCCGTCCAGCAGCTCTAAACTATTGAGCTACTATGGCCAACCTGCCGACATGACATTAAATTCTCCAAATGACTCGTGTTTTTCTTTCTTTCAATAACTCTGTATTTCATTCTGAAATAATATATTTGGTTTACTACTAACCACAGACCTCACTTATGATACGTGGTACACTTATCGAGGAAGGAATTACACGTTCTAAAGTGTCGCAGAAATTGTCTGCTGTTTGGCATTGTGACTTTGTGGGCCGTGAAAGTAAAATCTAATTACCCAGACACAAAATGTTCTTTATTTCCACCGAATTACAGTTGGAACACTTGCCGATTATACAGAATTACGTAGCGCACACAATTACAATTCACCAGTTCGTCCGTCACAATTCCACTCTGCACTAGCAGTTACGTACACTCCTCCGATGCACGTACACAGTCTTCCAGTCCGTTCCCTAACTGGGCGCTCCTCACGGCTGCTCGCCAAGAACTGAGCTGACTCGCCAACTACAGGCCTTATATAGGGAAGATCGCCGTTTCTAGAAAGTTCGCGGCGCGCACAATTATCCCGAGGTTTCGAGACGTCTGGTGAGAGGGGAAAGAGACGGTACAGGGCTCGCGCCGCTCTCCTAATCATCCCTTCAGCTAGTGACACGAGACAAATGGGTAGGCATGGTCTGAATGCTTCCCATCTGGCCCTACTTCCGGCCGGTTCTATAGGGAGTTCCGAAGTTCGAGTAACAATATATTTAAGAAATATTGTGTAAGGAAGTTTGCTGTATCGTGACATTTGAGAGAACATATGCTTTTACTTTCGAAGTCCTTATAACTAGTAGTTATTTCCTGGCTGTAAAATGTGTAACAGGCCCGCTTTTACTACATACGGAACCGCATTCCGCCACACTGATGATACAGGTGATGAAGATGGAGCACCGCTGTAATGAAATGGCGGGGGAAATCGTAGATCCCGGAGAAAACCCACCCCAGCGCCGTGTTGTCCAGCAAAAATCTCACTTTTTGGTCGCCTGGGACCGAACCAGGAATTGGTGAGAGTCGAGCGGTTTAACCACTCAGCCACGGCACGGCCCCAATATATTTCCTGACTGTTATACCGTGGTATGCTGGAGACATGTTCCAGACCTTTCATCCACAACTGTGGCAGACATCTTCAGAAGTGTCCCCGGAGACGGTTGCATCAAGAATAGTTTTCGATCTCCCGGGGTAATTTTATCCAGATATTTTTCAAGCAGTTACGCGCCTTACCTGCGGGATAACCACGTAAGCTTTTGTTCTGCAGGGGATGTGCTTTGAATTGCATTGGTATGGGTGTTGATTAGTTTATTTTTATGTGTTCGGTGAGATGGGATCTTTCAGTGCTGTTATATTTATACCAATATATATTTATACCTATATATTTATTAGCTCTATGCTAATTTCTCCGGAGGACTGATTAAGTTTGTGGGTTAAAAAAGAGAAGTTATAGGAACTGTAGGCTCTTCTGGCGGCGTAAGTATTCCAGGTTCTCTCAGGCTTCAAACCAGATGTAGATTTAGTTATGTACCAACGTTTCGGGAGCATACATTGTTGCCGTCTTCAGGGTATGCTGAAGGTTTCCGTTCAGGGTTCCCGTCTTCAGCGTACCTTGAAGACGGGAACAATGTATGATTCCGAAACGTTGGTACATCACCACATCTACACCTGGCTTGAAACCCGAGAGATCCTGGAATAAATGAGAAGTTGTTTTCTGAAATGTGAAGTTACATTAGATATTTAATACTTAAAAGTTAGTACTAAGTAATCAAGTGTTCAGTAGCTTTAATATTAAGGTTTATACCTGCATTTTACATAAAATTTATGTGTGTGCCATAACGTTGTACGCAAGGTTACGATTTACTGTATTATTTAATTATGACAAGATAGTTCTCAAATTTTCAAATTGTCTTAAATCATGGCTTCTATAGTCTTTAAATCGAAAGTCTCTTGTCTGCCTTGTCGTAAGTTATACAAAACATTAACTGCTCTTAATACTCAAACACACTCCCAAAAATAATGATAACAGTAATTCGCAATGTGAGCAAATTGCTATTTAAAATTTACAGTTGTAATTATAATTTCAATGATATTCGTTTATGAAGGGTTTTCCTAAACACAGTAGTGTTCAATCAAACAATTCAAATAATCCTAAGAGAGCATGAAAAAATGAACATTTGCACCGAAAACAGAATCAGAATTTGAAACAACTCGATATGCATATTACCAATGTAGACAAAAGGTAGTATCAAAGTTTATGAAAGAAAAATAATATACAAAGAGGTTTTAAGAGAGATCTGCATAAGGCATATTTCAGGAATGTCTGTGGAACAGTTGACAACAGTTTAAAGGGATAATATAGTAGAACTTCTTATAAAAATACTGAATTGACACAGGCTGTGCTTGCAATAACTGCAGATATGATAATGACTTTCATTAAAATTAGCAGTTGCCATAAGTCTAGGTCGTAATAAAATCATTATAAAATAAATTTAAAATCCAATGTTTAGTAAAATTGTGGCTACAATTCAACATAGAAGATTGAAAACAGAATGTGTAAGTGATAAGCTAAAGAAATGAAAACAAAAGCCTAAATGGCAGGGCATGAAATATTTTGGGCTCACTTGTAGAGATGGCAGTGTAGTAGTAATTTGTCTTTTTGTACATAATTGTTAATTTTATATCAAATGTTGGTTTATTTTTAAGGAAAATTTAGAGTTTAGAGAGGAGAACTGCTAAGTAACGGAAATGATTGAAAATAATTCTCTTAAAT
Source organism: Mantis religiosa (assembly GCA_030765055.1). Classification (NCBI taxonomy): domain Eukaryota; kingdom Metazoa; phylum Arthropoda; class Insecta; order Mantodea; family Mantidae; genus Mantis; species Mantis religiosa. The sequence goes on from CM060948.1 coordinate 64,433,501, forward strand.
GTATTATTCTAATATTTTAATTGAATTTGTTCGACACATTCACGGAGTGGAAGTCAATAACTTATACTTGATAAAAGGTGAAATTCAAAGCTTCAGCAGATTTAGTCGGCGTAGGGGATACCGTGATCAAGAAGGCGGTTCCCCCAGGGTAAGGCCTTTCCATTGCACTTCGGTTGGGCTGACCCCTGTGAGTGTCCAAACTGATGCAACTCTTGCGCCTAATTTTTGGTAGTCGGGACAGCGTATAGGCTGTCCTGGAATTATTAACTCCACAAATCTAGAGCATTCCTTGTGAATCCTTTCCCTCTCTCCCTCTCCCTCTTTCTTTCTTCATTTATTATGCCCGTCGTTACAGACGCAAGACATACTTAAACGAAGAAGTGAACGGGAGAAATGTTCCATATCACATAAATTTTCGTCTCACACGTCCTGAAAGACGTTTTTTTCTTTGAAAGGGTACGGCCAGACAAAAAAATTCATTGCCATAGCCGGGATTTCCACCACGGATCTTCTGGTCTCCATCCAGCCGCTCTAAACCATTGAGCTACTATGGCCAACGTGCCAACATGACTTTAAATTCACCAACTGACTTGTGTTTTCCGGGTAAACCAAAAGAAGTTCTCATAAACACATGAGACAGCTACCTGAATGGTGACTTACCATGCTGTAAGTACTTTAAGGCCCGGGCTTTATAGTTCGGAACATTATTAGGTAAAATTAATGGAAATTAATTGTTCTTTCACACTAGCCGTGTGTAGGACCCACTATGAAAGTGTAGAGCCAGACTGAACAATTCAATGCCGTGACCGGGATTTGAACCACGGATATTCTGGCCTCCGTCCAGCAGCTCTAAACTATTGAGCTACTATGGCCAACCTGCCGACATGACATTAAATTCTCCAAATGACTCGTGTTTTTCTTTCTTTCAATAACTCTGTATTTCATTCTGAAATAATATATTAGGTTTACTACTAACCACAGACCTCACTTATGATACGTGGTACACTTATCGAGGAAGGAATTACACGTTCTAAAGTTCCGCAGAAATTGTCTGCTGTTTGGCATTGTGTTTTTGTTTGTCGTGAAATTAAAATCTAATTACCCAGACACAAAATGTTCTGTATTTCCACCGAATTACAGTTGGAACACTTGCCGATTATACAGAATTACGTAGCGCACACAATTACAATTCACCAGTTCGTCCGTCACAATTCCACTCTGCACTAGCAGTTACGTACACTCCTCCGATGCACGTACACAGTCTTCCAGTCCGTTCCCTAACTGGGCGCTCCTCACGGCTGCTCGCCAAGAACTGAGCTGACTCGCCAACTACAGGCCTTATATAGGGAAGATCGCCGTTTCTAGAAAGTTCGCGGCGCGCACAATTATCCCGAGGTTTCGAGACGTCTGGTGAGAGGGGAAAGAGACGGTACAGGGCTCGCGCCGCTCTCCTAATCATCCCTTCAGCTAGTGACACGAGACAAATGGGTAGGCATGGTCTGAATGCTTCCCATCTGGCCCTACTTCCGGCCGGTTCTATAGGGAGTTCCGTCGTTCGAGTAACAATATATTTAAGAAATATTGTGTAAGGAAGTTTGCTGTATCGTGACATTTGAGAGAACATATGCTTTTACTTTCGAAGTCATTATAACTAGCAGTTATTTCCTGGCTGTAAAATGTGTAACAGGCCCGCTTTTACTACATACGGAACCGCATTCCGCCACACTGATGATACAGGTGATGAAGATGGAGCACCGCTGTAATGAAATGGCGGGGGAAATCGTAGATCCCGGAGAAAACCCACCCCAGCGCCGTGTTGTCCAGCAAAAATCTCACTTTTTGGTCGCCTGGCACCGAACCAGGAATTGGTGAGAGTCGAGCGGTCTAACCACTCAGCCACGGCACGGCCCCAATATATTTCCTGACTGTTATACCGTGGTATGCTGGAGACATGTTCCAGACCTTTCACCCAAAACTGTGGCAGACATCTTCAGAAGTGTCCTCGGAGACGGCTGCATCAAGAATAGTTTTCGATCTCCCGGGGTAATTTTATCCAGATTGTTTTTCAAGCAGTTACGCGCCTTATCTGCGGGATAAGGCGCGTAAGCTTTTGTTCTGCAGGGGATGTGCTTTGAATTGCATTGGTATGGGTGTTGATTAGTTTATTTTTATGTGTTCGGTGAGATGGGATCTTTCAGTGCTGTTATATTTATACCAATATATATTTATACCTATATATTTATTAGCTCTATGCTAATTTCTCCGGAGGACTGATTAAGTTTGTGGGTTAAAAAAGAGAAGTTATAGAAACTGTAGGCTCTTCTGGCGGCGTAAGTATTCCAGGTTCTCTCAGGCTTCAAACCAGATGTAGATTTAGTTATGTACCAACGTTTCGGGAGCATACATTTGGTCCGTCTTCAGGGTATGCTGAAGGTTTCCGTTCATTGTTCCCGTCTTCAGCGTACCTTGAAGACGGGAACAATGTATGATTCCGAAACGTTGGTACATCACCACATCTACACCTGGCTTGAAGCCCGAGAGATCCTGGAATAAATGAGAAGTTGTTTTCTGAAATGTGAAGTTACATTAGATATTTAATACTTAAAACTTAGTACTAAGTAATCAAGTGTTCTGTAGCTTTAATATTAATATTTATACCTGCATTTTACATAAAATTTATGTGTGTGCCATAACGTTGTACGCAAGGTTACGATTTACTGTATTATTTAATTATGACAAGATAGTTCTCAAATTTTAAAATTGTCTTAAATCATAGCTTCTATAGTCTTTAAATCGAAAGTCTCTTGTCTGCCATGTCGTAAGTTATACAAAACATTAACTGCTCTTAATACTCAAACACACTCCCAAAAATAATGATAACAGTAATTCGCAATGTGAGCAAATTGCTATTTGAAATTTACAGTTGTAATTATAATTTTAATGATATTCGTTTATGAAGGGTTTTCCTAAACACAATAGTGTCAATCAAACAATTCAAATAATCCTAAGAGAGCATGAAAAAATGAACATTTGCACCGAAAACAGAATCAGAATTTGAAACAACTCGATATGCATATTACCAATGTAGACAAAAGGTAGTATCAAAGTTTATGAAAGAAAAATAATATACAAAGAGGTTTTAAGAGAGATCTGCATAAGGCATATTTCAGGAATGTCTGTGGAACAGTTGACAACAGTTTAAAGGAATAATATAGTAGAACTTCTTATAAAAATACTGAATTGACACAGGCTGTGCTTGCAATAACTGCAGATATGATAATGACTTTCATTAAAATTAGCAGTTGCCATAAGTCTAGGTCGTAATAAAATCATTATAAAATAAATTTAAAATCCAATGTTTAGTAAAATTGAGGCTACAATTCAACATAGAAGATTGAAAACAGAATGTGTAAGTGATAAGCTAAAGAAATGAAAACAAAAGCCTAAATGGCAGGGCATGAAAAATTTTGGGCTCACTTGTAGAGATGGCAGTGTAGTAGTAATTTGTCTTTTTGTACATAATTGTTAATTTTATATCAAATGTTGGTTTATTTTTAAGGAAAATTTAGAGTTTAGAGAGGAGAACTGCTAAGTAACGGAAATGATTGAAAATAATTCTCTTAAATGTATTATTCTAATATTTTAATTGAATTTGTTCGACACATTCACGGAGTGGAAGTCAATAACTTATACTTGATAAAAGGTGAAATTCAAAGCTTCAGCAGATTTAGTCGGCGTAGGGGATACCGTGATCAAGAAGGCGGTTCCCCCAGGGTAAGGCCTTTCCATTGCACTTCGGTTGGGCTGACCCCTGTGAGTGTCCAAACTGATGCAACTCTTGCGCCTAATTTTTGGTAGTCGGGACAGCGTATAGGCTGTCCTGGAATTATTAACTCCACAAATCTAGAGCATTCCTTGTGAATCCTTTCCCTCTCTCCCTCTCCCTCTTTCTTTCTTCATTTATTATGCCCGTCGTTACAGACGCAAGACATACTTAAACGAAGAAGTGAACGGGAGAAATGTTCCATATCACATAAATTTTCGTCTCACACGTCCTGAAAGACGTTTTTTTCTTTGAAAGGGTACGGCCAGACAAAAAAATTCATTGCCATAGCCGGGATTTCCACCACGGATCTTCTGGTCTCCATCCAGCCGCTCTAAACCATTGAACTACTATGGCCAACGTGCCAACATGACATTAAATTCACCAACTGACTTGTGTTTTCCCCGGTAAACCACTAGATGTTCTCATAAACACATGAGACAGCTACCTGAATGGTGACTTACCATGCTGTAAGTACTTTAAGGCCCGGGCTTTATAGTTCGGAACATTATTAGGTAAAATTAATGGAAATTAATTGTTCTTTCACACTAGCCGTGTGTAGGACCCACTATGAAAGTGTAGAGCCAGACTGAACAATTCAATGCCGTGACCGGGATTTGAACCACGGATATTCTGGCCTCCGTCCAGCAGCTCTAAACTATTGAGCTACTATGGCCAACCTGCCGACATGACATTAAATTCTCCAAATGACTCGTGTTTTTCTTTCTTTCAATAACTCTGTATTTCATTCTGAAATAATATATTAGGTTTACTACTAACCACAGACCTCACTTATGATACGTGGTACACTTATCGAGGAAGGAATTACACGTTCTAAAGTTCCGCAGAAATTGTCTGCTGTTTGGCATTGTGACTTTGTGGGCCGTGAAATTAAAATCTAATTACCCAGACACAAAATGTTCTGTATTTCCACCGAATTACAGTTGGAACACTTGCCGATTATACAGAATTACGTAGCGCACACAATTACAATTCACCAGTTCGTCCGTCACAATTCCACTCTGCACTAGCAGTTACGTACACTCCTCCGATGCACGTACACAGTCTTCCAGTCCGTTCCCTAACTGGGCGCTCCTCACGGCTGCTCGCCAAGAACTGAGCTGACTCGCCAACTACAGGCCTTATATAGGGAAGATCGCCGTTTCTAGAAAGTTCGCGGCGCGCACAATTATCCCGAGGTTTCGAGACGTCTGGTGAGAGGGGAAAGAGACGGTACAGGGCTCGCGCCGCTCTCCTAATCATCCCTTCAGCTAGTGACACGAGACAAATGGGTAGGCATGGTCTGAATGCTTCCCATCTGGCCCTACTTCCGGCCGGTTCTATAGGGAGTTCCGTCGTTCGAGTAACAATATATTTAAGAAATATTGTGTAAGGAAGTTTGCTGTATCGTGACATTTGAGAGAACATATGCTTTTACTTTCGAAGTCATTATAACTAGCAGTTATTTCCTGGCTGTAAAATGTGTAACAGGCCCGCTTTTACTACATACGGAACCGCATTCCGCCACACTGATGATACAGGTGATGAAGATGGAGCACCGCTGTAATGAAATGGCGGGGGAAATCGTAGATCCCGGAGAAAACCCACCCCAGCGCCGTGTTGTCCAGCAAAAATCTCACTTTTTGGTCGCCTGGCACCGAACCAGGAATTGGTGAGAGTCGAGCGGTCTAACCACTCAGCCACGGCACGGCCCCAATATATTTCCTGACTGTTATACCGTGGTATGCTGGAGACATGTTCCAGACCTTTCACCCAAAACTGTGGCAGACATCTTCAGAAGTGTCCTCGGAGACGGCTGCATCAAGAATAGTTTTCGATCTCCCGGGGTAATTTTATCCAGATTGTTTTTCAAGCAGTTACGCGCCTTATCTGCGGGATAAGGCGCGTAAGCTTTTGTTCTGCAGGGGATGTGCTTTGAATTGCATTGGTATGGGTGTTGATTAGTTTATTTTTATGTGTTCGGTGAGATGGGATCTTTCAGTGCTGTTATATTTATACCAATATATATTTATACCTATATATTTATTAGCTCTATGCTAATTTCTCCGGAGGACTGATTAAGTTTGTGGGTTAAAAAAGAGAAGTTATAGAAACTGTAGGCTCTTCTGGCGGCGTAAGTATTCCAGGTTCTCTCAGGCTTCAAACCAGATGTAGATTTAGTTATGTACCAACGTTTCGGGAGCATACATTTGGTCCGTCTTCAGGGTATGCTGAAGGTTTCCGTTCATTGTTCCCGTCTTCAGCGTACCTTGAAGACGGGAACAATGTATGATTCCGAAACGTTGGTACATCACCACATCTACACCTGGCTTGAAGCCCGAGAGATCCTGGAATAAATGAGAAGTTGTTTTCTGAAATGTGAAGTTACATTAGATATTTAATACTTAAAACTTAGTACTAAGTAATCAAGTGTTCTGTAGCTTTAATATTAATATTTATACCTGCATTTTACATAAAATTTATGTGTGTGCCATAACGTTGTACGCAAGGTTACGATTTACTGTATTATTTAATTATGACAAGATAGTTCTCAAATTTTAAAATTGTCTTAAATCATAGCTTCTATAGTCTTTAAATCGAAAGTCTCTTGTCTGCCATGTCGTAAGTTATACAAAACATTAACTGCTCTTAATACTCAAACACACTCCCAAAAATAATGATAACAGTAATTCGCAATGTGAGCAAATTGCTATTTGAAATTTACAGTTGTAATTATAATTTTAATGATATTCGTTTATGAAGGGTTTTCCTAAACACAATAGTGTCAATCAAACAATTCAAATAATCCTAAGAGAGCATGAAAAAATGAACATTTGCACCGAAAACAGAATCAGAATTTGAAACAACTCGATATGCATATTACCAATGTAGACAAAAGGTAGTATCAAAGTTTATGAAAGAAAAATAATATACAAAGAGGTTTTAAGAGAGATCTGCATAAGGCATATTTCAGGAATGTCTGTGGAACAGTTGACAACAGTTTAAAGGAATAATATAGTAGAACTTCTTATAAAAATACTGAATTGACACAGGCTGTGCTTGCAATAACTGCAGATATGATAATGACTTTCATTAAAATTAGCAGTTGCCATAAGTCTAGGTCGTAATAAAATCATTATAAAATAAATTTAAAATCCAATGTTTAGTAAAATTGAGGCTACAATTCAACATAGAAGATTGAAAACAGAATGTGTAAGTGATAAGCTAAAGAAATGAAAACAAAAGCCTAAATGGCAGGGCATGAAAAATTTTGGGCTCACTTGTAGAGATGGCAGTGTAGTAGTAATTTGTCTTTTTGTACATAATTGTTAATTTTATATCAAATGTTGGTTTATTTTTAAGGAAAATTTAGAGTTTAGAGAGGAGAACTGCTAAGTAACGGAAATGATTGAAAATAATTCTCTTAAATGTATTATTCTAATATTTTAATTGAATTTGTTCGACACATTCACGGAGTGGAAGTCAATAACTTATACTTGATAAAAGGTGAAATTCAAAGCTTCAGCAGATTTAGTCGGCGTAGGGGATACCGTGATCAAGAAGGCGGTTCCCCCAGGGTAAGGCCTTTCCATTGCACTTCGGTTGGGCTGACCCCTGTGAGTGTCCAAACTGATGCAACTCTTGCGCCTAATTTTTGGTAGTCGGGACAGCGTATAGGCTGTCCTGGAATTATTAACTCCACAAATCTAGAGCATTCCTTGTGAATCCTTTCCCTCTCTCCCTCTCCCTCTTTCTTTCTTCATTTATTATGCCCGTCGTTACAGACGCAAGACATACTTAAACGAAGAAGTGAACGGGAGAAATGTTCCATATCACATAAATTTTCGTCTCACACGTCCTGAAAGACGTTTTTTTCTTTGAAAGGGTACGGCCAGACAAAAAAATTCATTGCCATAGCCGGGATTTCCACCACGGATCTTCTGGTCTCCATCCAGCCGCTCTAAACCATTGAACTACTATGGCCAACGTGCCAACATGACATTAAATTCACCAACTGACTTGTGTTTTCCCCGGTAAACCACTAGATGTTCTCATAAACACATGAGACAGCTACCTGAATGGTGACTTACCATGCTGTAAGTACTTTAAGGCCCGGGCTTTATAGTTCGGAACATTATTAGGTAAAATTAATGGAAATTAATTGTTCTTTCACACTAGCCGTGTGTAGGACCCACTATGAAAGTGTAGAGCCAGACTGAACAATTCAATGCCGTGACCGGGATTTGAACCACGGATATTCTGGCCTCCGTCCAGCAGCTCTAAACTATTGAGCTACTATGGCCAACCTGCCGACATGACATTAAATTCTCCAAATGACTCGTGTTTTTCTTTCTTTCAATAACTCTGTATTTCATTCTGAAATAATATATTAGGTTTACTACTAACCACAGACCTCACTTATGATACGTGGTACACTTATCGAGGAAGGAATTACACGTTCTAAAGTTCCGCAGAAATTGTCTGCTGTTTGGCATTGTGACTTTGTGGGTCGTGAAATTAAAATCTAATTACCCAGACACAAAATGTTCTTTATTTCCACCGAATTACAGTTGGAACACTTGCCGATTATACAGAATTACGTAGCGCACACAATTACAATTCACCAGTTCGTCCGTCACAATTCCACTCTGCACTAGCAGTTACGTACACTCCTCCGATGCACGTACACAGTCTTCCAGTCCGTTCCCTAACTGGGCGCTCCTCACGGCTGCTCGCCAAGAACTGAGCTGACTCGCCAACTACAGGCCTTATATAGGGAAGATCGCCGTTTCTAGAAAGTTCGCGGCGCGCACAATTATCCCGAGGTTTCGAGACGTCTGGTGAGAGGGGAAAGAGACGGTACAGGGCTCGCGCCGCTCCCCTAATCATCCCTTCAGCTAGTGACACGAGACAAATGGGTAGGCATGGTCTGAATGCTTCCCATCTGGCCCTACTTCCGGCCAGTTCTATAGGGAGTTCCGTCGTTAGAGTAACAATATATTTAAGAAGTATTGTGTAAGGAAGTTTGCTGTATCGTGACATTTGAGAGAACATATGCTTTTACTTTCGAAGTCATTATAACTAGCAGTTATTTCCTGGCTGTAAAATGTGTAACAGGCCCGCTTTTACTACATACGGAACCGCATTCCGCCACACTGATGATACAGGTGATGAAGATGGAGCACCGCTGTAATGAAATGGCGGGGGAAATCGTAGATCCCGGAGAAAACCCACCCCAGCGCCGTGTTGTCCAGCAAAAATCTCACTTTTTGGTCGCCTGGGACCGAACCAGGAATTGGTGAGAGTCGAGCGGTCTAACCACTCAGCCACTGCACGGCCCCAATATATTTCCTGACTGTTATACCGTGGTATGCTGGAGACATGTTCCAGACCTTTCATCCACAACTGTGGCAGACATCTTCAGAAGTGTCCTCGGAGACGGTTGCATCAAGAATAGTTTTCGATCTACCAGAGTAATTTTATCCAGATGTTTTTTCAAGCAGTTACGCGCCTTACCTGCGGGATAAGGCACGTAAGCTTTTGTTCTGCAGGGGATGTGCTTTGAATTGCATTGGTACGGGTGTTGATTAGTTTATTTTTATGTGTTCGGTGAGATGGGATCTTTCAGTGCTGTTATATTTATACCAATATATATTTATACCTATATATTTATTAGCTCTATGCTAATTTCTCCGGAGGACTGATTAAGTTTGTGGGTTAAAAAAGAGAAGTTATAGGAACTGTAGGCTCTTCTGGCGGCGTAAGTATTCCAGGTTCTCTCAGGCTTCATACCAGATGTAGATTTAGTTATGTACCAACGTTTCGGGAGCATACATTGTTGCCGTCTTCAGGGATTGCTGAAGGTTTCCGTTCAGGGTTCCCGTCTTCAGCGTACCTTGAAGACGGGAACAATGTATGATTCCGAAACGTTGGTACATCACCACATCTACACCTGGCTTGAAACCCGAGAGATCCTGGAATAAATGAGAAGTTGTTTTCTGAAATGTGGAGTTACATTAGATATTTAATACTTAAATGTTAGTACTAAGTAATCAAGTGTTCAGTAGCTTTAAAATTAAAATTTATACCTGCATTTTACATAAAATTTATGTGTGTGCCATAACGTTGTACGCAAGGTTACGATTTACTGTATTATTTAATTATGACAAGATAGTTCTCAAATTTTAAAATTGTCTTAAATCATGGCTTCTATAGTCTTTAAATCGAAAGTCTCTTGTCTGCCTTGTCGTAAGTTATACAAAACATTAACTGCTCTTAATACTCAAACACACTCCCAAAAATAATGATAACAGTAATTTGCAATGTGAGCAAATTGCTATTTGAAATTTACAGTTGTAATTATAATTTCAATGATATTCGTTTATGAAGGGTTTTCCTAAACACAATAGTGTTCAATCAAACAATTCAAATAATCCTAAGAGAGCATGAAAAAATGAACATTTGCACCGAAAACAGAATCAGAATTTGAAACAACTCGATATGCATATTACCAATGTAGACAAAAGGTAGTATCAAAGTTTATGAAAGAAAAATAATATACAAAGAGGTTTTAAGAGAGATCTGCATAAGGCATATTTCAGGAATGTCTGTGGAACAGTTGACAACAGTTTAAAGGAATAATATAGTAGAACTTCTTATAAAAATACTGAACTGACACAGGCTGTGCTTGCAATAACTGCAGATATGATAATGACTTTCATTAAAATTAGCAGTTGCCATAAGTCTAGGTCGTAATAAAATCATTATAAAATAAATTTAAAATCCAATGTTTAGTAAAATTGTGGCTACAATTCAACATAGAAGATTGAAAACAGAATGTGTAAGTGATAAGCTAAAGAAATGAAAACAAAAGCCTAAATGGCAGGGCATGAAATATTTTGGGCTCACTTGTAGAGATGGCAGTGTAGTAGTAATTTGTCTTTTTGTACATAATTGTTAATTTTATATCAAATGTTGGCTTATTTTTAAGGAAAATTTAGAGTTTAGAGAGGAGAACTGCTAAGTAACGGAAATGATTGAAAATAGTTCTCTTAAATGTATTATTCTAATATTTTAATTGAATTTGTTCGACACATTCACGGAGTGGAAGTCAATAACTTATACTTGATAAAAGGTGAAATTCAAAGCTTCAGCAGATTTAGTCGGCGTAGGGGATACCGTGATCAAGAAGGCGGTTCCCCCAGGGTAAGGCCTTTCCATTGCACTCCGGTTGGGCTGACCCCTGTGAGTGTCCAAACTGATGCAACTCTTGCGCCTAATTTTTGGTAGTCGGGACAGCTTATAGGCTGTCCTGGAATTATTAACTCCACAAATCTAGAGCATTCCTTGTGAATCCTTTCCCTCTCTCCCTCTCCCTCTTTCTTTCTTCATTTATTATGCCCGTCGTTACAGACGCAAGACATACTTAAACGAAGAAGTGAACGGGAGAAATGTTCCATATCACATAAATTTTCGTCTCACACGTCCTGAAAGACGTTTTTTTCTTTGAAAGGGTACGGCCAGACAAAAAAATTCATTGCCATAGCCGGGATTTCCACCACGGATCTTCTGGTCTCCATCCAGCCGCTCTAAACCATTGAACTACTATGGCCAACGTGCCAACATGACATTAAATTCACCAACTGACTTGTGTTTTCCCCGGTAAACCACTAGATGTTCTCATAAACACATGAGACAGCTACCTGAATGGTGACTTACCATGCTGTAAGTACTTTAAGGCCCGGGCTTTATAGTTCGGAACATTATTAGGTAAAATTAATGGAAATTAATTGTTCTTTCACACTAGCCGTGTGTAGGACCCACTATGAAAGTGTAGAGCCAGACTGAACAATTCAATGCCGTGACCGGGATTTGAACCACGGATATTCTGGCCTCCGTCCAGCAGCTCTAAACTATTGAGCTACTATGGCCAACCTGCCGACATGACATTAAATTCTCCAAATGACTCGTGTTTTTCTTTCTTTCAATAACTCTGTATTTCATTCTGAAATAATATATTAGGTTTACTACTAACCACAGACCTCACTTATGATACGTGGTACACTTATCGAGGAAGGAATTACACGTTCTAAAGTGTCGCAGAAATTGTCTGCTGTTTGGCATTGTGACTTTGTGGGCCGTGAAATTAAAATCTAATTACCCAGACACAAAATGTTCTTTATTTCCACCGAATTACAGTTGGAACACTTGCCGATTATACAGAATTACGTAGCGCACACAATTACAATTCACCAGTTCGTCCGTCACAATTCCACTCTGCACTAGCAGTTACGTACACTCCTCCGATGCACGTACACAGTCTTCCAGTCCGTTCCCTCACTGGGCTCTCCTCATGGCTGCTCGCCAAGAACTGAGCTGACTCGCCAACTACAGGCCTTATATAGGGAAGATCGCCGTTTCTAGAAAGTTCGCGGCGCGCACAATTATCCCGAGGTTTCGAGACGTCTGGTGAGAGGGGAAAGAGACGGTACAGGGCTCGCGCCGCTCTCCTAATCATCCCTTCAGCTAGTGACACGAGACAAATGGGTAGGCATGGTCTGAATGCTTCCCATCTGGCCCTTCTTCCGGCCGGTTCTATAGGGAGTTCCGTCGTTAGAGTAACAATATATTTAAGAAATATTGTGTAAGAAAGTTTGCTGTATCGTGACATTTGAGAGAACATATGCTTTTACTTTCGAAGTCATTATAACTAGCAGTTATTTCCTGGCTGTAAAATGTGTAACAGGCCCGCTTTTACTACATACGGAACCGCATTCCGCCACACTGATGATACAGGTGATGAAGATGGAGCACCGCTGTAATGAAATGGCGGGGGAAATAGTAGATCCCGGAGAAAACCCACCCCAGCGCCGTGTTGTCCAGCAAAAATCTCACTTTTTGGTCGCCTGGCACCGAACCAGGAATTGGTGAGAGTCGAGCGGTCTAACCACTCAGCCACTGCACGGCCCCAATATATTTCCTGACTGTTATACCGTGGTATGCTGGAGACATGTTCCAGACCTTTCATCCACAACTGTGGCAGACATCTTCAGAAGTGTCCTCGGAGACGGTTGCATCAAGAATAGTTTTCGATCTACCAGGGTAATTTTATCCAGATTGTTTTTCAAGCAGTTACGCGCCTTATCTGCGGGATAAGGCACGTAAGCTTTTGTTCTGCAGGGGATGTGCTTTGAATTGCATTGGTATGGGTGTTGATTAGTTTATTTTTATGTGTTCGGTGAGATGGGATCTTTCAGTGCTGTTATATTTATACCAATATATATTTATACCTATATATTTATTAGCTCTATGCTAATTTCTCCGGAGGACTGATTAAGTTTGTGGGTTAAAAAAGAGAAGTTATAGGAACTGTAGGCTCTTCTGGCGGCGTAAGTATTCCAGGTTCTCTCAGGCTTCAAACCAGATGTAGATTCAGTTATGTACCAACGTTTCGGGAGCATACATTGTTGCCGTCTTCAGGGTATGCTGAAGGTTTCCGTTCATTGTTCCCGTCTTCAGCGTACCTTGAAGACGGGAACAATGTATGATTCCGAAACGTTGGTACATCACCACATCTACACCTGGCTTGAAACCCGAGAGATCCTGGAATAAATGAGAAGTTGTTTTCTGAAATGTGAAGTTACATTAGATATTTAATACTTAAAAGTTAGTACTAAGTAATCAAGTGTTCTGTAGCTTTAATATTTATACCTGCATTTTACATAAAATTTATGTGTGTGCCATAACGTTGTACGCAAGGTTACGATTTACTGTATTATTTAATTATGACAAGATAGTTCTCAAATTTTAAAATTGTCTTAAATCATGGCTTCTATAGTCTTTAAATCGAAAGTCTCTTGTCTGCCTTGTCGTAAGTTATACAAAACATTAACTGCTCTTAATACTCAAACACACTCCCAAAAATAATGATAACAGTAATTCGCAATGTGAGCAAATTGCTATTTGAAATTTACAGTTGTAATTATAATTTCAATGATATTCGTTTATGAAGGGTTTTCCTAAACACAATAGTGTTCAATCAAACAATTCAAATAATCCTAAGAGAGCATGAAAAAATGAACATTTGCACCGAAAATAGAATCAGAATTTGAAACAACTCGATATGCATATTACCAATGTAGACAAAAGGTAGTATCAAAGTTTATGAAAGAAAAATAATATACAAAGAGGTTTTAAGAGAGATCTGCATAAGGCATATTTCAGGAATGTCTGTGGAACAGTTGACAACAGTTTAAAGGAATAATATAGTAGAACTTCTTATAAAAATACTGAACTGACACAGGCTGTGCTTGCAATAACTGCAGATATGATAATGACTTTCATTAAAATTAGCAGTTGCCATAAGTCTAGGTCGTAATAAAATCATTATAAAATAAATTTAAAATCCAATGTTTAGTAAAATTGTGGCTACAATTCAACATAGAAGATTGAAAACAGAATGTGTAAGTGATAAGCTAAAGAAATGAAAACAAAAGCCTAAATGGCAGGGCATGAAATATTTTGGGCTCACTTGTAGAGATGGCAGTGTAGTAGTAATTTGTCTTTTTGTACATAATTGTTAATTTTATATCAAATGTTGGCTTATTTTTAAGGAAAATTTAGAGTTTAGAGAGGAGAACTGCTAAGTAACGGAAATGATTGAAAATAATTCTCTTAAATGTATTATTCTAATATTTTAATTGAATTTGTTCGACACATTCACGGAGTGGAAGTCAATAACTTATACTTGATAAAAGGTGAAATACAAAGCTTCAGCAGATTTAGTCGGCGTAGGGGATACCGTGATCAAGAAGGCGGTTCCCCCAGGGTAAGGCCTTTCCATTGCACTTCGGTTGGGCTGACCCCTGTGAGTGTCCAAACTGATGCAACTCTTGCGCCTAATTTTTGGTAGTCGGGACAGCGTATAGGCTGTCCTGGAATTATTAACTCCACAAATCTAGAGCATTCCTTGTGAATCCTTTCCCTCTCTCCCTCTCCCTCTTTCTTTCTTCATTTATTATGCCCGTCGTTACAGACGCAAGACATACTTAAACGAAGAAGTGAACGGGAGAAATGTTCCATATCACATAAATTTTCGTCTCACACGTCCTGAAAGACGTTTTTTTCTTTGAAAGGGTACGGCCAGACAAAAAAATTCATTGCCATAGCCGGGATTTCCACCACGGATCTTCTGGTCTCCATCCAGCCGCTCTAAACCATTGAACTACTATGGCCAACGTGCTAACATGACATTAAATTCACCAACTGACTTGTGTTTTCCCCGGTAAACCACTAGATGTTCTCATAAACACATGAGACAGCTACCTGAATGGTGACTTACCATGCTGTAAGTACTTTAAGGCCCGGGCTTTATAGTTCGGAACATTATTAGGTAAAATTAATGGAAATTAATTGTTCTTTCACACTAGCCGTGTGTAGGACCCACTATGAAAGTGTAGAGCCAGACTGAACAATTCAATGCCGTGACCGGGATTTGAACCACGGATATTCTGGCCTCCGTCCAGCAGCTCTAAACTATTGAGCTACTATGGCCAACCTGCCGACATGACATTAAATTCTCCAAATGACTCGTGTTTTTCTTTCTTTCAATAACTCTGTATTTCATTCTGAAATAATATATTAGGTTTACTACTAACCACAGACCTCACTTATGATACGTGGTACACTTATCGAGGAAGGAATTACACGTTCTAAAGTTCCGCAGAAATTGTCTGCTGTTTGGCATTGTGACTTTGTGGGTCGTGAAATTAAAATCTAATTACCCAGACACAAAATGTTCTTTATTTCCACCGAATTACAGTTGGAACACTTGCCGATTATACAGAATTACGTAGCGCACACAATTACAATTCACCAGTTCGTCCGTCACAATTCCACTCTGCACTAGCAGTTACGTACACTCCTCCGATGCACGTACACAGTCTTCCAGTCCGTTCCCTCACTGGGCTCTCCTCATGGCTGCTCGCCAAGAACTGAGCTGACTCGCCAACTACAGGCCTTATATAGGGAAGATCGCCGTTTCTAGAAAGTTCGCGGCGATAACAATTATCCCGAGGTTTCGAGACGTCTGGTGAGAGGGGAAAGAGACGGTACAGGGCTCGCGCCGCTCCCCTAATCATCCCTTCAGCTAGTGACACGAGACAAATGGGTAGGCATGGTCTGAATGCTTCCCATCTGGCCCTACTTCCGGCCAGTTCTATAGGGAGTTCCGTCGTTAGAGTAACAATATATTTAAGAAATATTGTGTAAGAAAGTTTGCTGTATCGTGACATTTGAGAGAACATATGCTTTTACTTTCGAAGTCATTATAACTAGCAGTTATTTCCTGGCTGTAAAATGTGTAACAGGCCCGCTTTTACTACATACGGAACCGCATTCCGCCACACTGATGATACAGGTGATGAAGATTGAGCACCGCTGTAATGAAATGGCGGGGGAAATAGTAGATCCCGGAGAAAACCCACCCCAGCGCCGTGTTGTCCAGCAAAAATCTCACTTTTTGGTCGCCTGGCACCGAACCAGGAATTGGTGAGAGTCGAGCGGTCTACCCACTCAGCCACGGCACGGCCCCAATATATTTCCTGACTGTTATACCGTGGTATGCTGGAGACATGTTCCAGACCTTTCATCCACAACTGTGGCAGACATCTTCAGAAGTGTCCTCGGAGACGGTTGCATCAAGAATAGTTTTCGATCTACCAGGGTAATTTTATCCAGATTGTTTTTCAAGCAGTTACGCGCCTTATCTGCGGGATAAGGCACGTAAGCTTTTGTTCTGCAGGGGATGTGCTTTGAATTGCATTGGTATGGGTGTTGATTAGTTTATTTTTATGTGTTCGGTGAGATGGGATCTTTCAGTGCTGTTATATTTATACCAATATATATTTATACCTATATATTTATTAGCTCTATGCTAATTTCTCCGGAGGACTGATTAAGTTTGTGGGTTAAAAAAGAGAAGTTATAGGAACTGTAGGCTCTTCTGGCGGCGTAAGTATTCCAGGTTCTCTCAGGCTTCAAACCAGATGTAGATTCAGTTATGTACCAACGTTTCGGGAGCATACATTGTTGCCGTCTTCAGGGTATGCTGAAGGTTTCCGTTCATTGTTCCCGTCTTCAGCGTACCTTGAAGACGGGAACAATGTATGATTCCGAAACGTTGGTACATCACCACATCTACACCTGGCTTGAAACCCGAGAGATCCTGGAATAAATGAGAAGTTGTTTTCTGAAATGTGGAGTTACATTAGATATTTAATACTTAAATGTTAGTACTAAGTAATCAAGTGTTCAGTAGCTTTAAAATTAAAATTTATACCTGCATTTTACATAAAATTTATGTGTGTGCCATAACGTTGTACGCAAGGTTACGATTTACTGTATTATTTAATTATGACAAGATAGTTCTCAAATTTTAAAATTGTCTTAAATCATGGCTTCTATAGTCTTTAAATCGAAAGTCTCTTGTCTGCCTTGTCGTAAGTTATACAAAACATTAACTGCTCTTAATACTCAAACACACTCCCAAAAATAATGATAACAGTAATTTGCAATGTGAGCAAATTGCTATTTGAAATTTACAGTTGTAATTATAATTTCAATGATATTCGTTTATGAAGGGTTTTCCTAAACACAATAGTGTTCAATCAAACAATTCAAATAATCCTAAGAGAGCATGAAAAAATGAACATTTGCACCGAAAACAGAATCAGAATTGAAACAACTCGATATGCATATTACCAATGTAGACAAAAGGTAGTATCAAAGTTTATGAAAGAAAAATAATATACAAAGAGGTTTTAAGAGAGATCTGCATAAGGCATATTTCAGGAATGTCTGTGGAACAGTTGACAACAGTTTAAAGGAATAATATAGTAGAACTTCTTATAAAAATACTGAACTGACACAGGCTGTGCTTGCAATAACTGCAGATATGATAATGACTTTCATTAAAATTAGCAGTTGCCATAAGTCTAGGTCGTAATAAAATCATTATAAAATAAATTTAAAATCCAATGTTTAGTAAAATTGTGGCTACAATTCAACATAGAAGATTGAAAACAGAATGTGTAAGTGATAAGCTAAAGAAATGAAAACAAAAGCCTAAATGGCAGGGCATGAAATATTTTGGGCTCACTTGTAGAGATGGCAGTGTAGTAGTAATTTGTCTTTTTGTACATAATTGTTAATTTTATATCAAATGTTGGCTTATTTTTAAGGAAAATTTAGAGTTTAGAGAGGAGAACTGCTAAGTAACGGAAATGATTGAAAATAGTTCTCTTAAATGTATTATTCTAATATTTTAATTGAATTTGTTCGACACATTCACGGAGTGGAAGTCAATAACTTATACTTGATAAAAGGTGAAATTCAAAGCTTCAGCAGATTTAGTCGGCGTAGGGGATACCGTGATCAAGAAGGCGGTTCCCCCAGGGTAAGGCCTTTCCATTGCACTCCGGTTGGGCTGACCCCTGTGAGTGTCCAAACTGATGCAACTCTTGCGCCTAATTTTTGGTAGTCGGGACAGCGTATAGGCTGTCCTGGAATTATTAACTCCACAAATCTAGAGCATTCCTTGTGAATCCTTTCCCTCTCTCCCTCTCCCTCTTTCTTTCTTCATTTATTATGCCCGTCGTTACAGACGCAAGACATACTTAAACGAAGAAGTGAACGGGAGAAATGTTCCATATCACATAAATTTTCGTCTCACACGTCCTGAAAGACGTTTTTTTCTTTGAAAGGGTACGGCCAGACAAAAAAATTCATTGCCATAGCCGGGATTTCCACCACGGATCTTCTGGTCTCCATCCAGCCGCTCTAAACCATTGAACTACTATGGCCAACGTGCCAACATGACATTAAATTCACCAACTGACTTGTGTTTTCCCCGGTAAACCAATAGAAGTTCTCATAAACACATGAGACAGCTACCTGAATGGTGACTTACCATGCTGTAAGTACTTTAAGGCCCGGGCTTTATAGTTCGGAACATTATTAGGTAAAATTAATGGAAATTAATTGTTCTTTCACACTAGCCGTGTGTAGGACCCACTATGAAAGTGTAGAGCCAGACTGAACAATTCAATGCCGTGACCGGGATTTGAACCACGGATATTCTGGCCTCCGTCCAGCAGCTCTAAACTATTGAGCTACTATGGCCAACCTGCCGACATGACATTAAATTCTCCAAATGACTCGTGTTTTTCTTTCTTTCAATAACTCTGTATTTCATTCTGAAATAATATATTAGGTTTACTACTAACCACAGACCTCACTTATGATACGTGGTACACTTATCGAGGAAGGAATTACACGTTCTAAAGTGTCGCAGAAATTGTAAGCTATTTGGCATTGTGACTTTGTGGGCCGTGAAATTAAAATCTAATTACCCAGACACAAAATGTTCTTTATTTCCACCGAATTACAGTTGGAACACTTGCCGATTATACAGAATTACGTAGCGCACACAATTACAATTCACCAGTTCGTCCGTCACAATTCCACTCTGCACTAGCAGTTACGTACACTCCTCCGATGCACGTACACAGTCTTCCAGTCCGTTCCCTCACTGGGCTCTCCTCATGGCTGCTCGCCAAGAACTGAGCTGACTCGCCAACTACAGGCCTTATATAGGGAAGATCGCCGTTTCTAGAAAGTTCGCGGCGATAACAATTATCCCGAGGTTTCGAGACGTCTGGTGAGAGGGGAAAGAGACGGTACAGGGCTCGCGCCGCTCCCCTAATCATCCCTTCAGCTAGTGACACGAGACAAATGGGTAGGCATGGGCTGAATGCTTCCCATCTGGCCCTTCTTCCGGCCAGTTCTATAGGGAGTTCCGTCGTTCGAGTAACAATATATTTAAGAAATATTGTGTAAGAAAGTTTGCTGTATCGTGACATTTGAGAGAACATATGCTTTTACTTTCGAAGTCATTATAACTAGCAGTTATTTCCTGGCTGTAAAATGTGTAACAGGCCCGCTTTTACTACATACGGAACCGCATTCCGCCACACTGATGATACAGGTGATGAAGATGGAGCACCGCTGTAATGAAATGGCGGGGGAAATCGTAGATCCCGGAGAAAACCCACCCCAGCGCCGTGTTGTCCAGCAAAAATCTCACTTTTTGGTCGCCTGGCACCGAACCAGGAATTGGTGAGAGTCAAGCGGTCTACCCACTCAGCCACGGCACGGCCCCAATATATTTCCTGACTGTTATACCGTGGTATGCTGGAGACATGTTCCAGACCTTTCATCCACAACTGTGGCAGACATCTTCAGAAGTGTCCTCGGAAACGGTTGCATCAAGAATAGTTTTCGATCTACCAGGGTAATTTTATCCAGATTGTTTTTCAAGCAGTTACGCGCCTTATCTGCGGGATAAGGCACGTAAGCTTTTGTTCTGCAGGGGATGTGCTTTGAATTGCATTGGTATGGGTGTTGATTAGTTTATTTTTATGTGTTCGGTGAGATGGGATCTTTCAGTGCTGTTATATTTATACCAATATATATTTATACCTATATATTTATTAGCTCTATGCTAATTTCTCCGGAGGACTGATTAAGTTTGTGGGTTAAAAAAGAGAAGTTATAGGAACTGTAGGCTCTTCTGGCGGCGTAAGTATTCCAGGTTCTCTCAGGCTTCAAACCAGATGTAGATTCAGTTATGTACCAACGTTTCGGGAGCATACATTGTTGCCGTCTTCAGGGTATGCTGAAGGTTTCCGTTCATTGTTCCCGTCTTCAGCGTACCTTGAAGACGGGAACAATGTATGATTCCGAAACGTTGGTACATCACCACATCTACACCTGGCTTGAAACCCGAGAGATCCTGGAATAAATGAGAAGTTGTTTTCTGAAATGTGAAGTTACATTAGATATTTAATACTTAAAAGTTAGTACTAAGTAATCAAGTGTTCTGTAGCTTTAATATTAATATTTATACCTGCATTTTACATAAAATTTATGTGTGTGCCATAACGTTGTACGCAAGGTTACGATTTACTGTATTATTTAATTATGACAAGATAGTTCTCAAATTTTAAAATTGTCTTAAATCATGGCTTCTATAGTCTTTAAATCGAAAGTCTCTTGTCTGCCTTGTCGTAAGTTATACAAAACATTAACTGCTCTTAATACTCAAACACACTCCCAAAAATAATGATAACAGTAATTCGCAATGTGAGCAAATTGCTATTTGAAATTTACAGTTGTAATTATAATTTCAATGATATTCGTTTATGAAGGGTTTTCCTAAACACAATAGTGTTCAATCAAACAATTCAAATAATCCTAAGAGAGCATGAAAAAATGAACATTTGCACCGAAAACAGAATCAGAATTTGAAACAACTCGATATGCATATTACCAATGTAGACAAAAGGTAGTATCAAAGTTTATGAAAGAAAAATAATATACAAAGAGGTTTTAAGAGAGATCTGCATAAGGCATATTTCAGGAATGTCTGTGGAACAGTTGACAACAGTTTAAAGGAATAATATAGTAGAACTTCTTATAAAAATACTGAACTGACACAGGCTGTGCTTGCAATAACTGCAGATATGATAATGACTTTCATTAAAATTAGCAGTTGCCATAAGTCTAGGTCGTAATAAAATCATTATAAAATAAATTTAAAATCCAATGTTTAGTAAAATTGTGGCTACAATTCAACATAGAAGATTGAAAACAGAATGTGTAAGTGATAAGCTAAAGAAATGAAAACAAAAGCCTAAATGGCAGGGCATGAAATATTTTGGGCTCACTTGTAGAGATGGCAGTGTAGTAGTAATTTGTCTTTTTGTACATAATTGTTAATTTTATATCAAATGTTGGCTTATTTTTAAGGAAAATTTAGAGTTTAGAGAGGAGAACTGCTAAGTAACGGAAATGATTGAAAATAGTTCTCTTAAATGTATTATTCTAATATTTTAATTGAATTTGTTCGACACATTCACGGAGTGGAAGTCAATAACTTATACTTGATAAAAGGTGAAATTCAAAGCTTCAGCAGATTTAGTCGGCGTAGGGGATACCGTGATCAAGAAGGCGGTTCCCCCAGGGTAAGGCCTTTCCATTGCACTTCGGTTGGGCTGACCCCTGTGAGTGTCCAAACTGATGCAACTCTTGCGCCTAATTTTTGGTAGTCGGGACAGCGTATAGGCTGTCCTGGAATTATTAACTCCACAAATCTAGAGCATTCCTTGTGAATCCTTTCCCTCTCTCCCTCTCCCTCTTTCTTTCTTCATTTATTATGCCCGTCGTTACAGACGCAAGACATACTTAAACGAAGAAGTGAACGGGAGAAATGTTCCATATCACATAAATTTTCGTCTCACACGTCCTGAAAGACGTTTTTTTCTTTGAAAGGGTACGGCCAGACAAAAAAATTCATTGCCATAGCCGGGATTTCCACCACGGATCTTCTGGTCTCCATCCAGCCGCTCTAAACCATTGAACTACTATGGCCAACGTGCTAACATGACATTAAATTCACCAACTGACTTGTGTTTTCCCCGGTAAACCACTAGATGTTCTCATAAACACATGAGACAGCTACCTGAATGGTGACTTACCATGCTGTAAGTACTTTAAGGCCCGGGCTTTATAGTTCGGAACATTATTAGGTAAAATTAATGGAAATTAATTGTTCTTTCACACTAGCCGTGTGTAGGACCCACTATGAAAGTGTAGAGCCAGACTGAACAATTCAATGCCGTGACCGGGATTTGAACCACGGATATTCTGGCCTCCGTCCAGCAGCTCTAAACTATTGAGCTACTATGGCCAACCTGCCGACATGACATTAAATTCTCCAAATGACTCGTGTTTTTCTTTCTTTCAATAACTCTGTATTTCATTCTGAAATAATATATTAGGTTTACTACTAACCACAGACCTCACTTATGATACGTGGTACACTTATCGAGGAAGGAATTACACGTTCTAAAGTGTCGCAGAAATTGTAAGCTGTTTGGCATTGTGACTTTGTGGGCCGTGAAATTAAAATCTAATTACCCAGACACAAAATGTTCTTTATTTCCACCGAATTACAGTTGGAACACTTGCCGATTATACAGAATTACGTAGCGCACACAATTACAATTCACCAGTTCGTCCGTCACAATTCCACTCTGCACTAGCAGTTACGTACACTCCTCCGATGCACGTACACAGTCTTCCAGTCCGTTCCCTCACTGGGCTCTCCTCATGGCTGCTCGCCAAGAACTGAGCTGACTCGCCAACTACAGGCCTTATATAGGGAAGATCGCCGTTTCTAGAAAGTTCGCGGCGATAACAATTATCCCGAGGTTTCGAGACGTCTGGTGAGAGGGGAAAGAGACGGTACAGGGCTCGCGCCGCTCCCCTAATCATCCCTTCAGCTAGTGACACGAGACAAATGGGTAGGCATGGGCTGAATGCTTCCCATCTGGCCCTACTTCCGGCCAGTTCTATAGGGAGTTCCGTCGTTAGAGTAACAATATATTTAAGAAATATTGTGTAAGAAAGTTTGCTGTATCGTGACATTTGAGAGAACATATGCTTTTACTTTCGAAGTCATTATAACTAGCAGTTATTTCCTGGCTGTAAAATGTGTAACAGGCCCGCTTTTACTACATACGGAACCGCATTCCGCCACACTGATGATACAGGTGATGAAGATGGAGCACCGCTGTAATGAAATGGCGGGGGAAATAGTAGATCCCGGAGAAAACCCACCCCAGCGCCGTGTTGTCCAGCAAAAATCTCACTTTTTGGTCGCCTGGCACCGAACCAGGAATTGGTGAGAGTCGAGCGGTCTAACCACTCAGCCACTGCACGGCCCCAATATATTTCCTGACTGTTATACCGTGGTATGCTGGAGACATGTTCCAGACCTTTCATCCACAACTGTGGCAGACATCTTCAGAAGTGTCCTCGGAGACGGTTGCATCAAGAATAGTTTTCGATCTACCAGGGTAATTTTATCCAGATTGTTTTTCAAGCAGTTACGCGCCTTATCTGCGGGATAAGGCACGTAAGCTTTTGTTCTGCAGGGGATGTGCTTTGAATTGCATTGGTATGGGTGTTGATTAGTTTATTTTTATGTGTTCGGTGAGATGGGATCTTTCAGTGCTGTTATATTTATACCAATATATATTTATACCTATATATTTATTAGCTCTATGCTAATTTCTCCGGAGGACTGATTAAGTTTGTGGGTTAAAAAAGAGAAGTTATAGGAACTGTAGGCTCTTCTGGCGGCGTAAGTATTCCAGGTTCTCTCAGGCTTCAAACCAGATGTAGATTCAGTTATGTACCAACGTTTCGGGAGCATACATTGTTGCCGTCTTCAGGGTATGCTGAAGGTTTCCGTTCATTGTTCCCGTCTTCAGCGTACCTTGAAGACGGGAACAATGTATGATTCCGAAACGTTGGTACATCACCACATCTACACCTGGCTTGAAACCCGAGAGATCCTGGAATAAATGAGAAGTTGTTTTCTGAAATGTGAAGTTACATTAGATATTTAATACTTAAAAGTTAGTACTAAGTAATCAAGTGTTCTGTAGCTTTAATATTAATATTTATACCTGCATTTTACATAAAATTTATGTGTGTGCCATAACGTTGTACGCAAGGTTACGATTTACTGTATTATTTAATTATGACAAGATAGTTCTCAAATTTTAAAATTGTCTTAAATCATGGCTTCTATAGTCTTTAAATCGAAAGTCTCTTGTCTGCCTTGTCGTAAGTTATACAAAACATTAACTGCTCTTAATACTCAAACACACTCCCAAAAATAATGATAACAGTAATTCGCAATGTGAGCAAATTGCTATTTGAAATTTACAGTTGTAATTATAATTTCAATGATATTCGTTTATGAAGGGTTTTCCTAAACACAATAGTGTTCAATCAAACAATTCAAATAATCCTAAGAGAGCATGAAAAAATGAACATTTGCACCGAAAACAGAATCAGAATTTGAAACAACTCGATATGCATATTACCAATGTAGACAAAAGGTAGTATCAAAGTTTATGAAAGAAAAATAATATACAAAGAGGTTTTAAGAGAGATCTGCATAAGGCATATTTCAGGAATGTCTGTGGAACAGTTGACAACAGTTTAAAGGAATAATATAGTAGAACTTCTTATAAAAATACTGAATTGACACAGGCTGTGCTTGCAATAACTGCAGATATGATAATGACTTTCATTAAAATTAGCAGTTGCCATAAGTCTAGGTCGTAATAAAATCATTATAAAATAAATTTAAAATCCAATGTTTATTAAATTTGTGGCTACAATTCAACATAGAAGATTGAAAACAGAATGTGTAAGTGATAAGCTAAAGGGAAAGAAAACAAAAGCCTAGATGACAGGGCATGAAATATTTTGGGCTCACTTGTAGAGATGGCAGTGTAGTAGTAATTTGTCTTTTTGTACATAATTGTTAATTTTATATCAAATGTTGGCTTATTTTTAAGTGAAATTAAGAGTATAGAGAGGAGAACTGCTAAGTAACGGAAATGATTGAAAATAATTCTCTTAAATGTATTATTTTAATAGTTTAATTGAATTTGTTCGACACATTCACGGAGTGGTAGTCAATAACTTATACTTGATAAAAGGTGAAATTCGAAGCTTCAGCAGATTTAGTCGGCGTAGGGGATACCGTGATCAAGAAGCGGTTCCCCCAGGGTAAGGCCTTTCCATTTCACTTCGGTTGGGCTGACCCCTGTGAGTGTCCAAACTGATGCAACTCTTGCGCCTAATTTTTGGTAGTCGGGACAGCGTATAGGCTGTCCTGGAATTATTAACTCCACAAATCTAGAGCATTCCTTGTAAATTCTTTCCCTCTACCCCTCTACCTCTCCCTCTTTCTTTCTTCATTTATTATGCTCGTCATTACAGACGCAAGACATACTTAAACGAAGAAGTGAACGGGAGAAATGTTCCATATCACATCAATTTTCGTCTCACACGTCCTGAAAGACGTTTTTTTCTTTGAAAGGGTAGGGCCAGACAGAAAAATTCATTACCATAGTCGGGATTTCCACCACGGATCTTCTGGTCTCCATCCAGCCGCTCTAAACCATTGAACTACTATGGCCAACGTGCCAACATGACATTAAATTCACCAACTGACTTGTGTTTTCCCCGGTAAACCAATAGAAGTTCTCATAAACACATGAGCCAGCTACCTGAATGGTGACTTACCATGCTGTAAGTACTTTAAGGCCCGGGCTTTATAGTTCGGAACATTATTAGGTAAAATTAATGGAAATTAATTGTTCTTTCACACTAGCCGTTTGTAGGACCCACTATGAAGAGGTAGAGCCAGACTGAACAATTCAATGCCGTGACAGGAATTTGAACCACGGATCTTCTGGCCTCCGTCCAGCAGCTCTAAACTATTGAGCTACTATGGCCAACCTGCCGACATGACATTAAATTCTCCAAATGACTCGTGTTTTTCTTTCTTTCAATAACTCTGTAATCATTCTGAAATAATATATTAGGTTTACTACTAACCACAGACCTCACTTATGATACGTGGTACACTTATCGAGGAAGGAATTACACGTTCTAAAGTTTCGCATAAATTGTCTGCTGTTTGGTATTGTGACTTTGTGGGTTCGTGAAATTAAAAGTATAATTGCACAGACACAAAGTGTTCTTTATTTCCACCGAATTACAGTTGCAACACTTGCCGATTACACAGAATTACGTAGCGCACACAATTACAATTCACCAGTTCGTCCGTCACAATTCCATTCTGCACTCGCAGTTACGTATACTCCTCCGATGCACGTACACAGTCTTCCAGTCCGTTCCCTAACTGGGCGCTCCTCATGGCTGCTCGCGAAGAACTTAATTCACTCGCCAACTACAGGCCTTATATAGGGAAGATCGCCGTTTCTAGAAAGCTCGTGGCACGCACAATTATCCCGAGGTTTCGATACGTCTGGTAGTAGGGGAAAGAGACGGTACAGGGCTCCCGCCGTTTACCTAATCATCCCTTCAGTTAGTGACACGAGACAAATGGGTAGGTGTGAACTGAATGCTTCCCCTCTGAACCTACTGCCGGCCGGTTCTATAGGGGTTTCCGACGTTCGGGCAACACTGCTCCCTCCTCAAAGCTGGTCGTCCGAACAGCACTATCGTAGCGTACCAGTCGATCCAGGTGTACCACCAACATCTTCCCTCGGGGCACCTTCTGGATGCGGTAGGCCACGTCGTTAATCCTCTTCACCACCCGGTACGGTCCTTGCCATGGCTACTGGAGCGTCGGGAAGCGTCCCTTGGTCCGGGTAGGGCGTTGCAACCAGACCAGGTCACCTTGTTGGAACCATTCGCTGTTGGCTTGTCTGTCGTATCGGGTCCTCATGTGGTCGCTCGCCTTCTATATGTTCTGGCGAGCCATACCGTGCATGTTGTGGAGATGGTCCACCAGGTTCTCCACATACTCGGTCGCTGGCTGTTTCGCTTCCGGAGTGCTTCCAAAAGCCAGGTCACAAGGAAGGCGTAACCCTCGGCCAAACATTAAGCTGGCTGACGTCATCCCCGTCGCGTCGTGTGTTGACGAGCGCTATGCCAGCAAGAACAGTGGCACCTTGACGTCCCAGTCTCGCTGATGGCTGGCCACGCCCTTCCTCAAGTGTTCCTCTAATGTCTCGAAGTTACTTTCAACCATGCCATCCGACTGAGAATGTAGCGGTGTTGTGCGGGTCTTGTTAACCCCAAGTCTTTCTAGTGCCTCCTTCATCAGGTTGGACTCAAAATTGGTGCCCTGGTCGCTGTGGAGCTCCAGCGGCACCACAAATTAGCAGAACACTTGCTCCACGAGGCAGTCTGTGATTGTCTTTGGTTCTTGGTTCGGAATGGCATACACCTCCGGCCACTTAGTGAAGTAGTCCACGACCACCATCAGGTACTTTTTGCCACTGTCGGATATTGGGAACGGTCCAGCAATGTCAACGGCGAGCCGTTCGAATGGCGCTCCGACGTTGTACTGCTGCATGCAACCCCGGCTTCTAGTGTGGGGTCCACGACTCGCCGCGCACAAGTGACACTGACGGCAGCATCTCTCAGCGTCTGCTCGGAGCCTCAGCCAGTATTAGCGCTGCCCTAGTTTGTCAATCGTTCGGTTCGCTTCCAGGTGTCCTCCTGAACTACCGGCGTGCACTTCCTCCAAGACTTCCGGGACCTTACTTCGGGGAAGTA
Organism: Mantis religiosa; assembly: GCA_030765055.1. Lineage (NCBI taxonomy): Eukaryota > Metazoa > Arthropoda > Insecta > Mantodea > Mantidae > Mantis > Mantis religiosa. The sequence goes on from CM060948.1 coordinate 64,461,561, forward strand.
CCAACTGTTCTCTCTGCGTCTTCCCATCGGGCGATTCCCATACCCGGAACAGCATGCCCTCCCTGGTCTTCAACGAGTGCCATTGGGCCCAGTACGACTTGTAGTTGGCGCTCCTCGGTGCGATGCCTCCCAAGTTGGTCTCGTCCCTGCCTCCACTTTCCTCAGGAGTGGCCCGAAGTCTGCGTCCGCCAGCTGCTCCCTCCTTAGGCCTGCGCTATCCCAGCCATGTGCAGGCACTGCCGTGACTGCTCGAACTACTACGGCACGCTCCTTCTCTTCTTGTGCACTGGCCGTACTCTTCTGGACAGGGTCTTCGGGATATGGCGTCAGCGTTACCCGTTTTCTCTACGATGTTCCGAGGTGAAGTCGTACTCCTGCAATCTCTGGATCCAACGTGCTGTCTGGCCTTCCAAGTTCCTGAAAAACAATAGCCAGGTTAAGGCAGAAGGTCAGTCCTCAGGTGGAATGGCTGACCGTACAGGTACTTGTGGAAGTGCTCCAAAGTCTTTACTACCGCCAGTAACTCTCGCCGGGTGACGCAGTAGTTCTTCTTTGCCTTGGATAGCTTCTTGCTGTAGTAGGCTATCCCCGCTCATGGCCGTCCTGGATCTCCGATAGGACACCTCCAATGCATTGGTCACTTGCGTCGGTGTCCACAATGAAGGCGCCACCCGGTTGTGGAAATCCCAAAACTGGAGCAGTGCACAGGGTCTTCTTCAGATGCTGGAAAGGGTCTTCGGCGTCCTCCGTCCACACATATGGCCGGTGTTGCTCTGTCAGGCGGGTGAGGGGTTTGGCGATGTTGGAGAACCCCTTTATGAAACGTCGGTAATAACTGCACAGCCCCATGAATCTGCGCGACTCTTTCTTATCCTTTGGGCAAGGCCAATCTCTCACAGCCTGTGTCTTCTCCGGTTCTGTGACCACTCCAGTTGCTGAGACTATGTGGCCCAAGTAGTTCACTTCCTTGCGGAAGAGCTGGCACTTCTTCGCGTTCAGCTTCAAGTTGGTCGGCTGCAGTCTCTGTAGCACCTTACTCAGATTCTTGAGATGGTCTTTAAAAGTCTTCCCGACGATGATGATGTCGTCCAGCTGTAGCAGGCAGGCGTCGTAAGTCAGCCCTCTCATTACTGACTCCATGAGGCGTTGGAAGGTAGCTGGTGCGTTGCAGAGGCCAAAGGCCATAACTGTGAACTGCCAGAGCCCTTGTTCTGTCGAGAGTGCGGTCTTCTCCTTGTCTCTCGGGTCTAGAGCGCCTACCAGTACTCCGAATTCAGTTCCCGGGTCGAGAACCACTGCGCACTAGCTAGGGTGTCCAGGGTGTCGTCAATCCGGGGTAAGAAGAAACAGTCCTTCTGGGTGATAGCGTTCAGCTTCCTGTAGTCCACGCAGAAGCGTAGTTCGCCGTTCTTCTTCGTCACCAAGACTACATGGAAACCCCAAGGGCTGTCCGACTCTTCAATCACTCCCCTGAATCTCATGTCCTCCAGCATGTCTCGTACCGCCCCTTGCTTTGCCAGCGGAATGCGTCTAGCTGGTTGCCGAATAGGCCGGGCGTCCGCGGTGTCGATGCGGTGAAGCACTTTGTCCGTGCGGCCGTAGTCGCTGTCACCTTGGCTGAAGACGCGCTGGAATCGCCCCTACAGTTGTCGAACTTTATCCAGTTGTTCTGCGGTTAGGTAGTCGGCCGCCCTCTCCAGTAAGCCTTCTAGCCGGGGCTCCAGGTGTTGCGTCGGCACCGGCTCCTTTGTCCGTTGGATTTAGAAGTCTCACTGGCACCTCCTCTCAGCACGGCAGCAATGCCCTGGCTACACACAGACCGCGTACAGGCGTGTTCTGGTTCAGCATCATGTTCCTGGTTCTCTGGCCTTCCAGTCGCGCCGTCACCATCACCTCACTCCTCGCGGGGACAACCACGTCTTCGTTCAAGATGACCCCGCAGATTCCAAGGCGTTCTTCGGGTTGACGGAGTATAACCTCTTCTCCGTTGAGCCGCAAGACCTTCCTGCCGACGTCGACTGTCGCCTCGTGGCTCCTGAGGGCATCCAGTCCCAGAATCACCTCCTCGGCCACCTTCGCGACGAACACCCACAGACGTACGGTACTCCTTCCCAAGGTCAACTTTAGCAGGGCCTCCCTCTCCATAGGCAAGGTTTCGGCCGATGCGGTCACAAGCTGGTTTGGTCGGCTCGGCTTCCTCGTCGGCAAACCCTTCGCCACGTCAGGTCTGATGATGGTCATGGCCGCCTCGGTATCCACCAGCACCCGGCACCGCCTTCCTGTTACCCAACCGTCCGCGATGAGGCTAAAGTCCATCCGCTGGCTGACGGCGCGCAGTGTCACTCGAGGAGATGGTGTGGACGGCGCCGACTTGCTCCTCGCCACGCCGGGCCTTACTCGTTCTTCCGGCTGCCCTTCCTGGTGTCAGCAGTCTCTCTCTATGTGTCCGGCTGTCCAAACCCCAACACAGGCCACTAGGTCTTCGCTGGCGTCCCTGGGCTGGTCTTTTGTCTCCGGTGTAGAGGACACTCCTCGTTCTCGACGTCGGAATAGCAGTTACCTTGGTCGCCTCCATCCTTAATGCTGCCGTTAGCGCCTCGTGGATGGTTTTATAATCGCCGAGCATTAGTCGCTGAGGAATCTCCGTGTCTCGTACCCCGTCAACGAATGTGTAGGCAGCTTCCCGGGATACAAACTCTGGTGGGAGGTCGACTAGGGCCTTGCTACCCAGTTGTTCATCTGCCAGTGCAAACTCCTGCAGCGTCTCCCCTGGCTGCTGTGACCTTGCCTTTAGCTGGCTGCGGTACGCTGCGGCTAAGCGGTGATTTCCAAAAAGATTCTCCAGGGCCTCCCAGATGTCCTTGTTCGCCGCCGTTGTCCGTACCGCGTTCAGGACTTCCGTGGCCCGTCCCAGGAGGCTGGCTACAAACTGTGTGGCCTCCTCATCTTGTGGCCATTTGTTGTGCTTGGCCACCGCGTCGAATTGTCGGCGGAAGACCTCAAACGTTGACGCGCCGTCATATTTCAGAGGTTTGACGCGCGCCGATGTTTTGTTGCGTCCCGGCGCGTCGGCCTTCAAATCCTTCAACCTCCTGCCGACGACGTCCTCCACCATGGCGTTCAGGGACTTGACGCTGCTGTCGGCCTTTCCTTCCAGGTTGCTAACGCGGTTAGCAAGGTCTTCGACGTCTTCCACCATGGCGTTCAGGGACTTGGCGTTACTGTTGGCCTTTTCCTCTATGTCATTGAAGCTGTTTGCCAGGTCCTCGACGCGCTCATCCACTTGGCCCATCCGCTTGCCCAGCTCCATCACGTCATCCTTCACGCCGGCCAACCGTTCTTCGAATTTGGCGGCGAGAGCCTCGTTCGCCGCTTTAATTTCCGTGGTCAATTCGGTCTTTATCCTTCAGTTCCGCGGCCAGGTTCTTGTTTGCCGTTTCCGTCTTCGCTGTTAGGCTGTCATTAGCTGTCTTTATTTCTGTCAGTTCGGCCTTCATTTCCATCATCTTCTCCAAAATCTTTTCCAATGCAGCTTCCATTGTGGTAATATCCCACTTCTGACACCAATGTTACTTTGTGGGTTCGTAAAATTAAAAGTCCAATTGCACAGACTCAAAATGTTCTTTACTTCCACCGAATTACAGTTGGAACACTTGCCGATTACACAGAATTACGTAGCGCACACAATTACAATTCACCAGTTCGTCCGTCACAATTCCACTCTGCACTCGCAGTTACGTACACTCCTCCGATGCACGTACACAGTCTTCCAGTCCGTTCCCTCACTGGGCGCTCCTCATGGCATCTCGCCAAGAACTGAACTCACTCACCAACTATAGGCCATATATAGGGAAGATCGCCGTTTCTGGAAAGTTCGCAGCGCGCACAATTATCCCGAGGTTTCCAGACGTCTGGTGGGAGGGGAAAGAGACGGTACAGGGCTCCCGCCGTTTACCTAATCATCCCTTCAGTTAGTGACACGAGACAAATGGGTAGGTGTGGTCTGAATGCTTCCCCTCTGGCCCTACTGCCGGTCGGTTCTATAGGGAGTTCCAACGTTCGGTATTTTTAGAGCTTTCTGACGATTTAACGGTATTCGACATGCTCATGTTTCCTCTACAACTGAAATCTTCAGATCTATTCGCCTCATTGGAACATCTTGTGATCAATCGTAGATATTATCCGTTTTCATTTCAGGAGAGAGAAAACGGAATAATCAGTTTCAAACAACGCATCAAGCAAGGCAATCTCATCTTCCCATTCCTTCTTAATTTAAGTGAAACACATATCATGTACAGCATCAGAAATAAGTGGCTAGGAAAATTATGGACATGTATTCTCTTTTGGACTAATAGTATTTTCTTTAATTGAAAAGGATATACACACAGATAATGATTGATCTCCATTGGTCACCAGTCTTGTTCAATAAATCTGCTTAAATATTAACAGCAAAAAATCTAAAGCTATCATAGTTAAGAAAGCTAATCTTGATTAGAGGTTATTAAAACTCTTTGTTAGTGACATAAGGAGAAATGCTGCTGAAGAAGTTACATACGTAAGAGTGATCTTGAACCATTACTTAGGTTTTAAATTCCGATGACATGTTCCAAAAGTAGAATCCCACTTAAATACGCTGATACACCCTTAAATAAGTGCTAGTGGTTAACCAAGTCATAGGACCATCTTTGACTTTGTGGATGTCTAGCGTTATTTAAGATCAAAATCACAACATACATTGCGTTGTTAATTCACTATTTATTCCACATTTTAAATACAACAGTTATAACAAAATAAAATCGTCATAACAACGTTTATGCATCTCCAAGTTGACAAACCTCAGAACAATTGCCACAAGTACTCCCCCCTCCTAATGGATGGCTAAGAATCTTGAAAGTAGTCGGACTGTTCTTCCACTACGAGTTGTTCGCGTAGAATTACCTGGAAGTACTGGTGTCGATGCAGCAGATATGGGTTTCACACGTGGACTTTCAACTAATCCATGTGATGGGTTCATTAGGTAAGCAGCTTTTAGGCGGTCAATAGAGACGGTATCATGCTTGTTGTTGCGATCGATTGTGAAGAATTTCCATTTAATAACCCGTTTAATAACTTTGAATGGACCTTCATAAGGTTGCTGTAAAGGTTTCTTAACTGCATCGACTCGCACGAACACATGGGTTGCTGTAGATATTGCAGATGGACAGAACAAAATTTTGAATTTGCCTTATTCATATATGTAGGCTGGTTTTCACGAAATTCAGACCTTGGCTGTTTCAACTATATTGTCATGTTCGTATCATCTTGCTCAGTAGGAACGAAGAATTCCCCTGGTAAACGAACTGGTTGATCAAAAAGTAATTCTGAGACAGCATATCCACTTTCGGCAATTACATTTCGTAGTACAAGACGTACAATTGGAAGTACCTAGTCCTGTTTGAGATGGCATTTCACTGCAGCCTTCAGCGATCGATGCCATCTTTCCACTTTGCCGTTCGATTGTGGATGTTAAGCGGTAGTACGGAAATGACATACTCCGAGTATAATGTTAAGATGCTTAAATAGTGTTGACTCAAATTGTCGCCCTCTATGTGTTGTGAGGTTGTAAGGCGTTCCGTATCTTGAAATCCATTCAGAAACAAATACCTGTGCAACAGATTCTGCTGAAATGTCTTTTATCGGAATTGCTTCTGACCATGAAGAGAATCGATCAATGATTGTCAGGATGTATCTATAACCTTATGATACTGGAAGCGGCCCTACGATATCCAAGTTCCCGTGTTCAAATTTTTGCTGGACGTGCGGAAATGTTCCCAACGGACTTTTTCTTTAAAAAAAAGTACATATAGTTTTATTCCATAATACTTTGAATTCTTCTTTTCAGATGGTACAGTTTTAATACTCTTTTGCTGTTGTTTAAAATGGAATCACATGTAGTAACTTTACTCAAAAACTATAAATCACAGTGGCAGTGTTTAAATTATAGAGTACAAAAATGTAGAAAAATGAAGATATAAAAATTAGTAGAATTAATAGGAAATGTCTTAATATAGTAAATTGGAAGTATTAAAATTATTCTGAATATCATGACAATTTTGATATATTAATATATAAAAATGTTATTATAATATAAAAACAGATGTCTTATTGCCACTGTGGACCTCAAATTATATGCTTCTCTAAACTTGAAGCTGCAGATTGCATTTACTTTCAGCTTATTAGTAACGGTTTTCTGCTACAAACATATTTGTAGTGTCTGCCTTCCAAATGGCCCGTTTATGAAGTACAATTTTTATTGGAACATTATACAATGGTACGAAGACTGTAAATTAAATTCTGCGAATTCCTGATAACACTTCTATGTCATTGATTTACACTTGTTAGAAAATGAAAGGTATTTTGATAATGCAAGTTTCTTAGAAGCCTTTCTTAATAACTAAACATCAACAATACACCTAAGGTGTTAGATGAAGCTTACGTTAACGCTGTGGCAAATTATGACTGCATTAAAAACCTATCTCAGCTACTACGTACAACTGGAACAAAAGGACGCATATAAACCAATGAGACATATGCATTCCTTGATGTTCCTATCTTCAAAACGCAAAAACGCAAAGATGTTGAGTTATTTCCACAAGTTTAAAACTGTAAACTGTTAAGTTATAAATATTAAGGGCTTAAGTAAGCTCTGATTAAAACATCATGCATATAAATGCAATGGTTGTTTTTGATCGTTCATTTTCTGGACCTTTCTCAAGTAAACACCGCTGTAGGCATTATTGTGCATATGAAACTTTCTCTTAGGTGTTTAGACGCTGCCCAAGGGCAAATTAAGCGTTACGGCCTAGCCAAAACACTTCGTAAAAATAGTCGGGAAATGTAAAGCGAATTTCACTGCTTTATAGACAAAGTAAGTAATCGACACACAAAGTGGGATGGCTCAGGCGGTTTCGTCTGTGGCCCTCATTCGGGAGGCCCGGGTTCGATTACCGTGGCCGACCTACCTGACCCATAGATTTTTTCGGGAATTTGCCCGGTTTGCCAGGCGAATGCTGGGTAGGTTAGTTACATAAACCGAATTTCCTGTCACTCCATTTCATATCATCTCTCATCCGGTGGTCTCTTTCAGAGTAGAAGTGTCAACAGGTGTCTCGGTGGTGCATGGCAGGATGATATGCTATGAATCAACCACTTGCTCCTCCGGTAGGTCGGTTGCCGATCTCCGTACCGACTGTTGTGACTGCTTCCAACCCACTGTAGGGAACGTCCGTTGCCCTGGCCTACCGGGAGAGGTTTCCATCTAAGTAAAATGTAGAGATATTGCCGTCTGCACTGCTGTGGCTCCTCAGGACGGCCACCTTCTGTCCCCTCTCACCTCATTCCTACTTGAGATAGACAATAGATCAAGTCTGGTCGCAGTGCCGAATTACCTCCGTAGTAAGAAAACAAGTAATATACATCCTAGCCATCAATAAAAAGAAGTTCCTATCACAGATTTATGACTAACCCAACCAGCAAAGATCAACCTGAAGAAATAATGAACAAGAAATAAGTGAATAAAAAGAGAGAGGGGAAAAAAGGAAAAGGCTACCTAATGAACCCATTCGGTCACACTTCGAGTAGTTTAACATTGTAAAAATATATGTTTTGTCAGGTCTTCCGATTGGATCAGGTATAACATTAACCAAGAAATTTTATATAGAAAATAAGTAAAATCATAGTGAGAATATTGAGACACTATTCTGCAATATATAGAAACCATGTAAATTATACTAAGAGCATTTCGTTTGTTGAAGTATTAATTTTAACAGTCAAAATACATAAAATACTTTTATTGTTATTTTATATACTCATTTTGATGTTTGTTGCCTACATATAATACTGTATTTTTGTGTTCACCTGAGTAGTTATGATATTTCTATATATATATATATATATATATATATATATACTTGTATCCCTTATTCTGCGTAACTTGGCAAATTCAAATAGAGTTACATTTCCAAATAAACAGTTCACCTTTTAGAGGAAGTTTTTCTTTGCCAATTGCAGCTTCAGTAAGCCCAAGCCAATTGGGTTATTCCTTTGCAAATATATGAAAGTTTATTTACTCCACTTTTGCTTTAAACAGATTTTTCTCTGAGTAGCAATTTCTCCTATAAATGAACTGTTTCCTCCAAAACTCTTGAAGATCCGAATTAAATTTTAAAATTGTTAAGTTTTGTATCACCCGAGATTTCTTTTTTATGTAATTTACGTCCTCAACGTTAAGTCATATCGCACGATGAATGGAATGGATGAAATGATGATCAAATGAGTCCGGGGTCCATGGAGCTTAGAGTTACCCGATATTACAAACTTTGACGACATTGCACCATTTTGGACGGCATGAGTGAAGCTTAAGTGTATTACAAGGGTAAGGCATAGCGCTCAATGAATTATTTGTGAAGTCACACACATTACAGACGTGTGTAAATTATTATACTCAATGGTGAAATTTTTAACATATAACGTTTATTTTCTATTTATTTGACAGAAATAATATTACAATTTTTTTTCAACTCTTAGTATTTTGTATGCATTCCTTTAGCCTTTATTACTATTTAGATGCGTTTGGGCATGCTCTCTACAAGGGTGGAGCACTTTTCTTTTATTTCTTCATTTCTGTGCCAAATGCTTATCAGGCCCTCAGTAAGCTGAACTTTTGTTGTTATTTTCAAACTTTTCAGTCTCTGTCTAACAATACCCCACAGATTCTCTATTGGATTTAAATCAAGGCTATTCCCCGGCCATGGTAATACTTTTACATTTTCTTTGAGGAACTGGGTTACAGATTTTGCTCTATGGCAGGGAGCACTGTCATGCATGAACACAAAATCACCCTTTAGAACCCATTCTTTACTCTGTGGAAATAGTCCTGTTTCTAATACACTTTTATACTGTTTCTGCTCCATAGATCTCACAACTATGTATAATATTCCAGGTCCATGGACAGACATACAGCTCCAGACCATTTTTGATATTGGGTGCTTTACTCTTTCATCGACACACTGAGGGGAAAATGCTTCTTGATTTGTCCTTCTCACATATTGACTGCTCTCTTCAAATACTTCAAACATGGATTCATCTGAGAAAATTACCTGAAACAATAAAAACCTCTATTAATATTAAACAGTTTTAAAATTGCTCAAAGATAGTTCGGGCTGATATTTCTGTACCGCGCTGCTTTAGTTGATTACTGAGGTCAATGCCGGTTTCTCTTCTATTTTGTTTTGCCACCTACACAAGTTTTCTTTGCATCCTTGGTGATAGCTTTTTTCCTCCCGCATTTTCCATCTCTTTGTGAGGTCAACGTCTCACCGAATGTTAAAGCTTGATTAATGTGACCAACATATTTTTGTGAAATACACAATTTCTTAGCTGTTTCGCGTTGTGAATAAAGAGTTTCCTTCAAAAAGCTCTCAGTTATAGCTACTTTCCTTGGGAATAAATCAACAGTTTTACCCATAACCTCACTTTTGAACCAATGTGAATGCTAAGGATAAGATACGCGATGTTACCTGGCTTGAGATCAATTAATAATAAATACTGAGGATATATTAGCCATAAACACAATAAAGGCAAATATTAACAATCTTCAGTTACTACATTCACCAAATGAAGGCAATATCACCAAACAGAAGGATAAACAGACATGAAGAAAATGGCTGCTCTTAATTCAGAGCTACCACCATATTACTATAAGTAAAAGAAAACTCCCCCAGCTATTATTAAGAGAGAAATTTCATTGAATATGCTTCATATTATATCAAGGAAAAGAATTACGACAAATTGAAATAGGTTACGGCGGTAAACAACTATTCTTTTGAATGTTAAACTGAAGCAAAGTAAAAAAAACATGAATGAGTCTAATAAATTGCACACGTCTGTACTTTACGAACAGGCGCGTTGCCTATATCTCGACTACAAATTCAAGAATTTATATGTCCATCATTCCATAAAATCAGAATGCTCTTAAAACGTCCTTGAAAATACAACAAAAACAACATAAATGTGGAGAACAGGAACGCGTAACTCTAATCGAATATTCCCTCTAAGTACAAGAGGAACAAAGTTACGCATTACAAAGCATAGTTTCGAGAACTGTCTTAAGTGTTTTCGTTACTCACTGGCTTAAATATTCAGGGTGAAACAGAAGAGGATGTATCACACTATGGGATCTTCTACCACATTCCTTGAAAATGCTTTAAAGAGGATACTTCCTGATGGCGCTCCCAAACTTTAAAGAGAACGGGATTAAAACACTGGATATGTATATACACACCTCACAGCCGTGCTGTACCACGTCCTGTAATTCGGGAAAACAGACTTCCAAACTAATATGCAAGCGGCAGTTCGGAATTTTTATGAATTTCTTAAACATTACGCTTCTTTCCTTAATATTCTGGGGATTCAACATCAAAATTATGCAACCGCTTCTTGATTTATTATTCAATCTTTACTGTTTCGTCCTTTTATTAGTGTTTAACGTCACACCCAGAAGTTTCAGCTTTTTCATCATGAAAAATTTTTGAACAACATATGGAAGAATGCCTACAGCCTGATTAAGGACGTGCTATCAGAAAAAATGACAGACCCTTTTATTCCTTCATTTACACGATCCGTATATGCCACAAAACGCCTATTCTTCATTATACAGACACGTGTCAGAGAACATTTCAAATCTGTCGGTCATGATTTTTCTTTGTCCGTCGTTCCGGATTGTGATTTGAACGCCTACAGCAACTTTTTCTCACAACTCATTACCAAGGAATGGAACTGTGAACATTTTCACGTTCTAATTGTGAAAATACATTTTTCTCTTTTCCGTTGACATATAGGAAAGAAAATGTTGGTAACTGCTTCCCCGAAACACCTTATTACGTTCACAACAATGTTTTGGACTGCACTAGGTTTGACATTCGCGTACTTTTTCAGAAGTTTTCTGTGGATTCGATGGTTATATTGAGAGATTGTTATTCTTTACTCTGGCCACTTCATGGCACTTCTCTTTGAAAAGTTAGCATTAATTTTTGGAGAGAAGAATATTGTAAAGTTCAGTGTTAAGGCTTTAAATCTACAATCGAAAATGTAAATGATAGAGTCCTTTTTCGGAAGGGGACGCGTTACACACTGTGCACTGCGACCTCCACAGAGTAGTTAACATTCCCTGGAGGAAGAAATGAAGTGAGGGAACAGCAGAAGGTCACAGGATCGCAAGTAGATAACCACAAAGACGCGCGGAGGTCTCTAACAAGTGCTGAGAACTCCTTACCCCGGTGCCAGGCAACACTCCGTGTTCGATGTCGACAAGCATCGTCAACATGAGGACACCGACCACACAGCACCGCAAATGCTGACAACAGATTCGCAGTGCGCAATCATTCGCACCACCTGTCCGGCGCTACCATACACCACGAGCCTGATACCACATTTGAAAAATAATAAGGTGATTGAATGCAGGAATGTGATGGGAAGGAAATGGTGGTATGAGGTATGTACCCCAGCATTCCCCTAAGTGATAAGGGGTAACCCGAAACGCCCAAGTCACAGCACGCGTTCGACAGGAATCGAACCCACGTCCTCCCGAATGTAAGTAATGTGATGACCTGGTTATCTATAATCCATGGCCTCCATCAATCATTGCAAAGGATTTTACTCCATATTAAAAAAACCTCCCCCGAATGTGAGTAATGCGATCGCCTGGTAATCTACAATCCATAGCTTGCATCAATCAAGACAAAGGAATTTAATCCATATTAAAAGAATATCTTAATGTATGTCAGTAGATTGGAAAGAAGTCGCTCTTTTTCTAGAAGGAATCTGAACAGCTAACGACCACTTACATGATGGGGATGAATGTGTCAACATTCATTTGGTTGATGTAATTCATAGTTCATTGCGTGAGAGGGACGTATCTGTTACAAAAACAGACTGTTGTTCCACAAAGGGTATACAGTTACTCAAACGCTACAACTATATCAGGTTCACACGATTATGTGTTTACAACTTCACGCGCGTTAAAGTGTACACATGTGTTTGCGCGCGCGCGCATGTGTGTGTGTGTGTGTGTGCGCGCGCGCGCATTTACGAGCGTACAAGTGTGTGTATTTTTAGAAACTCACAATTTTTCTACGAGAAAAATAAAACAAATCTTTTCAAGAATACTCACATACAACTACTTTGAATGTTGCATTTCTCTTTATTTACACCTACAGAACTTGAATTATGCTCCAACTTTGAAGGATCTATAAGGCAAATGATCTGAGTTAATAGCCCTTTTCGCACCAGGTGATTCTCTCAGTTCGGCTGGTCTTGGTCGACATAAATGTTACTGTTACGGTCAGTTTAAATTATTATACAGTTACATCTCAATTGGCAAAACGTTTGTAGTTATTTTGCGTAACAAAATCATTGATTTAATAAATTTAAGACATTTGCTAAAGTAACGCTATGCGAAGAGGAAGCAAGACACGTAAAATAAAAGCCGAAGACAGGGAGCTGCGAGCTAAGAGATAAAATGTTTATCTTAATATTGCCTGTCGTCCTTCTTCATATTCCAGTGCGAACCATTTGGCCTTCAGCACTTTTACAGGGCTTCTCTCGGCAAGAAATATCTTCTCATTCGGTGATTCATTCTCAGCCAAAATATATTGCTCTGCCTGATCAGTTTAGTATCGTACTTGCTTCATATTTTTCGCATAAAACACTTCTGTCTCTTCACTTCACATACCGATTCTTCTTTGTGCTTCCATTTCAAATACCTCTATTATTATTTTTCTCATCAAAACTCAGCGTTAAACTTAATGCATTATGCATTACTTACCATACAATAACCTGTTACTTCACCAAAACTGCTAAATCATTTCTTTAACAGTCTTCTCGCTTTTAAAACCATATTTATCATTTACACACTCTGGTTTTGCCAACAGCTATTAACAAATATGTCACGTCCCAACATGCTTCTCACTGTTGTCATTCATCAACTTTAGAATGCTCCTCTGCTACAATCGCTTATCCACTCATGCATGTGATCATTCTTTCTCCCACTATCATTTCTCCTTCTATCTACAACTATATTCATGATGCAGGGTGGGTAAAAACACACATCCTTTTAGCACGCGTTCCCATTCCGCATGCCAAAATTTATTTCATCCTGACCCTGATTATTTCCCTCTTAGTGGTAGCTTAACATCTCTCATCAAAGTTGAAGATCCTTGTCATCTCGTGATACATCTACTTCAAATTCTATGGCCAAGCTATCTTAAATATGTCTTGCTTTATCTTACTATACTAGATATTTCTTAAACCTTTTTGGTGTGCTCACTTTATTTTCGGGCAACAAGCCAGGTGGAAAGACGATTAAATATCTACGTTTCGGGAAGGTGCATCGCTCCCATCATCAGGGTATTTATATAAAATGTTATAACCACAAACGGAACACTGGATATAACACCAATATAAAAAAATACAAAGCACTATCGAAATTCGCATTACTGAACAAAAGACTGTTTTCAGTAAATTAAATGCCAGGTCAGGAAATGGCGTGAGTATAAAAATTGTGTACAAGAAACGTAACTACTTAACTTGATTATCACGCTGTATTGAACTTTGCTTCTTAAATCGACGGATTTCCATTTTTAAGGTAGGTTTCCAAGAGGAGCTGAACTGAAATCCAGCATCACGATTAAGCGTGCTAGTAAATTAAATGGCAGGTCAGGGGATGGCGTGAGTATAGAAAATTTGTCATAGAAATGTAACTACTTAACATGATTATCACGCTGTATTATTCTTTGCTTCCTAAATCGACGGATTTCCGTTTTAAGCCCGGTTTCCAAGAGGAGCTGAACTGAAATCGTACTTTGCTTCAATGCTGTTTCTGTCTCCAATTAATCACACTAGTTTCCAGAGTTTCTTTGTCGAGTTTTAGTATTTTATTGAAGTTACATCAACCCATTTCTCCACTGTAAGTAGAACATTTACTTTTTTAAATTTCTTTTCAATTATTATCTTTCGCTTATACAACGGATTCTTTCGGCTACAGTCGTTATTTAGTTTTCAGTAGGAAATCAGTCGAGTTGGCTCTGGGATAAAGTGCAAGGTTAACATATGAGGTTCGCGGGATTAATTCCCCTTAACCGCTCAACCTAACCTCGATATTTCGTAGTTTTCCCTGGTCGGTAGGTGAATACTGGAATTCTTTTTTTTCCCTGGCACGACTTTATCTCCCTCATTCCATTCCATTCCTTTCCGCTCGGTAGCGTAGATGGTAGCGTGTCTGCCTCACGTTCAAGAGGACTCGAGTTCGAAACTCGGTCAGGGCAAGTTACCTGGATAAGGTTTCTTCCGGGGTTTCCCCTTATCCTGGAAGGCGAATGTCGGGTAACTCTAAGCTCAATAGACCCTGAACACATTAGAGCATCATTTTACCCATTTCATTCATCGTCCGATATGACTTAACGTTGGAGGACGTAAATTACAAATAGAAAAACATTCCTTTCCTTCTCGTGTTTCATACGTTCCTCCTTGTTTCACAATATCAGAAGTGCTGGACAGGTGGTGCAGGGGATTGGTTCAAGGATAAAAAGTATTCCCAATGGACAAATTGCTGCTTGGGTTTGTGTGAATTGTTCATCACTTACTCTGAGTGGCTTCGGCAATAGGTGGAGTCTTCAGCCAGGAAACGATTGGGACTTCCTTGAACACCTCTGTTGCCTGTCTACCTGCGGTCTATTGCCTACTGCGGTTCATTCTGTTTAATCGTACGTAATGAAGGGGCAGCCACAATTGATTTAAAGGGCGCTATGTGCTATCCTTGCAGTCACAGAGACGTCCATAACAGACCTTCTTACAGACTCAGCCGCTATCAGTCAACGGGCGCCACGTAGCCTTTAAAGTAAAACAACCTGCCACAAATAGGAACTACCCAGCAGTTTCAGGCCATTATACCAAGCGCAGGCCTTCATATGCCAGCTAGCCCTCAACGAAAACGCAGAACTACTTTGCTTCACTGAGCGAGTGATATAGAATCGAAATCGACAAAAAAAGCCAGTTGTACAACTGTTAGTACCACGTGATACTAGCGATAACTGGGAGAGTGACCTGGGAACCTAAATCTCCGAGAGACGAGACCTGAAGATCAAGACCACCATCAAAGTCACCATTCGCTTATAATCAACTACAAGCATCTCATTAGAAGCTCGTCCTAATGCCATCTCTGCCATTCCACAATGGCCACCAATTTCTATACACGATTTAATCAAAGTAAATTCACTTCCCATACGCTAACAACGCTCGTCCAAAGTAATTCTTAGGTGGGGCGCCTTGGTCTCAGTCAAGGTCCTGCCTAACCGACAACCGCCGGCAACACGTATCCACAAACACTCTGCGAACAGGCGATACTGCGCACCATATGCATAGGGTAACAATGCCGTTAGTACCTGTCTTTCTCATCCTTCTTCCTCCCATATTACCAATGCCGGGCTTTCCTTTATACATTTAATCCCAACTTAGCATTTAAGGCTACTTAGCATTTAAATTACGTATCTTAAATTTTATTCTGGCGTTAACGTTATTTGTCATTTTATTCCAATATTCGTATATTTCGAGGTATATCTTCTAATTTATTAGCCTTTCCCTGAAGTTATTCTTAATATCGAATTGTTTCCTCTGATCCTTTATTTTTTCATTTCGAATGCCATCTCTACCTACTTTCCAGTTATCTAGTTCAAAGAAAAACTTAGTTCACAGATCAGGAATGTGATCTTAAATGAATATGTATTTGTTTCTGGTATGGTAAGCGGTTTTCATTCAATTATAAAGGCTTTTAATGTGATTAAAGTATGGAGAGGATACCCAACATGGATCCTTCTTGCTTACGATGCCCAAAAGAAACGGATGTGGTGCAAGAATCGCAGGATGTGTACCATTCGACACATACATGCACAGGAGTCTAACGATTTCAAGCTTGATGACAGGGTCATATAGAAGAACTGTCTAGAATACGTTTCCATCTGGCGGAACCTATGAGAGCTCGACCAATTGAGTTGGCTAATGAAAGGCTGCCATCCGGCATGTTTGCATTTCTGCTGGTAGTAGAGCACTTACATTCCAAGATCGAGTTTAATGTTCGTTTCTTTGTTAATTTTCTTTATCTACGATTCATCCTCTGTTATTATCCTTCTAACTTACATAGAAATAGAAACGTGATTTTCTTCCCAGTATTTTATTGGGTTTTAGGAGAACAAATTTAATGCACAGCTCCTCCATGTTTTCCACATTCCACTTTCCAGCATTGGAAACAGTTGAGTGCTCTGACTAATTAGGCACCTCGGACCTATTTTTGGTATCTCAGTGGTTGTGCAACGAGTATAATGTATTTGTAATAACTACTTGTCAAGTGATATATTTGAAGACATGTCTATGTCAAGTTGCTAATATTAGTCAATGTTATTATTTAAAGCTATTTTTGTTAGAAAAAAGATGCAACTAAGGCCTTTAAATCCACTGTAGGTTTCGAATTTTATATCGCAAGGCAGGAAAGTTGCCAATCGAACCGCAATTTTATGCTATAAATTGATACCAAACGACAAAAATACAGGTTTAGGAACACTAGTTATTCTTGGTATGGTGGAATTCTTTTGTACCATTATATACTAACATGCATAAGCGAATTCATGATGGAGTACTCTCCCAAATCATATCTTTCGGGGAAATACTGTTGTTATTTCATGTGAATGGTGTCAAAATAACCAAAGTGTGACCTTAAAATTACCTTAGAATAAGGGTACAATCAGAGGTGCGAGATTTATTTTCAGTGAGGGAATAAAAATAAGTTCTATAAGTAATTAGCTAAAGCAAAGATTTGAACGGGCGATTCATTTCTTAAAATAGCCGGTGGCATTTTTAAATTTATCACCACCAAGAGATCAGATAACTATAATTCCTGTGTTGAAATTTTGCCCGGGAAAATAGTGTGTGATGTCGGCATCTATCGTCTCTGCAAATACCCATGAATTTCCCTCCAACATTCAGCAGCCTAGGAACATTCCATTTATGTATCTTTGTCGCTCTCGTTCTCTCTTCTCATATGTTTATAATGGGATTGTTCTAGTTTGAGACAGATTACAGTAGGGGCAATACAGACAGATTAAACGAGGAGTTACGCAAACGAAGATTAACACACAGTAATTGGAGTATCAAATTTGTCGCCACAACGTAGGGTATCTCATGCGGCAGCTATAACGTTCTGAACATTACACCCCCAAACGTGACTCCACCATCGAGGCGCCACATACTCCCTCAGAGTAAATGTCGCTTTGATCAGTGCTTTTGAACCAGTAAAACATCAGAAGTGCCGATCTGCCTGCTTCCCACAAAACCAGAGAGATACATTTATGGCTTCTAATTCAGTAATTCGAAATTCTATACATTACTCGTATATGCATGGCATGATCTTGAAACTTATTTGTGACTTTACTGACGCCTTCATGTTGCTTTTTATGTATAGAGGCTGGTTAGTGTGCAGATACTGTAACGAAACGGTGTAGATGCACCGAGATATTTTGATGCATGTTTAATAGGTTGTTCTCAAGTATGCATCTGACGAAGGAATGCTCACCCTAATGACTGATCATATATTAACTCAGGGATAATATTACATAAATGAGCACTATATAAATACTTTATATTTGTATAGGCATTATTAGTACTAGTATTATCAGCACCTATTGCTTAAATCCGGGAACTCTGACACTTAGATATCTAATTTCACGATAAATTAGTCTTCATTGAAATTACACTTTCCAAAGTTTATCATGGTCGCTACCACCACTGATTACCCTAGAACTGGGAAAATATTAAGTTTCCTTTGCAGCAAAGGTGAAAGTAATATTAAATATATTGTAGAGTCAACAAATAAAACGAAGATGATAATTCACACGTTTGCCGGTGACTTCATAAGGAAGTAAGGTAATCTCTTAAAGAAATTTAGCGAAGCAGTAGCGGTACATACCATGTTTACCTGGTGGAACAGTACTAGAGACTATCTTATTACGACTGAGTGTCTTGACAGTCAACACTTGGCTTGAGAGCTCTTCAGGAACAAGGACTGCTGTGTGTTGCTGAAATTCGATGCTATATATGGACCGCAAATTGGACGGAGCCATGCTGCAGCTACATTTCCGGAAATAGTGTCTTATTGCATGAATATTTTCGTTGCTTTGTTTACTCTTTCATTACAAAGTAATGTGTAATGGATGCTATCCCAATTTTTAAATATGTAATACTTAATCTATATTATCTTAAATCAATGTCTGCTGCTAATGCCTTAATAATGAAAACTGAAGTAAGCAAAATGCTTCTAAAATATTTAATAACCAATAAAATGACAACTTTCAGCTTTAATTGTGTTTTCAAATACAGCGGTATCCGTATCTGTTATGGCAATGAACTTGTATCTAGAATCAAATACCTGCAGTACAGCAATAAGACAATGTACCTTCATTATGTATAATATAGCAATAATAAACTATATTTTGAAAGGGTAGAGCCAGAGTGAAAAATTCAATGCCATAGCCGGGATTTGAGCCACGGATCTTCTGGTTGGCCATAGTAGCTCAAATGGTCAGAGCGGACGGAAACCAGAAGATCCGTGGTTCAAATCCCGGCTATGGCATTGAATTTTTCACTCTGGCTCTACCCTTTCATAGTGCATCCTACACACGGCTATTGTGAAAGAACAATTAATTTCCATTAATTGTACCTAATAGTGTTCCGAACTATAAAGCCCGGGCCTTAAAGTACTTACAGCATAGTAAGTCGCCATTAAGGTAGTTGTCTCATGTGTTTATGAAAACTCCTAGTGGTTTACCGGGGGAAACACGAGTCAGTTGGAGAATTTAATGTCATGTTGGCATGTTGGCCATAGTAGCTCAAATGGTCAGAGCGGCTGGGTGTAAACCAGAAGATCCGTGGTTCAAATCCCGGCTATGACATTGAACTTTTCAGTCTGGCTCTACCCTTTCATAGTGCGTCCTACACACGGCTAGTGTGAAAGAGCAATTAATTTCTATCTTTATTTTGTCAGTGCCACAGAATTACTTAAGAGAAATTAGGTTATCAGAAAGGCTGGTAAATTTGTACTTTTATTGGATCGATAGCCACAGTGATAATTTATTTCATACATATTTTCTAATTATACTATTTTATGAAAAACCGGTTATAAAATAACGGAAGGAAGTAGCTTTCAGAAATGTTATTTTAAAATATTCACAGAATGTAGCAGTGTGGCACTACGCTGGAGCTTTCACGAATACGAGGTTCTAGAGGTACCCTGAGACTATCGGTCGTTATCAGATGGAGTCAGGAGCTAAGGGAACATCCCCTTGAATCTTAAAAAGAAATTAATGTAAGCAGTATTTCAAAACTCAAGCCTTAAATATATAAACGCAATGAATACATATTGTTACTTACATTTAAAGTAGAAAGGACAAAGAAGTGCAAAAGCAGAAAACACCCAGTGTATTAAAATCAGCTCTGCGAGCAAGAGAGTCATTCCTTACCATGTATATTAAATTATACTGTTGCTATTTTGAGATGCATTCTTTCCTACTCTCAATATTTCCAACTCTTACATCTTTTTTCGAGCAACTAGTGTTACTAATCATTACTAAATTCCATCCGCTTGTAAATTTGTTTTAATTTAGGCTTTTATTTCTTCAGTAATCTGTTTGAAATAGATACACTTCCTTTTGCTTTGTGGAAAATGTAAATTTAGCCTATGACTACGAATTTATTCGGACATCGTTTCATTAATAATATTGAGATATATTTTATTTAGCCTAGAAAGGCAATAATGTGTAGATGCAAGTAATGTCCTATTGTACAGAGCATATCAGGAGGTCCATCTGCACTAGATTTATTGATCTAGGTTTTCGCTTTGCAGACCATTATGAACAGTTGCCAAATTCAAATGTGTAATGATCTTTTTTCTGCAATAGCCGCAGTTTTATTGACTTTGCCCCTACAACACAGAAAACATTGCTCTCTCTGCCGTTTGAATGGTTGTTTATATTTGCTTTCCAGCTGGTGCTGAGCTACTATACTGAATAATCAAGAGAGAAAATGTATAACCCTCATACTGAGAAGTGCTGCTGCTGCTGACCATATAGCTATTATATTGCACACATATTGCAGTGGGAAGTATATTTTGTACAAAGCCAATGGGCTGTGGTAGTAAAATGGCACGGTAGATTGGGCTAGTATCGACACGATTAGCCGAAGTCGTTAGGACTTCGTGAATGGGAAAGTTGTGGTTTAAATCCCGCCTGGATTGTCCATCCTGTTTGCGGGTTTTCCAGGCTTTCGTCAGTCTCCATGTCTGGAAAATACTGGGAAGATACCACAAAATATAGGCACTGGGAGTTTCCTTCCTAAATTTCCTTCTCATTTATAACTTTATTTATTGGACCATCAATTTTTTAGCCTGTGGTGCTGTATGCAATGAGGCAGGTCGTCAAACACTACTAAAATGAATTGTAGCTGCACCAATATGAGTCATTGTAGTGGGTATCTGTGCTAGTATGAGAGTAAGTGATATGCTGTATTATACTACACTTCACTGATTAGTTGTTATTATACTACACAATTGTCCTGTTTAAAGAGCTATTGCGGTACAAAACGTATGTAATGAGCAGAATCTCTGCAAGTCAGAAATTTATTCTGAGGACTGGATTGGATTAGATGCGGAAGGGATTCCACACTGAACTTTTATGTGAGATCCCTGGGAGCAAAGAATGAAATGGGAGTCAGCATGAGAATCCCTATCGTGAGCTGGAGATTCTTCATTTCGGCGCCAGGACTTGCAATGCAGCCACCAGCCCTTCCCAGCAGGATCGGCAATTACAATGCCACCCCTACTCCAAGAACAGTAGTTACAGTGCACAAAGTCCTCAATGAACAGCTTTACACTTGCTCATGTTCGACACGTTCGATCCTGAAAAGACCAGATTGAAATGAAATAGATGGACAGGAATTTCCGATAAGTAAATTACCTCACCCAGAAATCACCTAGTGGCCAATAAAAACTACAAGAAACCCTTTGGTCAGATTTGCCGTTCATATGAATGAATTCCAAGCGCCACCACTTGAGCACGCCGCTCGGTAACTGTGAGCAAGTATCATAATACACAAGTGGTATATTCATTAATATCTATTTTGATCAGAGAGCTATAGTGACCTAACCACAGTGTATTCAGCTCTATCTGTGCTGATTGAAGAGTTAGGTATTTTTACGAGGCACTCGTCTATATCTATTCAGTCACAGAAATACTGTGCTCCACATCGGACATGTTTGGTTATATCTGTAACTGTCGGAGAACAAATGTGATGCACAGTAGTTCATTCAGCTCTGTCAGTTCAGGTTGTGAATTACTATGTTGATACCAGGGCATTCGGCAATATCTCTGATGGTATGAGAGTTGTATTACTGCACGCTCGGTGATTTTACTTGTATCGGTGCTGGACATAGATCTAATGAACTTTACACTTGGAAAATTTAGTTGTATCAATTAGATATATGACAACCGCAGGGATGTTTTAATGCAGTGCAATAGTCATACTGGTCAGAGAAACAGTGCGTGTATGTCTGGAATTGCATTACATCTGTGCTGATGAGAGATATTGCTGTTTATACCCGAAGCACTTAGTTATATCTGTGCTGTGGGAAGTAAATTCCTATCAACTGTACTGAAAAGAAAGCTTATGCAATGCACATGTGGTGCTTTGTTTCTTTTGGTAGTATTTAAAGTCCGTTCTTATACATAGGCGGCACAGATGTTTGATGCTAATTATACATGAGCTGAAATATTAATTAGGAAAGAAACATTGGAAGGAAGAAATTAAAGCGTAAGTTTAGGGTACCTTTCTGTCATTTGCTGGTTATGAGGACCGAAGAATATCTGTAAAATCCTCCAATAAAGGCGGACGAACCTGAAGGGATTTGAACCGCGGATCTCCGTTTACGAGTCCGTACTCAACCATGACTACCCCTTTTCGATTGAGTCCATTTATACTGGAAAGACTGAGTTATTGTAGTCCACATATCTGTATTGACCAGAGAATTTGAGCATAATTCTTCTGTTTTGACATCATTCAAATCTAACGTTCCTGCACTGAGAGCCATTGAGCTGCACAGCCACTGTATTGAGCTGCATCTGCTCAATTAAAAAGATGCTTTAATACACACGAAGCGTATTTGGCTGTAGGTGTATGCAGTTGTTCCTGTGCTGGTCAATGAACTGCTTTACTGCATATCCGGTTGTTCAACTGTGTCTGTGTGTTCATGGAACTAAAGCAATTTGCACCTTATGTATTCAGCTATGTCTGCCCTGGTGATATCATTTACTGCACTGTCCAATCAACGTATTCTGCTGCTTCTCTGCTCACTATTGTTATCTTGTACGCTTCCTGTGAATTCAGCTTAATCTGTGCTGGTCGTAGAGATAGTGTACTCCCACTCGTTCATCTCAATCTGAGATAAATTCATCTATATCTTTGTTGGTCATAGAATTCTGTAACCCATATCCGGTTTATGCATATGCATTTTAATTGTCACAGAGGAATGGAAATGTACAGTCGATGCATTCAGTTACATGTGATCTGGCCACATACCTATGGCAGTGCACACTTGGAGTATTCAGCTGCGTCTCTACTGGTCTTACAGTAATTCTGCAGTGCATTCGGTGTATTTAAGCTCATCTATGTTCACTGATTGGCCATTGCGTTCCATTGCCAGTATATTCTGTTCATTTAGCTTTTGTGTTGCATACCCTGTGTATTCATTTGTATTTTTGATCATACAGCTAATTCGTGTACACTTTATGTTTTCAGCTGTGTTTGTGATGGTCATCGAGCTATTGCACTACACTTGTGGTGTATGTAACTGTATTTCTACTGGTCGTATAACTACTGTACTGCACACCCGATGTAGTCATATTTATCTGTGATATTCGGAGAGCCATTCCGATGCGTTCAGCTTTATCTTCGCTGGTCATTGAGCTATTGTGCTACACACTACTTTTGTAATATTTTTCTGCAAGCAGCTGAATTGATTTTCGATTCCAACTCACGGTCTAGTGATTGCCATGACCACATGAGCAGTTACGAGTATCAAAAACCCATTCCTAATATTCCACATGAAGAACCTCTATCAGCGTTAACTTACTTTACAACAAAGCTGTTAATACTGCTCATACTAAATTACGGATAATTAAAAGTATATGTAGTTGAACATATAAAATGACAATAAAATCCTAATTTCTCCAAGCTGCAAAACTATACTGGAAACAAAGCTATTCTGTAACAAATGTTAGTCTTAGCAATTAGGTTCAAAATGAATGAAATATTTAGCAGAAAAATTATGTTTTAGTTAGGCCGGTATTAATGTCAGAATATTGTTATAATGATATTTTTTATTTATTTAGAAGAATGCTTAAATGAAACAATAATACATAGCAGGACATTATTTAAGTTAATTGATTACTTGTTACATAAAAATACATAAGAACGTTACGTGTAAATCAAGCATATACCAAGGATATGTTTATAAGCAACGTTTTCCATTTTTCCTCTCTTTGATTCTTTCTTTCTTTCTTTTCTCATACTTCTTTCATTTTCAAGACTGTTTTAGATTCCGGATTGCACTCACCTGTAGGTAAGTAAGGCTTAAGTATGCTGAAACTTTCTTTTTTTGGGGTATAATTTAGTGTTTTCGCCTATGTCATTATGGTTAGAACTACACTAAGCAGGTGATAACAAACTAAGACGGACCTTCAGACAGAAAATTCTAAGTCAACGCTATGACTCACTGATTAATTAGTTCTTAAATAAATAATCAGATCATTCCTTCCTATGTATAACCAAATGCACTGAACCAGATACCCACTATCACAAGTACTTTACGTTAAAGGTAATGAATTATAAGTATTGTGGAAGTAAGGCAACAGAAGTATCTGATTTACACAGATATAATTCATAATTTCGTAAAGCGAATTTGTCCAAATTAAAGATAGCAATTCCAGTAGCCGCGTGCAGCAAAATTATTTTGATTTAACTAATATTTTAATACTACTATAGGTAAACGTTACAACTGTAAACGTGTGCATGCTGCACTTTATTGTGTAATAAGTAATACAAATAAGTAATTCTCTTTGAAATGATTGCAAGTATCAGAGCTTGTAGATTGCCTGTTGTCGGCGTAAAAAATTGGCTGTGAGAATTCAATCTTTGGGGTTAACGGCAAACCTCTCACGCAACATTACAACCTTAGCTCAAAATGACAAGTGTATTGTAATAACCTGATACGGCACTTACCGCCACGTTAGTCTCTGAAACTACGGAGTATTTTGAAGATGGTCTTTCTATAAGGAAACCAGAGACCTTTAGTGACTTTTTCAGGTTAACTTTCCCCTTTAATGCGAGGACATATGCTTCCTAGACTTTAGGAAAATCATAATTCTCTCCTTCACTTACAGTTGATCACAAGACTAAAGGACTTGTCAAAAAACAAAACAGGAAGCTGAAAAAAGAAAGAAAGATAAAGCGAGAGAACAAGGAAATTGAAAGAACTGGTCAAAAAGAAGAATAAGACTAATGAAAATTTATGTTATATAGTTATGTATTTTTATCCTGTTGGCTAAGTTTTACACCGGTTGCAATAAGCAGTACAGCATGGTGCTATTTCTAGCAAGGATGTGCAACCTTTGAATGTAGGTATACAAGGCAAAACAAGGCACTGAATTGTAACCCATTAAGTTGACTTTGTTACACGTTTGTGTTACACAGAAAATTTCACCGCAGAGTTCTGCAGTCTTCCTCAGCAAATTAATGACCACGATATGTGTGTCCATAAGCGTCCTTTTACTGGGAAGCCTCCAGATAACAACACAGTGAAAGTTATTGCTTGTAGTTATGACTTTTAGGACACGGACCACAAAACAAGCAGTGGCTATCTCTCTTAATGCAGCTAACCTTTTAAATGTTGTTACTTTGCTTACTTTATATTTCATTTACGTTTTTATTTATTATATCTTGAGGAGTTAAAGTCATGGCGTTAACAGAAATATTAAGAAATACTTCTCAATAAAATAAAACCAAACCCGATACAAACACAAGATCATTATACACATAAATCACTACTGTCTCCTTACTTTAGCATAGTATCGCAATAAGGTGTCTTGCACATTACAAGAGAAACAGAGATAGAGAGGCAAAGGGTATCACACTTACATAAGTGGTACTTTAAATTCAATGTACATGAATATAAGATATAGCGAAAAACACGCGTAAACATTATCCTTATGCTAGGACATAAAACAGGATATGTGAATACTGATTGAGTGTTTTAACCACAAGCAGATGCAAGATTTCTGAAAAGAGACATGAGTCTCAGCTTCTCTTCTTTACATGTTTACATGTTTAAAACAAAGTTGCTTGAAGGATATTTAAATAAATTCATTTATTCGGAATACAGAGCTAATCACAGCGTGGTTGAAGATAAATTAGTGTTAAAGTGCTTAACTGTACTCGTATACACCAGATGAATGATTTTATAACATAAAACGTTTTGTGTATGTTCCTAACAGTTAACATCACTTACATTTCAACTCCATAACGGTCTCTTGATCACGTCATATCATGAAGGGGTTTACTTTGCCTTCTTCTGTAGATACTCAAGCTTTTACCCAGCATATAATTATTTCATCATCTGAAAGTTCACTAATTGGAGAGTACTAAGGAAAGATAAATGGATGGAGTGTACGAAAAGTTTCAGCAAATTTGTTCAAGGAACCACAGCTAAGCTATGTTCTTTCCCGCTTGTCTCTCTCCTTTTGACTTTTATAGATTAGAGTACTCTTTAACATTAGTGTATGCCCATCTGAGCCTTCACTGCCGAGTCAAGCTTTACCTAGTTCCCGTTGGAGGGTAGTCTCTGAGCCAACCTTTGGTGGTTTAGACAGACCGCCTCCCATACGGGTGATCAAGTCTTAGAAAGCTCTGCGCCTCTCTGCCGCTTGCATTGTCCGTTCTTATAACTCATACGTTTCCTGTGGTTCCTTGATCTGATCCGTTCCTTCCAGGAGTGTACGCACAAAGGATGTAATTGCCAGTTGTGGTGCTAGATGTCGCGTTAGCTACCTAAACTTCCTCTATTTCTATCCTTTAACAGTACCACAAATGAATATGGATAATGCTCATTGATATAGTTTGTATTATATATCCTTTACCCAGGAAGAGATGCATTTTTTACCCATACAATAAATTCAAAAATATAGCCTCAAGAGTGTAATTGAAAAGTAGGTAAATTCAGAAAGAAACGCTACAAGTGCACATTTCGGTTTCTTGTTTACATTTGGCTCATTACCGACAGCAAGAAGCATCTACTTGCACAAATTATCATGGTACACAGATTTAAGAATAAATTGAAAATGAAACAAAGCCTTGACTTGCGACAAAATAGTGGCAAAACTAACTTGATCTCAATTAAAATCTGAGCACTTCCAGGCTAATCATGGTAAGGAATAGTTCACAGAGGCCGAATGAGTGAAACCACTTTATTTTTAAACAGCATTTACATTTTTTGTTTATCCTCTAAAGTTTACTTTTCCAAACCTTGACAAGCTGGCGGTCACAATCGGCTATATTTAACCTATAAATGCTGCATGATGTTCAAAATACATTCTGAAACGTTGCACACCCAAAAGCACTTACCAAATAGCTAAGGCTGTTTCCAAATATGATGATGTTTGTCCTGGAGTACCACATGCCCGTCAATAACCAATGGGAATCTTGCAGAGTTTTCATATTATGTTCCACTAATAGGAAGTACCGCTCGTCGAGTAGTTACACTAGATCCAAATATTCCAAAGTTCACAAAACTTAATACACATTGAAGGTGGAGGGTAATATTGTGACGATCTAACCATGGATGGTAAAAGATAAGGGGCACATGGCCAGATCGTACACGGGGGAATTGCTCAAGGTAGGAAATACATGCTCTGTGAGAGGTTGGGGTTTTCTGTCTTACTACAATAAGGCAAATGACATAGGTGGCCACAGAGGCCAGTTACCTGCCTCAAGAGGCTGCGGACGAATCCATCTACTCAGGCCGAATGATGCCACAAGAGAGAGAGCGAGAAACCCGCTTACACCAACTTATTATCCAGCGGGTGATGGAGTGGGGGAGTGATGTCACAGTACTATTGAACTCAAATGAACTACTGTTGTGTTAATTAAAACAATCACTTGTGACAATATCTTGTAGTAAACCACGTATTCTCAGCTTCCGAGCCAAGGCGTGGAGTTTGGAACTTCGGCGACTAGTATTCAATGCCAACAGATACCTTCTACCACGACAGAGGTACCTGTCTGAAGAATGAATGCAGACGGCCAACAGTGGAAGCTTGCGTAAACACAGATAAGCGGTATGAAGTCACTATTCCCTGTGTATACCCTGTACTAGAGGAAGAGAGCTTGGAGAGTTGGGACGTATTTCAGCCAGGAGCGAGGCCCGCTGACGTCAGGCAAGAGCCGTGTAGCACCAAGTTGCCTATATAAATGGCGCTGTGTGTACAAAATCTGAGGGTTCAGTAGGTGTAGCGCACTCGAAGACAACAATGTAGCTGCCACGTACCAAATGGAACTGTTAAATTTACAATGTGACGATTTATTGAAGGATAAATATACACACAAGGAAGACTTGGCTGATTTTTACAAGAATGTCCCCCAAACCAGATTTCCGAGGTTGTATTCTCTTGTCGCACGGACACTGTGTATGTTTGGCTCGACATATGTGTGCGAATATTTTTTTTCTGTTATGCAATTAGCTAATTTCAAACCCCGAAGTACCTTGTCTGATCACAATCCAACATGCAGCCTTCGATTACAAATTTCCCAGACATTACATCCTGATTTTTATAAACTAGTTAAGGAGAAACGAAACAGAAAGTGTCAGAAAATGCCCACGCAATTTTGTTCTGAATGGGTCTCCTCTAATTTGCAGAGAAAATTACTTTATGTTTTATTTTATTTACTTTATAACATGCCTGACCTTCAGATAAACTGCGAGTTGAAGGTTTATATATTTTTTCATAGCACAGAGCCAAAATGTAATTGTTTATAAACTGTGACCAATTCTGTAATTGGTAATTACAGAACAACACCCAAGATGTAAGTTGTACATATTATTAATACCCGATACGTTTCCAGTCTTTCCTACGCTGTCGGAACCCCAACACATCAAACTGTTTCCTTCCTCTTGGGCAGCAGAAATCAGCGCTGTGACGTCACACGCTAACCTGCTTTCGTTCGGGGGCATATTTGGCAGTTAGAGCTGGCGGAGCTGACGTCACACCGCCACTACATATCTTCTCCTACCCTGTACTATTCGGCAGTACTTGAATGCAGCATTTAAGTCTCTTGCAGTGCACGGGTTCGAATCCAGTCAAAATGCAAGCACCGCCGAGTGAAGTTATACGCTGACAAAGTAGAAAATGAATATTCAGTATGTTGCAGTTTTGTAAAGAAGAGAAACGTAAATGTCTATTTGTAACAATAATTAAATAATTAAAAAAAAAACAGAATGGCAGTGGGGAAAAGATAAACCAAATGCGCACAATATAGTGCATGTGAGAAAAAATTTCGTCTGGTTTGAACTCGATGAATTTGAAAAACTGTTGTGCGCAGAACTTCTCTTGAGTTATAGGAACAGAGAACAGCATTTCCTACAGTACGTAAACTCATGAATATTGTTAAAGAAAAGGTCCCTTGTGATGATAAGGACACATTCTGGAGAGTTCTTAAAGGCATACGATATCGATTTCGCAAGAAAAAAACATGCGTCCTGTTAGGTACTCTATGCTGATGTTTTAATGGTTAGTTAGACTGTACGGCATTGTACTTCCGCCTTCTCTGACCTCTGTAAACCGAGCCATGTTACACCAGCCTCCCCAAACAATGCACTCATTCATTAGACAGGTAATACAGTTGTGCTGCTGTCATAGCCCAAGCTGATCGTAGGGTACATCGGGTCCAAAGTTTTAATAACAGTGTCTGATTCCCGCAAAGAAAAATCTTTCCCATTTGCAATGTACTGTAGATAATACATTTATGCTGAAAACAATTTTGATGTTCCCCCTTCCAGGAGTGGGGATAGTGCGTCTGCCTGCTAACCTGAAGGGTTGAGGTGGGTGTTGCCTGTAAACGACAGATGTCGGATGCTTCTCAACTAAATTGAGATTCCTATGAATGTCACCTCCTCTGCTACAGGTTACTCGTGGTTCAAGGGACATGATAATCTCGGAGAGCGAGGAATAGATTTTTCGTGGTGAGCTGTTGGTTTCTTTCATATAAATGTAAGAAGTTAAAAAGACTTGACGTTTATAGGGTAAAGAGTTTAATTGCCGTATCGAACACTACCTATGCAGTCTATTATAAAACCATCTGCTGTGAAAGAAATACTATACCCCTGAAGGAACCATAAATTGAGGCAAAACGTGTATACTCGGATATTAATGTATCATATATGAACACTGTTTATGTATTCATAAAAAATCAATTTACTCGATCTTATCTTTCTGTTTTTTTATTTTTAAACCTAATATTTATGGTACTAAATGATAGGTTATTGTGTCTAACAATCTTTAAAAAGAGCATTGTTTGTACCTGTAGCATTGTTTTTTGATTGTCTGACACAACTTATAAGAAATTGCAATGTAAGGTTAAGTAACAAAGCTTATTTCAGAGCTGATGAGCAGAGTTGGGCCAATATGCGTAAGAAAACTTGTCTATATTGTCGCCGAGGCATTGTTGTGCTGCTGCCGGGCGCGTGCAAAAGAGACAGAAAGTGCCCCAAGCAAAGCCCACGCGCGCCCTGGCACTGGACACTTGCCGAGAGGGAAAGAGACGGAGATAGTTTGGAATTTCTCGCTGTTCCACGGAAAGACCTTTAAGCGTCGAAAAAGTTTCTGAAACAATGAGTGGAGGTATAAAAGAGCCACGGCTAGCCACTCGGGCCAGTGGAGAACTGACAGTTGCAATGTACAGCTGCGTGGACATTTGAACTATAACGCAGTTAATTGTGTGTGTGGTTGTTCCGCAAAGTGTACCTCAGAGAATTCATTTGTTTGTTTAGTGTGGTGAAACAACGAGAGACTGCGTTGGTGCATGTTACGTCATTTACAGAGTCTGTAAGGGGTGTACAAACGTCTTTCAACTGAAATAAAGAACATTTTAGAGTTATTAAAACAAAACTCTTAATTCTACCAACCCACAAAGTCACAATATTGCGTTGAAAGTCACGTAAGCAACGCATAATTCAAGTATCAACTACAAAATAGTATATTCCTTCAAAGTTTATATCCGTATACATTTCACATATTCTATTCAAAAAATGGGAGACTATTAATGTGGAGTTCTAGTTAATTCTCACAGTGGTGGTGACTTTGAACAGGGTCCTTACTATTGACCACTTAGCTAATAGCGTATGTAATACGTGACTTAAGAACTTGGATGTAAGAAAGTGTTGACAGAAATTGAGTCAAAAGCTCAAGTCACATTGCACTGACTGAAGTGCTAATCCAAGTATTTCCTCCTCTTTCGAAACGAGGACTACCTCAAGTTGTTTTCGAAGCAATCCAGAACTTTCTTAATAAGTTCTTCCTCCCCTCCTCCTGCTAGCTTTCACGATCAAGTGTCGAAACCGGGAACTCAAGAGTATAAATACAAGCTGCCTTAATCGAATGCAGTGTAACATAACAGATGTCCACAAATATTAAAATAATTTTTCCTTTATTGCGAATATCTCTAATAATAGATCCAGCTAGCAGGCAAATTCAAAATATTAATTTGAGTACACTTGTAATAAATTCGTACTTTCCAGCTTCGTCTTTAAAGAGGAGAGAGTGATTTTCAATTGGTATTTTGTACATTATTCTGTCTCACTTTAAAAATGTAAGAAATTATTACTTGTTTATTACTCACATAAAATTAAAAATGACATAGAGTTTAGTTTATCGTCGCTGATTAACTGTAGTTCTCAGCGTCCCATTCTCTATTGGGTGTGGAAGACAGCTTAATTTTGCTCAGAAGTCCCTTTATCAGATTTGAGATAATTTTGGGTGCCATAAATCTACGACAAGGAACTACCGGCTTCTACTTCCCTTCCGAAGGAAGCCAAGCTAAGAAGTTATCCGTACTAAAGCTATTCCATCACCGAGTTTGAAACCGGGACCTCGGAATATGGAGGACGGCATATATAAAGTTTTATATCAAAGATGTGAGGATTATCGACTAAATAACCAATAATATGTCCTGTACATTATTTATTTATTTATTTTTGTATTTTCCAAACATAGAATACTGGAATTCACGTAAACTTTATACAAAGGAATTCTGTAGAAACTTAACAGGGCCAAATTATTATGTAAACCTTTCACGTCAAGAGAAACATATTTTATTAAAACAAATCAGAAATGCAGTAATTTGCTGCATATAATAAGTTAAATAGGTGATTTTATTTCAAATCAATAAGTAATAAAAGATCTTTTACAATATGTAAGTTTAAAGTAAATGTTAAGGCTGCAACAGCGTTATTTATGTCCCATTTGTTGTGATGATGTTTCAACTGTAAAGCGCTAAATCAGTAATCATATAAGATTTGAAAACCATAGCTGAATAGAATTCTTGACATCAGAATATTAATTTAAAGTGAAAAATAATGAATTAACTGATGTTTAGAAGTGAAAATCAATAACTATTAGTTGTTTTACTTCGTTTAGAAAACATTAAATTAGGTGTTTTACATGAAACTTTAAATATTTGACTTCTACTTAAGGGTATTCACTCGCCCAAGACAAGACAGATATGAGTTTCTTAAAACACTGCTTTTCATTCTATGGAGTGTTTTAAGCTAAATTAAAATAAATAATGCAGCATTAGGCATAAGAATTTCTCTTAGGTCTTATACACTGAGAAGTACTCGCTTAAAATGTGGAAAACTTTAATTATTCGTTTAAAAATAAGTCAAGTAAGGCTACAAATGTTTAATGTTGAAGCAAAGCTGAGAATAAAACTAAGAACTTACATAAACAGAACGCAGGCATACCCAGATTTAATATATCTTATTAGCTATTTTACACTTACGAAACTCGTCATTACTTGGTGATGTGGGTGTTGCAGTAATGTGCAAAATGCTACTATTAAGTGGATAAAAATATGAACTGTTGCTTCTGATGTAGCAAAAGGTCTAGCATCACTGGAATTATATTCTATACAACCCCAAATGTTCTCAAATATTTGGTGTGCCGAGGTGCTTCATTTTGGCACTGAGGAGTTAGATGGATTGGTTTAGCCTAGAAAAAGATAACATTACGTCATGTGAATAACGGTAGAAAAACTATACTACTATTTCTTCCATTAGATCTAATCTAATTCTAAACACACTAAACCCTAAGGTAAAGTCTTAAATAAATATTTTGAATATGTAAATTTACGTTGGTATGGGGGTTTATGAGGATATATTTTAATATCCTCAGAAGCGACTTCAAAGTCTCTCTAGGCAACGATACATGAGCACAGAAAAACTTAAGAAACAACGAAGAAGTAAAATGTAATATTTTCAGAGAGAAACACGTTTTAGGATATTCCACAGACATTTCTGGTTAGAAGAAACAAATGCGCTAAAAAGTATATGAGGCCTTCGGCATTACATTGAATGCGTCTTCCTTCACGACCAAGTACACAGGATTCTCGTTCTCGTGGTTGTCTTAATGAAGCCAAATCACTAAGATTATGCATACTGCGCATGCTGAGTAACCACTGAAGTGTAAGGAAATAAAGCTTTTCTTTTTTTATTGTCCCTTTTATTCCACAAACCCTTTGCCAGATGTACTGGAATAACTTACATCCCCCTCTTTTTGCGCTTTCAGTGCGGCACCCTTAAAGTGGAACAACCAGGAGCAAGTGCCAACATTTAGCCAATACTTCGAAGTTTTCACTTTCCACTGCATGCACCACATTCATTTTTATCTCAAACATATTTTTCTGTATATTTTAGGCCGTAAAAATTACGCAGAAATTATTTGAGAGCAAGAAGCCCGTAACCTAAGAGCCCTACATCTGAGAACATCGTTTAATACCTAAAGATAGTACGTGTTATGTGTTGAAGAATCATCATTTTCAGCACTTTTAAATAATTAAAACACTGATATTAATGAACTTCGTTTTCAGAATTTGTTGTATCAAGTATGTTAAAACTATTTCATTAAAGTGCATGAAATATAAATGCAAAAACTCCAGATTTTCAAAGTCGTTTATGGTTTATAATCTTAAAGTTACAGAATAGTACTAGACACACACGATCTATTAAGCTAGACAAAATACTATATTTGGTCTTTGCTAATACTTATACATCATTTTTACAAAAAAGGGGATCTATAGGCTAAACAGATGGCCAAAGTCGTTAAAGCAGAGACTGAATAACAAGGACTCCTTGTTGGATCATATCCTACTTGGACGTGCTTGGGGTTTACACCAGATTTCCCATAATCCTAATAACTGGCAAATACCAGGAGTGTGCCTTAAATTTAAATTTGTAATATTTACTCCCAAATTCTTTTTCACCATTTCATTAAGCATATCACTACCATATATGGTATCGTATGTTGCAGTGAAGGGCCTAAACTCTTTAAAAACAAAAAGGAAAAAATTATTGCGCATAGTAATCAACTCTGGTTGGCAATGTGTAAATTGTAGTAAATACAATAATGCTGCCAGACTCCAACAGAGATAACAAGACACAAAATCCGTAGACCTATGGTATAAATATTGATCTTGGTCCTTAACATTAACAGCCCAACAAATCAAGCACGTAGCTTCTAACTTTTTAGTTATAAATTTAATTAGTTTCTTACTCAACAAACTGAAAATGTTACAAAGCATAAAGTGTATAGTTCCTCATACTTCAGATTTTGATTCTACAGGTATAATAAACAAAGCATAATATTTCGTATGAGAGTGACAGATTCGCTTCAAAAACTCTTCTCTTTTAATATTAATCATACATCTGCCAAGATGTTATAAATAATTTTGGTTGGTGGTTAATAAACACTGTTTGAAAATAATGGGTTTCACCAGGTACGAGCTCGCTTCAGAAAACACTCCGTTGTGATGACAGAACGTACATACATATTTAAAGAGTAATAAAATACGTATATTCTAGGGAAGGTGTCTCAGCATCTACTTTGATGCACGTGTAAACATACTAAGAGAATGACAAATAAGAAGTAATGGCAACTTGCCGAGTTCAGCAAAACATTAAATGCCTTGGAATGAGGTTATGTAACACGTTAATATTCTCTTAAACATTGTATGTTCCGTAATAAATGAATTTCGTTATTTTCAACTTAATAGCTTTGTTGTGGTATGTCCAGATACTGACTATATTATGGAAATAGGAATTGTGAATGTGTATATTGGCTTTGCAGTTGAGATTTAATTTCAATTCCAATGGGTGATTGTGTGTATACAAATGTGTACATAAAACGATAAAGTGGTATCGGCACCAATTAATCGAGTTAGAATTTACAGAGGAACAATGTAACAACATAACAATTACAATACAGTAATGATAATAATAACATAAATAATTCATTGCCTAGAGCCTCCATTCAGATTTCTGTGTGTCTCTTAATAACTTGGAAATGTAGATAAAAATTCATGTATACTTACATGCAAGACACATTTATAAACACACATACGCATGCAGTATACATACACAAAGACATATATAAACCCATAAATGTATCTATATATACACGCGCATACATACTTAACTACATGTATACTTATTACACGCCACATAAACTGTTAAAAGGTTAACCCGTGGTACGACAGCCCTATGCAGAGCCTTGGCCTACCAACCCGACTGCCGGCCTCACGCCCACATACGCACGGCAGAGGTGGGTGATCATCCAACCGACACGGGGAGGAGATGTGGTCAGCATTCGGCATCCCCCAGCCGGAATGTTGGTTTTCATGACCAGAGTCACTTACCTAGCGTAAGCTCCTCACTTTCCTCACGATGCTGAGTGGGCACCGGTCCTATACCCGGGACCGAAAATTCCCGCCACATGGATGGGATCTAACCCGGGCCGCTTTCCGTGGCTAGGGACCAAGGCATGCTGCCTTAGCCCGCAACACCACGACGCAGGACCACATAAACTGCACATTGTGAAAATTCCACTAAAACTCAGCGATTCGTCATTACGTCTCCCCTTTCCATTTATTACGTTATACGCATATGCATACACTAATACATAAACACATGTAAACTACGGTTATAAGTAGAGACAGGTAAAATATGCGGGAAATTGAAATAATATTACATTTCTTGCCAGAAATGTGAATGTAACAAACTAATTCCATAATATTATGAAATATATGTTTTAAAGCCCAATAACTTAAATTTTTGAGCAATTTCACCTCATTAATTTAAAGAGGCCTTATATATATTTTCCCAATTATTTAATAATAAAATATTGTATGAAATATTCCAAGGCCATCAAGCTGATGATAGCAGCAATTTAAACTGTTTAACCATATCTTATTTTACAAAAATGTAAGTGAAGTGTTTCAATAAACCGACCCACATTTGTTATGCTTAAATTTCATGGAGTTCATAATCACATTTAATCATTTAAGTTTATTTAAAAGAAATTCATGTTTTGCATTCACCTTACTTTCTCTACTCTACAAACGCTAAGGCCTCTATAACCTTCGTTTTATCATGTTAATTCTGTAGTGCGTGCAAGGGAAATATAAGCAGGCTTTAAGCGATATTCAAAATTTCTTAAGACCTGGTCGCTACATGACGACTTACATTCTACTGTCTTTGCACGGCTGTGAGATGTAAAAGCATCGAAGTACGTTCTCCCATTTCAGAAAAGTATGTTTTGGAATATTTTAAAAAGCAGTAGTAGCTCGAAAATGGTTCTTTCCACAAACTTTGACATTGAGATTTAGCTGCTGTGGTTTTCAGCATCCGTCTATAACTTTGAACCATTGTTTAAATTTTCTCAGAGGCTTCCCACACAAATTGTGTTTGACACAAGTTGTATTTTAACGATATTTAAGTTTTTGTACAGTAATATTTTGCGTATTTCTTACGGCTTACCAGTTGTACAAACGCCAAATAAAATGAAGGGGTCTAAATTCATACTATACATTTCGTTTGTCATAAAAATATCTTGAATATACAGTATATTGATCAAAATCATTAGAAACATTTTTGACAAAACCAAAATTTTAGAATAATATTCATTGTAAATGGTAGTTTAACAAGGGAAGAGTTTCTTGAAAAGTTTTGTGTCGTATCTTTGGAAGATGCTGAACTTAAATACCTAGTTTTGTATTCAACTGACTTTTCGTTTTCGAGCAATGCTGCTCACAGACACACGCACACACTGAAACACAGAACCTTCTCTAAATATTTTGGATTCAAAGGAACTCAAAACGTACATTTCCACACACATCTCGGTATGGCGTTTTAAGTGGAATACAATACCTTCTTGACCTACTATATACGTGGTGAACGTGTGAAATAAATTACTTGCGTTAGTATGAGAGCAAAGAGGAAAAGCTCTTAACCCCAGTTGTTCACGTGTTGAGCTAGTCCACGTGTGCGGAGTTGTGCACTTGCAAAGTTGAACTTTATAAGTTAAAGAGTTCTTTAGTGCACTTGTGTTTGAGATAGTTTCACTTAGTGGCGTAGTTTCCTTTACATATAGTTAGCATTAGGTCTACATAGAGCATCTAGCGCTTGTTACTAAGGTTTGACGATGATTGGCTGTAGTCTTTTCTACATAAACTTGGTACTGAATTAAGCTAATTACGAGGGCTGTTCAATAAAGAATGATCATAATTTTTACGGTCATAATTTTTCGCATTAAAATTCAATCTTATTATATTCTGGTAGCTTAATGTGAAACAAACACGCCGTAGAGGTTTCATTCTTGGTACTGCTGGTTCCTTCCTGTAAGAACCAGGTAAGTTCAGACATGTTCAGTATCGCCTACCACTGCAATGGAGGTAACATGCAGTTATAGTTGATTTTAGAGGAAGATCCGGAGTTTCTTTCAAACGTAATCACTGCTGATGAAACTTGGCTACATCATTTTGATCCTGAGAGCAAACAGCAAAACTCAGTGTGGAAATCTCCATCACCAACCCCCCAAAATGAAAAACTGGTTGCTTTTGCTGGGAAAGTTATGGTCATCTCATTATTTGATATCCATGGAATGGTTTATGAGCATGTTGTACCTGAACACACATCAGTAGCTGGAAAAGACTACAGGGATGTCCTGAAAACATTGCAAGTCCGTATCAGGCGCAAAAGACCACATTTCCATGAAGCAGGCTGGATGCTCCACCACCTCGTGGGGGGCATTATCCATCATCAGAAGCAGTGTTAAAGGCTGTGGAGGCGATTTTGAAGGATCTCTCAAAAATGGTTTCCAGCATGTCTTTGAAGACTGGCAGAAACGCTGGGACAAGTGTGTCGAATTCAGGGGAGACTATTTTGAGAAGGACCATCAAAATTTTGAGGATGAGTAAGGGTACGTTGTCAAAACAAAATTGTGATCATTCTTTATTGAACAGCTCTCGTATTAGGGTTATTAGCATATATCTACAAAGGTTATTGTATTTTTTGTGATAGTCCATTCTGCATATACTTATCACCAGACATCGTAGCCCGTACACCTTTAAAGGGATATGAAGTTTAGGAGTCTCGCAGTATATAACTGCTGACTGGTTCACAACGCGTAGCTTTAGTTGCATTACAACTACTGCTCCCTACACAGGTATATTTGCCTTCCAGGGAGTGCAAGGTGTCGGACATTGTGTGAATAGCATTACTTTCACAACAATTATTGGACAGTCTCCATTTTATAAATAAAAAGTTTTGGGTATTATCAAAAACCATTAAACAGATTGAAAAATGCAATTTCGAGCTGTCTAAAGGCTGTAGAGGAGGTGTCTGCAAAAATTAACAGTATAGAGAATGCACTAACTACCAAACGAACAAAAAATGAACTGTCCAGTATTCAACACAAAAATACTGCATTTTCAGTTATGCGTAATATAAGAAATAAACCAAGTCTAGGACAAAGATATGAAAATTATTATATTACTCATATGCACCATTAACATCATGTGACATTGAACGAACTTTCTCCAAATACTTTTTCTTTGGCCTTCAGGAAAAACCCATATGGTCATCGAAGCCAATATATATCAGTGAGAGGTGTAGAAAATTCACATTCGACAATTTACGAATGAACATGGTTGTTCACTGTAAATCCCGCATCGAAAGCAATGAGAAGAATGGCATGTCGTGACGTAGCTTACACTTTGTATCCGTACCGGTGTGTACACACACAGCGCATCGGTATGCTTGTTGACACAGACGTTTGCTCATGTCGCGCCTCACCTTGTATAGTACCTGTGCACGTACATTGATTGCTAAGATGTACGGTATTCGATGCCCGCCTATCACTAGTTTATACATTAGGGTTTTAGCACCACTACAGTTGATGTTGGTCGGTTCTAGCTGCCTTTTCAGTTTCTGTAATGTGCTGCTCTACTCCAATGCATTTCGACCGGATGTCAAAAGGAGTTGGCCCATCATATTGCCGCGAACCCGTTATCTACGATAGCGCGGCTTGTGTACATAAAGAGCCGGCAAATAAAGATAGCGGTGATAAAGGACTTGCCGGCACAGATTAAGTTACGCTTCTGGAAGGTTTGGATTTCGTCTAGTGACAGAACATTCGATGTCTTGTTTATTCCAGAAACATCTAGTGATTGTTACAGCACAGTCTCGAATTATCAATGAGATATTTAAGAAAGCGACGACTCGCCAAGAGTCAGTCGTAAACAGGTGTAACAGGAGTGTTTTAAACAGGTGTAAGCAGAACGCTGTTTGTCGTGGTTATCGACCTTGGTACACTGTGATTGTGTATGTGACGTAATACTGCTACTGTGAGTGTATTTCTGTGCAAATAAAGAACATTTTGAATTTCTGCAAATTGGACTTTTAATTCTACGAACCCAAAAAGTCACAATATTCTCCGTCTTCACAATCCACTCTTTCCTTGATAGGAATCCTAAGCTGTTGTAGTCTGCCTCCGTTTTCCTGCAACCTTACGGCTTAATCTTCCCATTTCACGTTTATTC
Source organism: Mantis religiosa (assembly GCA_030765055.1). NCBI lineage: Eukaryota > Metazoa > Arthropoda > Insecta > Mantodea > Mantidae > Mantis > Mantis religiosa. The sequence continues at coordinate 64,500,888 of CM060948.1, forward strand.
TTGACGCTTCTTGAACTATGTTCTAGGAGTTGATATCCTTCAGTCTATTGTTGATTATCCTGTCCATCAAGGACATGAGTAATTTCCTCTTACCTCCTTTTTAGCATATTTCTGGGGTCTTCATTTGCTGGGCCATGAGGGGCCTAACTTTGGCAGCCGTACAATAGCACTGGACACTTGCTGAGTGTTTCGAGTCTGCGTTTCCTGTTTAATGCTTTGTTTTGTATTATAAATTTCACTGCCTAGAAGGCTTTCCATGCTAGGTTTTTCTTCTTCTGATTTATTTATCCATTCTGATGGTAAATGCGTCTAGTTGGTCTGTGTATATTCGTCCACATAATACAACTGAATACCTTCGAGTGTGACTGGTATAGGTGCTTTATCGGTTACAAGTTTATTTTGCTAAAGTTTATTTCTGGTCTTCTCGCCTTGCTGAAAACGTTAATTTAGTGGAGCACTTGTTTAAGTTGCTTCTGTGAGACTCTAAATAGTACGACATTGTCTGCAAAACGTAGAATTAGGAGTCTTCTGTCGTTCACCACTATCCCGTAGTTGTTGTTCCACTTTAGTTTTCTGAATATGTCTTCCAATACACAGGTAAGGAGTTTCGGAGAAATGAGGTCACCTAGCTTTACTCCTCTTCCGAGAATGAAAGCTTGGCCCATTTTCTCTGTTTTTACCTTGGCAGTGCATTGGGCGTAGACTGTTTTCAGTAATCTTACATATTTTGTTTATACACCTTGGTTATTCAATCCTTGGAATACGCTGTCGTGTTCGAGTAAATCAAATGCCTTTTTGTAATCAACGAAAGTAATGTATAATGTAGCTTGAGTTCCTCTGTCTTTTCTATTATTTGGTTTAGAGTTTGAAGGTAGGGAAGTAAAAACCTTAATTGTTTGCTTTGTTCTTGCTTGATACTAAATAAAAATCCCTACTAGAGTTAATGGTTTGCAAAACAAACACTATTTAAAAATACAAAGTGTATTATTTTGCCTATGACGTAAAGTCATATTTTCTCAGAGTGTTGCTAAATTTTCAGGATGCATTTCCTGTAAAGAGTGCTTTGGATTTCCTAATCCATTTTTACAGCAAAATGTTTAAGTAGAATATCTGTAAAGCCTTCTTCATTGTTTTTTCGGAGGGGATTCGGCACTGCGACCATTCTTGGTCAATTGTACCTTATGCCCCCAAGTGGGGCATCCCCGGGTGTAAGGATGTGGTGAGAGAAGACAGAGGGCGGCCATCCCAAGGAGCCACTACAGTGCAGAGGGCAGAGTCCCTACATTTTACTTAGATGGAAACCTTCCCCGGTAGGCCAGGACAACAGACATTCCCCGTACTGTAGTCCGAAGACTGCCCCAACAGTTGGTTCGGAGACAACAACCGACCTACCGCAGAAGGAAGTGGCTCACTCTGAGCATATCATCCCGCCATGCACCGCTGAGACTCCCGCCGACACTTCTACCCTGAAAGAGATCATCAGATGAGAGATGATATTAAACGATAATGGAGATGAAATGGAAGTGCGGGAAATTCGGGGAAGTAATTAACCTACCCAGCATTCGCCTAGCGACCCAGGGAAACACCCGAAAAAACCATGGGTCAGGTAGATTACCACGGGAATTGAACCCGGGCCTCCTGAATGTGGGCCACAGGCGAAACCGCCTGAGCCATGCCACTCGGTTTCTTCATTGTTATTTCAAATTATTCTAAAAGTAGAATATTGTTAGTTTTAAAATATATGAAAAATGTAAAATTTCCTACTAGTTGAATATGTAGTAAGAGAATGAAAAACTGTATTTTTGTTACGTATGTTGAATTCTGTACACTGCAACATGTAAAACTACTAGTCTTCATGGTCATAGAAATCATAGTTTAGCGTAAAATATTTCATACTTTGCATCATAAAACGTAGGTCAAATATAAAAGTAAATTATCTTAGGGTTTCCTCAAACATTATAAAATGACGAATTTATGACTGATGAATTTAATGAAACAATGAAAACGTTGGGTCAGTAACAGAAAGTTTGAATATACAATCCCTTTGTAGGTGAACTTGATGGTACTGGAGTTGTTTGGCTACCTGCAAATACCCTAACGATGTTCAAGTTCTTCTTCGAAAGCAAATCGGGTAAAAATACTATTAGAAGTCGACGTTTCGGGAGTTCACATCTCTCCCATCATCAGGATATTTATTAAATGGTATAACCACAAATGAGTCACTGGATATAACACAAATATAAACAAGGACAAAACTCTATCAAAATTCGCATTACAAAACAAAAGATTATTTTCAGTCAATTGAATGTCAGGTCAGGAGATGGCGTGAGTATAGAAAGTAATTGGGTCAAACAAACGTAACTACTTAACTTGATTATCAAGCTGTATAGATCTGTGCTCCTTAACTCGACGGATTTCCATTTTAAAGCCGGTTTCCAAGAGGAGCTGAACTGAAATCCAGCATCACGATTAAGTGTGATCCTCTCGGAGGAAATGGCCAAAGCCTCCTTAACTCTCCGCTCCCAGTAACTACTGCATTTTGCCATGATGATTGTCTTTGGAAAGTTGGCTGTGTGGTCGTTATCAAAACAATGCTGTGCATTGTTGCATAGGTTGCATTAAACGAATGCTCCGTTCATGTTCGTTTGTTCTGGTAGCAATGGTCCTTCTGGGTTGTCTTATATACGGTGTCTCCTGAAACGACGCTTTCTAATCGTCTTTTAACCTGGCTTGCTTCCCGAGAAAAACTTGAACATATTCGTCACCAAGAAAGCTTCATGTCTTGTTTTAACCTTACGATATGTACTTTAAACAAGTCATTATTTTTGTGTGTGGATCGCTTGTGGAGCTAACAGCATTAAAATGCAAATGATTTTAAATCTTCATACAAGAAATTTAATGGAAATGTCTGCCTTACTTAAAAAGCCTATCAAGATCTTATAATTCCGATAAAGAGATTCCCTAACAACAGTTAAAAGGCAGAAACCCATAGTAAACGCTCTAAAAGAATTCCTAATGTAGATGATTGCAATTTCTGAAGACCAAATAAAGCTTTTGTTAATTAGAGTCAACTGAAATATTCAATACCACGGACGGGATGTGAACCACGGACGGGATTTGAACCGTCCAGTCGCTCTAACCCGTTGAGCTACCATGGCCAACATACCGACGCGACATTCAACTTTCCGATTGACTCATATTTTTCCGGTAAACCACTTAGAGTTCTCATATTTGAGATACATATTCGTGGCGACTTCCTATTGTAAGTACTTAACTACCAGGAATTTTATCATTGAATTCACAGAGTTTGTTAGCTTTTGTTAGCTTGTTAACAGCTACTTAACCTTTAAGATGAGATCTATAAGACACAGAAGTCAACTTAATGCGATTGTTTTCGGAAAAGAACGCTATAAATATCTTAATGTATCTGAAAAAGTAGAATGCCTAAAATAAAGATGCTTTTATAATTTTAGGTGCCCTCAGGAAATAATGTAACTTAAAAGTGCGTTGTAACGCAAGAAAATAAGTATCGGAATTTAAAGCTAAAATCCAGAAAACACTCCAGTATGTTGTGATGAGTAACAGTTGGTAGAACCAGGAATAAATCCAACCAGTGTCCTGTCCAGCTGTCACAGTCAGAGACGTGTGTGGCGTGCGCTGCAATGTTTGGTAAAATATATGTGTGCACAAGCATGTGTTGTATGTCTGGGAGTGCAACCAATTAAGAGCGGAAGAGCAGAAAGTAATCGTTGGATGGGCAAACACACCCTAAACCAACTAAACGATTCTCTGATACTTATAGTAGGCATTTGTATGCGTCAAAAACCACGCCGAAAACACAATGAGAAACAGGAAACTTACAAAGCGCATTTTTTCTGCAAGCCGGTCCCATATATACAGGTACGAAACAATTGTTTACAATAAAGTGGTATTATGCACCTAAGCAAGAAAGCTGCATGAATGGTTTACAGCAGACGCAGCTCTCCACTAAAACCAAGCATATACAGGAGGGATGTTCAATAAAGAATTATCACAACTTTTTTTTTCACAACGTACCTTTACTCATTTTCATAATTTTGATGGTCCTCAAACTAGTCTCCCCTGAATGCGATGCACTTGTCCCAGTGTTTCTGCCAGTCTTCAAAGACATGCTGGAAACCATTTTTGAGAGATCCTTCAAAATCGCCTCCGCAGCCTTCACCACTGCTTCTGATGATGGATAATGCCTCCCAAGAAGGCGTTTCTTCAAGTTAGGAAATAGAGAAAAGTCACATGGGGCTAAATCCGGACTCTAGAGAGGGTGAGGGATGCATTTCACGTTGATTTTTGCAAGATATTCAGCAACAACATTGGCAATATCCAGCCGAGCATTATCGTGTTGCAGCATCCAGGCCTACTTCACGGAAATGTGGTCTTTTGCACCTTATATGGACTTGCAATGTTTTCAGAACATTCCTGTAGTATTGTCCAGGTACTGATGTGTGTGGAGGTACAACATGCTGATAAACCATTCCATGAATATCAAAGAATGAAATGACCATAACCTTCCCAGCAGAAGCAACCACTTTTGCTTTTTTGGGGGTTGGTGATGAAGGAGATTTCAACACTGAGCTTTGCTGTTTGCTCTCAGGATTAAAATGATGTAGCCAAGTTTCATCAGTAGTGATTACGTTTGAAAGAAACTGTGGATCTTCCTCTAGCATCAACTATAACTGCATGTTACCTCCATTGCAGCGGTAGGCGATACTGAATATGTCTGAACTTGCCTGGTTCTCACAGGCGGGAACCAGGAGTACCAACAATGAAGCTACTACGGCGTGTTTGTTTTACATTAAGCTAACAGAATATAATAAGATTGAATTTTAGTGCGAAAAATTATGACCGTAAAAAAAATTATGATCATTCTTTATTGAACAGACCTCGTACTTAAGTTAATTGATGAAAATTAATAATTTCCTCACACTAGCCGTATATAGGCTAAGGTTTTGGATAGATAGAGTCAACATGAAAAATTCAATGCCATGGCCAGGATTTGAACTACGGATCCCTTCGTTTCCGACCAGTCTCTCTTCTCCATTGAGCTACCGTGTCCAACGTGCCCTCCTGACATTAAATTCTCCAATTCACTCATATATTTTCCCGGTAAACCACTAGGGGCTCTCGTATTCCAGGTACACCGTTTGTGGCGACTTACTATTGTCAGTGCTTGAATCCCAGGCTTCATCATTAAACTATTATTATTTAAGTTAATTGATGGAAATTAATCACTTCTTCACACTAGCCGTATATACTAAGGTTTTGGATAGAACGTGTACTCTGGATAACAAGTGGTAGAAAGTAAGAAATACGTTTTTCATCAAATAATGCTCAATTAAACGGACAAACACGAGGCGTGCCCTTAAAATAAGGTCTGCAAGGCGCTGGAGCCGTGAGGAACGCTATAACGCGAGATACAGCAGCACTGGCGTGTAGCTTGCTTTCACCCCTTCAAATCTCCAGCACACCGAAACCGTTGCAACCATTAGTCTTGGCAAAGCAGCCGTTTGCGATGGAGCTTCCTATCACTTCCGCCGCCAAGTGCGAGTTGCGTGCAGTGATCCGTTTTTTTATTACCAAGTACATTACCCCCACTGTAAATGGTCAGTTATGCGAAGTATATGGGCCACAATGTATGGACCTCAAAAACGTGCGAAAGTGGGTCAGAGAGTTCAAAGACGGACGTACAGTCGTCCATGACGAACAGCGTTCTGGTCGGCCTTCGGTTTCAGCCGAAACAATTGCAAAAGTGGAGCAAGAAGTGCTTGAAGGTCGCCATGTGGCAGTTCGCGAGCTGTGCGAACTTATCCCTGAAGTCAGTAAGGCTACGATTGACAAGATTTTGACCGAACATTTGCATCATCGCAAGGTGTGTGCGAGGTGGGTCCCCAAAATGCTCACCGAAGACCATAAACGACAACGCGTTGAAGCGTCCCACCGATTCCTGGAGCGCTATGCAGAATAGGGCGAGGAATTGTTGGATTCAATTTTCAATGGCGATGAAACTTAGGTGCACTACACAACACCAGAAACTAAAGAACATTCTGTCAGTGGCGGCATTCGAATTCGTCGACGCCGCGAAAGTTCAAACAGACATTTTCTGCCAGCAAAGTGATGGCCAGTGAGTTCTGGGACAGAAAAGGTGTATTGTTGTGCGAGTTTATGCCTATCGGCACAACAATAAACGCCGCTAGCTCCTGTGAGACTTTAAAAAAATTGTGACGTGCCATTCAAAATTGAAGGAGGGGAATGCTGACGAAGGGATTGATTTTTCATCACGACAACGCTCGTCCCCATACTACAAATGCAATGGCCCATCTCCTGGCCCAGTTCGGATGGGACATCATTACCCATCCCCCCTACAGCCCAGACTTAGCACCTAGGGATTATCATCTGTTTACTGAGTTGAAGTGACACCTGGGTGGAACACATTTCCAGACAGACGATGATTTGAAAAATGAAGTTGAGCGCTACCTGCGCAACTTGGCGGGAGAGTGCTATGACAAGGATATTCAAAACCTGCCACAGCGCATGAAAAAGTGCATCGATCGCAATGGTGATTACGTTGAAAAATGGCTGTAAGTTCCGCCTTTTCATCAATGTAACATTCATTGACAACAAACATGTTTTCTATATTAAATTTAATTGGAAACCTTATTTTACGGACATGCTATATATATTGAAACGTTGCTTGATACCGAAATTAAAGATCGCAATGAGTGGAGAATCGTAATAGATTTCAAAGAAATAGTGTATCTTTGTTACAAATCGTGCAGGCAGGTGGTGGAGTCGTGTAACAAAAGACACTGGAGAAACAGAGTTCCTAGCAGGAATTCTCACTGAATGACACTTGACTTCGTTTGAAAAGGTATTCTTCGGACCCTTAATAATGGCATGACCGAGACTAATAATCACAATGGACAAAATATTCACAAAGGGAATTATGGAGTGAAAAGACAAGGTTTCGAGAGGTGAAAGTCACACGCGCAGTTGTGTGGGAGAAACGGACCGTGGCTGGCAGCCCATTAAGACGGTCATGTGCTTCTGTCTTGGGCAACGGCAGACCAGAAGCGACGAGAGAAGATATCTTTCGGTTCATACGTGAATAAAGAATTAAGTGTTATCGCGTACTAAGCATTCTACATACGGTCACTCTAAACAGTGAAATATTGGTAACCTTCGTCGGCAACTTCGAGTTTGATGTGATGATAAAAAGAAGCAGTCATTAAACCAGTTTGAAACTTGCATTCCAGTGTCATTAGAACCATCCTTACTCCCATACATATCCACGCATACCCTGAGGATAAAGTGCTCTACTCAGCTCTACCCTGCGCTACCCACCAAGCAACAAACTGTCGCGGCAACGTGGAACTCTTTGCTCTACCCAGCACTACCAACTGGTTCGTTACATGCTTAAATAAAAGATGAACCCAATCAGAACAGGAAGTGGATAGGTGGCCTTAGAATACTTACAAGAGAACCATCACTTTGCTCAAACCTGTACGCGTTTGAGACTTTGATGGCATCATCTCTGCTCTATGTGGTGCCTATGTGACAAAAATGTCGAGCTGAGTCCAGAATACGTAGAAACATATAGGCAAAATGACACAGCATTGTATGGAGGAATTGTTTACCCATGGCGACCTACACATGGCATACGTAAAGAGCGCCGTCCCCCACACCCAAATCTCACCTGAAGAGCATGATTTTACTAAACAAATCCCTATCCGACAATCCCAGATATTCTTTTGTTTTTCACCAAGTATACAATACTATTCTAAAAGAAGGAAAACTTTCCAAACCATGAAAACATTCAGTTGTAATTCTTATTACTACACAGGTGAGAGAGGACTCTGGAGATGTATTAAAATGGTGACCAATAACATTAATCAATACCTAGTTGCAAAATGAAAGACAATTTTAATGATTGTCAAAATCCTATTTCACTTAAATTGCAAAAATCTGTTCAACAACAGCCAGTATAGATTCACCACAAAGTATGAAGCAATCGACGCAGCAATGCAAATAAAAATGTTAAAGAACAAAACTCAAATTCCAAACCACACATAGTAATAACTCTCCACATGAAAAAATATTTGATGCAACCTGGTAGTGGAGCATTTTCAAACGTTAAAAAATAACTGCGATGTCCAAAGCTAGACACAGTTTAGCAGTAAATTACCTCTTCGGGAGGAAAGCCGGATTATCCCTAAACAATTACACAGAGTGCTTGTGTTAGTAATCCGCCGTTCACTTTGATGAAGTACGCAAGCTAAATGACATCAGGAATGCTAAAACGTCTCTACTGTTTTACCACTAATGGGATTTATTACTACTGTTCAGTTATTTTGTTTGAAAGATTTTGTTACTGCTAAGATTTCAACCACGTGAAATGCAAGTTTATTTGCTGTATAACTAATATTTAGCTTTCTTTTCTTATCCATCTAAAGATGTATCTAAATGTATACTTCTTTTTTGGGTAATTTACGTCCTCCAACGTTAAGTCATGTCGGACGAGGAATGAAATGGGTGAAATGATGGTCAAATGAGTCCGGAGTCCATGGAGCTTAGAGTTACCGGACATTTGTCTCAGGATAAGGGAAAACCCCGGAAAATCCTTATACAGGTAACTCACCCTGACCGAGATTCGAACTTGGGACCTCTTGAACGTGAGGCGGACATGCTACCATCCACGCTACCGAGGCGGGCAAAAATGTATACTTCGTAGAGTATATTTAGTGGAAATAATAATTTCTTCCACACTAGCCATGTGTAGGCTAAGGTTTGAATGAATATAGCCAGACTGAAAAATTCAATGCCAAGGCCATGACTTGAACCACGGATCTCCCGCTCTCCGTGTGGTTGGTCTAACCATCTGAGCTACTATGGCCAACGTGCTGACATGACATTAAATTCTACATGACATTATGGTCTACCGGGAAATATACGAGTCAGTTGGAGAATTTAATGTCCTATCGGCACGTTGGCAACAGTAGCTCAGGTGGTTAGAGCAACCGCTTGGAGAGCAAGAGATCCATGGTTCAAATAAAGGCTATGGTATTGTATTTTTCAATCTGGCTCTACTCATTCAGAAGGTTTAGTGTTTTTAAGGTTAGTACTGATGTAATATCCCGAAATACATTATTCTATTACTACTTTTTCTATTACTATTGCTCTAAGGATGATAATAACGGCAGGTAATCACCATCGTCGTCAGAACCGAGGGGGATGGCTTTGGCGGTTTCGTCTGTGGCCCGCATTCCGGAGGCACGGGTTCGATTCCCATGGCCAACCTACCTGACCCATGGGGTTTTTCGGGGTTTTCCCGGGTCGCTAGGCGAATGCTGGGTAGGCAATTATATTTGCCGAATTTCCTGTCTCTCCATTTCATCTCCATTCTCCATCACTCATCTGGTGGTAGCTTTCAGTGTTGAAGTGTCGGTGGGTGTCTTGGTGGTGCATGGCGGGATGATATGCTCTGAGATAAACTACTTCCTCCTACGGTAGATCGGTTGCCTGTCTCCGCGCCTCTGCTGGGACCATTTTGGGACCACCAGCCAGGGACCTTTGGGGCTCGGCTGCTGGGCTCGTTGCCGTCCCGCAGTAGGGGAGCGTGTCCGTTGACCTGGCCTGCCGGAAAGGTCTCTATCTAAGTAAACTGTAGGGACTCTGCCCTCTGCACTGTCGTGGCTCCTTAGGTCGGCCGCCCTCTGTCTCCTTCGCCTCATCCTTCCTCCCGCGGGTGCCCCACTTGGGGGCATAGGCACAATGGGCTCAGCATGGTGCCTACGTACCGAATTCCCTCCGTAGTGAAATCCTAGTCCTAATCGTCGTCAGAAAAGGAACAAGAAGGAGAAGAATACGTCCCGAGCGTCATATATCTCACATCTCAGGATTGCCTTTTGGGTAGCTGCCTTAACCTTCATATTATAACTTCGTGGGTTCGCAGAATTAAAAGGCCGAGTTGCAGAACTTAAAATTCTCCTTTATTTCCGTAGCAATACACTCCAATTCTCACGTAAGAACATTAAATCACATATACACAGTCTTACAAGTTCGATCACAATAACAAACAGTGACAGCAGATTACATCTTTAGCTCTCGTTACAACAACACAGCTGGCTATCTCTCATTTCACAACTCCTGCTTACTCACTCTTGTTTACAACAACTGGTCCACAACTACAACTGTCCTGCTAGCGTGTCACAATCCCTTTTATATCTCCATTCATGATTACCAGACTGTTCTATCAATCACTAGAATTTTCTGGAAACAAGGCATCTAGTTACATAATTCGAACATTCTATCACCTTCCAGAAACGTAACTTAATCTACCCGGCGAGGCCTTTGGCTCAGTTATCTTGCCTACCCGCACTATCTGTTTACACACGTTCGTTATCTACGTGAAACCTTATCCGCCGTCTATTATCTATTTGTGCCGAAACGTTTATGCCCAGCGCCGCGACAATATACACAGCAGTATCTTAAGTTGTGGTGGCTAGCTCCGTGGGTTTCCCAAATAAGAGGTTTCAAGTTTAAATCCCGCTCCCAACTGCAAAGTTTTCTGGCCGCAATACATATTGAATTTTATGTATAGATGTAGGTGCAGAGTCAAAATTCGTAAATGACTAAAATACTCAAAGGCTCAAATCCCTTGCAACATACAACACCCATTCCTGGCACGACACGCACTGCTGCAATATACGCATTCAAGAACTAAAGGGGAAATAGCGTTACAGTTGCTAGTTGTAAAAATACCTTATTTACCAAACTGTATTATATAACGCTGCATTAACCCTAGTATTACATGCAAACTTCATTACCACAATGATCGAAGTTGTGCATAACTATCAGGTGACTTTATAGTATCCTTAAGCGAAGGATATGATAATGGCTGACTTAACAGAATTTAAAACTAGTTGTGAAAACTTTTCTGAGACCTTTTATTAGCTACTGCTCAGCATAAGACATCTGACCACTGGAATAAGGGAAGCGGGGTCTGAAATCAAAGCGTGATCCTGAACGTATCACACATAAAATATGTATAAATAAAATACAATAAAATAAAATACACAGGCGTAGTTTCTCCGGATTGTCTGCTAGGTTTTGGGGCAACTAACCATACAGCTTCCGTTAGTTGCTACCCCTTAGCGTGGCCATTAGGATTATTGGCCTTCCCTTTTTGTATGGGCAAAGAAAAGAATTTACCGTTTCTGGGGAGTTGTAGAAATGGGCAGTGTTGAAGAGAAACAGGGGCAGTCTGGCGAAGTCTGAGGTAGGGAAAAGTGTTGAGCCGTAGCAGCATCGAGCGACGTTGAAGTGCGCGGTTGATCCGACGTTATATAGAGTATTCTCAGATTAAGCTAAATATTTTAGAGTTTCAAATATATATATATATATATATATATATAGTTATGAGTACAGTCCGCAAGTGCCGCCTAAATTACTAAAAACCTGCAGACATCCGAGTAGCTTGACGCCGATATAAAAGTATTACAAGACTTTCTGTTCAATAACCTGAGAAAAACCCCAATTCCCAATCCAACCACATAACCTACTCCATAATTTAGTAGTGATACATATACTCGTCGAGGCGGACCCTCATAAAATAGCGCCTTCTTAGCCATAACATCGACGAGTACGAGGAATCGTCGCTTCGAAACCCAACGTAGTGAGGGTCCTTCGAGATGACGCGACATATTAGAAGACAAAAACTAAAATAAAATAAAAATAAAATAGAATCTGCATATCTAATAGCTGGGCTTCTGGAATCTATGCCAGGACTTATTATGCAAACTTCATTTTTTACTTTATTCATTTTAATCAAATTATACCAAACAATTTGCAGATATAATCTACTAAATTCTACACTATTAGAAGATTTCTACTATTACAAGACACTCCGTTGTACTTTAAGTGGTAAGATATAGTGTCCTAGCACTGCTAGCACAAAAAGTGGTTTTCTAAGAGGCCCAACTTTGTTGCTGTTGACACTCTAGCCGTAATCTTCCTCAGAAAACGCAAGTATTTGTTGATATCAAACATTTCCTACATTAACATTCTCGTAAAGCGAACACAATCTAGACATGAGATGCATTTATAACACCATCATGAACTAACATGTGTTGCTGTTTCCCCGTGCCTCCATAGAGCAAATAATCCCTTAAACTTTTTGTCTTCAAAGGTCTACAGTATGTATGTCTGCCCAGCGCAAGAAGGCAAGGTAGACAAAAATGTAACGTACTCTTTCTTTTTACTGCTCGTACGGTGTTTATGCTCGCCTTCTAAGAATGACAAGGATGCTAGTTTCGTTTAAAATACACAAGTGTTGTCATATAACTCACCCACACTTAATACCTATCACTGCACTTACTGCGCGAGCGTAAGATCTGGGAACATGGGTGACTCATAAGCACTCTCATACACTCATTTCCTAGTAAACAGACCCACCAACACAGCAGATGAACAGTTCAAACCCACCTCCCCTTAATCTCTCTTTTGCCTTCTTGTGGTGGGCAGACAGTAACTGCTGTGATAAGCAGTACGCATTTATCTAATTACACTCTGTATTGTATATCATACTAAAGTATATAAACACAATGGGGACGGTACAAATGCTTACGTAGCACATTGCTCCAGCTCACCTTCTTGTAGACTGAGACAGCTGTTGAAGGCCGTGTGGCAACCAACCGATACGTTGCTGACAAGTAAACATCTGAGTGCATCACTCCACAAGTGAACTCAATTCTATCGGGTCATCGAAAAGTCGCTCCGCACCTCCCATGTAATCAAAATTCCACTAGAGTTGGGAATTCCGTTGGAATCACTGGATGCCGCGAGGTTGAAATATGACATGCATGAAAGATAATGTAGAAACTTACCTGTTTAAAGAAGATGTTGAAAATATTTACCACTTTCTTGAACACACGCATTCACTCGTTTTAATTTATTGTCAAACTCTGTAATTAATGTATCCTTTGTTTTAGATGTTATGTGACCTTCTATCGCAGTTTTCAGCTCATTAGTTCCTTTTGGATAGCCCTTGTAGACCAAAAGCTTTAGCTGCTCCACAAAAAAAAAATATTGGCAGGGGTCAGACCAGGGGACCACGGAGGCCACAGTTCTTTAGTAGTATTTCCCCAAAATATTTCACTAACATTTCCGTACATATATATATACTGGATGTATGAGGAGTGGCACTATCTTGTTGAAAAAATGTGCACCGTTCACTTTCTCTTCATTTAGCTGTGAAATAAATGGAAAAAGGGTATCCAAGCAATAAACATCTGAATTAATTGAGGTGTCGAAAAAAATTTGTCCCAATAATTCGAGAGTGATAAATTACACACCGGACTCTGAATGTGAAAGGGTTTCCTGAATAGCATTGGGAATTTCAGTAGACCATATTCGCGTATGTTGTGAATTTACGCATTCTTATAAGTGGAACCAAGCTTCATCAGTGAAAAATGTCCTATCTAATACGTCAATTCCATGATGTAAAATAAACTTTTGGTAATATTCACAATATTGCATTCTTTTCCCGTGATCTGTGGGTTTTAATTCGTGCACGACTGACACTTTATACCTATGGTTAGAAACCAAGTTCTTTTTTACTGCTTTGTATGTGGTATCATAAGAAATATCTCATCGCTTATTGATTTCTGTCCGATATATCTGACAGTATTTCTTCTGTTAGCACGTGGGTCTGCCACTCCTAGCAGCATCGTGCACCGAACCTGTCTGCCGAAATTTATCAATTAAATCATGCACAGTATCATGGTGCGGTAGTTTTGAGTTAGGAAACTTGAAAACAAAACTTCGTTTCACTTTCTCGGTGTAGTTTCCACATTCATTAAAAACGTTTTCCAATAGAAAGACACGTTCCTCGGTAGAATAAATTGCTATTACCTCAAACACTCGTCAGAGCACAAGTACAGTAAACCGAACTAACCAGCACAATAAACCACTGGCAGCCGGTGACTACTTCCTGGAGACAATAACATCTAGTTTGGAATGAAATGAGGAAACCTTTTCTCGAGTGTTAGGCTAGTAGCCCAGTGCGAAAAGAATTATTGATGGCCCGTTATTAGCCATGGACGAATCCCAACTAAAAACAAAACAGGAATAGATTTTCTCCGTGAGCACCGAAAAGTTGTCTTTGGTACTTAAGGAAACTCGGATATAAGAATATCCCTGTAGATGTACCGAAACCAGATAGCAGTTAAAAATAACTGAAGTTCTCCTCTGATTAAGAGGTAGATTAATTTTGGGAACGGTTGTATTGGCTGTGAAACTTTCTTTGGTGATTACGTACAGCTGCTGTAGAAATCTCTTGAGTGATTTTAATTAAAAAGTGACGATTCTGACACAAAGTACTTTAGTTGTTTTGTTTTTTCTGAGCCTTCGGAAATCTAATAAGAATTGATTTTGCTTTCTTTTGCAAGAATCAATAAGCCACATCATAATAATTAAAAGTAGATTGTTGAGTTTTAATTTTTATTAAAATTGCCACTCATAAATTCAACTCGTTTATTAATAACGTGACTTTGCGTGTTCGTTGAATTAAAAGTCCAATTTGCAGAAATTCAAAATGCTCTTTATTTACGTAGAAATACACTTTGGTCAACCCTTACAGTATCGGAATTACGTAACATACACAAATAGAGTCTTCCAAGGTCGTTGACCAGAAACAAAGAGTTCACCTTCAAGACACAGCTGCACACGCTCGATTATCAATTTCCATTTCGACTCTCACTGGCGTGTCGCGATTTCTTATATATACCTCTACTCATATTTCTAGAATGAACAAGATGGTACTAGAATCTTCCAGTTATCTAACTTTATCTGTTCCGGCAAGCTTTTATCTCCGCGCTATCTTTATCTGTTTCGGCAAGCTCTTTATCTCCGAGTTCCACTATCTGTTCCTTATCTCCGCACTGCACTATCTCTCTCTTTATACGCGTCGGCCGCCAGTCGCAACAATAATAATTACTCTATTTTTCCTTGGAGTGCATCCTTATTTAGCTGTAATACTATTGGCATGACAACATTGATATCATTTTTTTAAAACAAAAACCTTCGTATTTCTTGCAAACTTTCATGTCATATCCATCCAATCTTATGAATATTATGTCACATTACGCGTACATTATAAGGTTCTTCTGTCGTCTAAGGGGAGCCGCGCTGTGACTCAGTGGTTAGACCGCTTGGCTCTCACCAAGGCGGCCTGTTTTCGATCCCAGGCGACCGCAAAGTGAGATTTGTGGTGGACAACACGGCGCTGGGGCGGGTTTTCTCCGGGATCTCCGGTTTCCCCCACCATCTCATTCCACCGGTGCTCCATCTTCATCTCATGTATCATCAGTGTCATCCCCTGCGGTGCCGTATGTAGTAAAAGCGGGCGTTAAACGCTACACATTTCATTTTTTTGTCGTCTAAGGGTAACATCCTGAGGTCGGGGGCTCAAAACAGGCAGCGGGAGATGAATGTTTACAGTTGTAAAAGTGCTTAGGATGGCTTGCATCGGAAAGTAAGTAAAGCCGATGACCCCGTGTCACATACTTACAGTAGGGAAAGAAACCTCATGCCTGATAAATAGGCCTCTCTGAAAATGGGGGGTAAGAACCACTGCTGTTAAAGAGTGGCCTTATATAAAAACCTCAATTTATTTAGTTTTATATAATACCAAAATTGGAATTATACCAATAACACTGCTTTGATTTTATACGATGTTACAACTCTTCCCCGTGTAAGTACAATGGAAAGAAAATCAGTATGCCTGTACACATCCTGTTGTGTTCACGGTTAATTAGCCCATCTGTTCGCTCCTGTATCTGAATTCAATCACCGAAGTCAATTCATTTTTTTAATTTTACGTCCTCCAACGTTAAGTCATATCGGACGATGAATGAAATGGGTATAATGATGCTCAAATATCTCCGGAGTCCATAGAGCTTAATGTTATCCGACATTCCTTTCTCAGGATACGGGAAACACCCGGAAAATCCTTATCTAGATAACTCAACCTAACCGAGATTCGAACTCAGTACTTCTTGAACGTGAGGCAGACACGCTAACATCTACGCTACCGAGGCGGGCAGTCAATTCATTGACAGCCTAAAATTGTCAAAAGGCAAATAAAAAACCAAATAGTTAAAACAGCGAATCAGAATGTAATACAAATTCAGAATTAATATTTATGAATTCACTCAGGTGGTTAGGTGACCATACTCCAACAAATATTTCGCAAACAAAAAAGTATACGTTTTGTGGAATATGTTACCAGCTGCACTTGACATTTGACACTTGCGAAATCCTACAAGGGCAATGATGACAATAAACATTTCGCCAAAGAAGTATTCTGACTATGTGCGAAATTCGTGGATATGATTGTTTTTACAATTAAAAGCATTGAACATAATGAATAAAAATAAAACCTTAAATTCCATTTTCATTTATTCCCCTAATATTTCCACACGCAATCTTCCGGAATAGAACTAACAATATTCTTTCACAATAATTTGCTCCCTAAGCGACTTATCTAACTTACTTTCCCTGCACTATTTTCATAATACTCTTTTTTCAGGAATGGTAGTAATGGAGTAGAGAAGAACTGTTTTTAAAATAAATAGGTGCTAAAGGTGGGAGCGGTGGTGTGGGTTCTGTTGGTAAAGTAAAGAGTAGGATGTACATACCCCCCCCACACACGTGCGCTCTCTCTCTCTCTCTCTCTCTCTCTCTCTCTCTCTCTCTCTCTCTCTCTCTCTCTCTCTCTCTCTCTCTCTCTCTCTCTCTCTCTCTCTCTCTCTCTCTCTCTCTCTCTCTCTCTCTCTCTCTCTCTCTCTCTCTCTCTCTCTCTCTCTCTCTCTCTCTCTCTCTCTCTCTCTCTCACACACACACACACACACACACACATACCTAACCGTAATGTTAATCCAGAAGTAAAATCTAAAAACGACAGGATTACGTGCTCCCGCTGAAGTTCACTATGGTCCAACGGTTTTTGCTCGCCTCTTACTCCCATCTATAAGCACGCTTAATGAGAACTGGCATTCACTATGTTACGTGTTGTTGAGAAAAGTTCTTGTAAAAATTGTCATTTGACTAAAATAAATTTGGACCAAAAACTTGTTGACGAAATATACATGTTGCCGTTCTAGCCGTTGACGAGAAAGAAAGAAAAGAAAAAGAAAACTTTAGCGGAATTGTCCGTTAGTGTACTGCTGTTGACAAAATGTCTTAAAAGCATACCGGCATCAAATTTAAGTGTACAAATGTTGAGTTGGCAACATTTTAGAGAAACGGATTGCTCTCATCAAATTGTGGAAAAGAAGAACAAAGCCAAGGTATAGTCTCCATACAAAAGGTTTTTAAAACAATTTAAAGAGACCGTAGTCCCTTTGAAGCGGAGATCATACAGAAAAATATGAACGTCACAAAACATAAAGGAGTACAGCTCCTAAACATCACAATTGCTAAATACTGTCAAACCATATCTTAAGGTGCTTCATGTGTTGCAGCTGGGGTAAAGCTGATCCAGGTAATCGTGAAAGAAGTGGTATGGGCTTACGCTTAACAAAAATGGACTGAAGATCAGCATACAAAATACTGGAGGAACACTCCGGCACATAACGATAATGAAAGAACTATGTATGTAAGGCTATAGCAAAGAATTTGTAAAACTAAGTAATAATCACGCAAGGCTTGTAGAGGGATTAATGACTACGAATGGCGACACAAGGAAACATACTAACAAACTAGATACCATAGAAATGACCGCAAGCGTAGAATTTGTAATAACTAATACGGAAGAAGAAAGAGTCTCTGATTTAATCATTTAGTATATATCATTGGCCAAAACTGGATACATAACCTTAGGAGCTAGAAGGAACACGTAAGATTTAGTATCACTGAAAAATAATAACAGGCCTAAAAGACCGTTCTAAGGGTGCAGACCCCAATAACTAGGATGAACTAGGCGATAAATCTATACAATAAGACCCAGAAGCTTCAGTGCGGAGGTGGGGGATCAGGTCACCATTTACCCCCTTATATAATAATCATTTAAAAGTATTGCGCTACAGAATCTGATAAGCCGGAAACAAGATTTTTGCGATATTCGGTAGAAATATATAGTTTATATAGTATTACATAAAATCAGAATCCATCTGATTTTGGAACCAGAGGAGTAAAATTGGAAGCGAACTAGGTATAGGTGTACCTATGAATCACAGTTTGAGTTAAACACATATTTATTCTATATTGTTACTATAAAAATAATAGAACGACATTGTCAAGAGGCTGAGATCTATTGAGGCAAATAGATTTATAAAATTCAATTAGAACTAAATCGGTTGTTCTTACCAAGGCACAATAGAATGTACATTATAACTATGTAAAATAGCCTACATATAGTAAAAGTAATTTCGTATCAGATCATGTAATGAAGGAAGCTGCAACAAGTGAAAATGGTAAGATGGTGTATTACAAAACTGATAATAGACGTTATCATAGTACGGGAGAGAAAAAAAGATTTGAAATTTGGAAATAATAATGGACTAGCACAAATAATGGACTAGCACAAATAAAGGGCTAATAACCAAAACATTATTCCATACATTAAATACCTTACTTCGATTTAAATATCATATATTTTCAGAGCTCTTAACATTTCAAAAGCACGTGGTAAACTTAGGACATTAGCACTAGAATAAGACGCAAACGTTTTGATCTCCAATAAAAAAGAATAAAATAGCAGATAATTTTATGTCTTGTCGTATACAATTCCTTCTTAAGAACATCCAAGTGAATATTTAATGACATGGGCAAAGTTTAGCCGACAACCAATGAAAAACCAATAATCTACTCACATGTTCATGATTCTATTTGGGTCTGTTAATTATCTGTACTGAATTACATACTAGAAGGCCGTAGCACAGCAAACCTTTTCTCCTGGAATGTAGTTAAATAGTTTGATACCAAGACTTAGTAAAGGTTTAACTTATTAATAATGTAGCGACTGCGGCGACGTAAACAAAAGGTTCGACGCGGAGAGATAAGGGACAGATAGTGCCGAGCGGAGATAAAGAGCTTGCCTAAGCAGATAAATATAGCGCGGAGATAAAAGGCATGCCAAAACAGATAAAGTTAGATAATTAGAAGGTTCTAGTGATGTCTTGTTTGATAGTAATTAGTAATTGTTAGTAATTTATTTCTCATCTTTCCCTTTACATCAACAAATGGAAATACAAAATCAAGATTACAATTATAAAATCCATACTGAAATATGCCATATATTCCTAAATCCTGAAAATCCTATCATGTTGCCCACCAATGAATAGTAATTCGGTCTCCATACGCCTAACGCTAGGTTTTTGTGTATTGGAGGCCCTCTACTCCTTTTTACACTTTCTGCCATTTCACCTATCCCACTCTACATTTTTCTCTTAATTGTTCTTAGCCATCTCTCTTTAACTTTCCCTAAATAATTCCCTATATTTCTCCTGTTCTTTTCCCCTTTCACTGACAAAATTTTTCTAATTACTGCTTCACCCCCCCCCCCAAATTGTCCCATTTACGTATCCAAGCCTGTTCTCTCCATATCTTTGTTTAACTACAATTTAATATACAATGGAAATCTGCATTCTCTTCTCCACACAATGGAAATTTATCTAGCTCCCTCTCTTGACCTATAACTTTCAAGTTTCTCACTCCTGTTCTCGCCCAAGCAAAACCTTCTCGCCCTAACTTACTACATATATCTATATATACTTCCCTCCCCCAGTTTGTTTTTATTTCTCTATATAATCTCAGTAAGCTTTTGTCACTTGTATTGGCGAAAATGTCTTGTCTGTCAATATCTTCTAATCTTAGCTTAACCTCCTTCCAGAAGCCTCTATACCCATACTCTGCATTTATCCAAGAATGACCCATACCTATCTGCTTCAACAAGTCATACATTTTATGTGCCCAAGACCCACCCCAGTTACTTCTCTTTTGAATATGATAACATTCTTTTATTATACTGCCATCTTCAAAGTTATTGATTCTGTATAAGTATTTCATTGCCCTTGACAAGATTTTAATTTTAGTAGAATGCCTGCCTAGTTCTAATTGTGCTGCCCGATTAGGTGATGCTATTGGTAATCCCAATATGTATTTACAAAAGGATCTATGCACTCTATTAGTCTCTCTCCAAGCCTCTTCTACTCCCCAAACCTCTGATCCATGTAACATTCTATTTTCTACTACTGCCGAATAAATCCTCTCCAACCATTTGACATTTATATCTGGCAGTTTACTGTAGCATGCTCTTATCACTCTCATGGCCATTTTACCTTTTGCCACAGACATCTTGTTCTTTCCAGCTGCCATCTGAACTCAACATTGTACCCAAATAATCAAATCTCCTTACTACTTCTATTTCTCTTCTATTAACCTCCCCATTTCTCATCCTTACGCAACCTGTATCCTTTTTTGAAGACCATAATCTTTGTTTTGTTTTCATTCACTTTCAAACCCCATTTATTGCAATATGAATTGGCTGCCTCGATTGCTCTTCTCAGCCCTCCACTTGATATGGACCCAACTACTAGGTCATCTGCAAACAGTAGCCCCGGTAGATGTCTTGTTAGTTACACAAAATATCGGTAATTTCTCGAACAGTGTGCGGAGGTATATATAAGAGATAGCGACACGCCAGCGAGTAGTCGTAAACAGATTGTGATCAGAACTGAGCATCGTGTGCCTGCAATTGTGTTTAGAAAGTGAGCGCTTTTGTTTGTGGTCAACGACCTTTGAAGATTGTATATGTGAATGTTACGTAATTCTGCTACTCTAAGGATTGACCAGAGTGTATTTCTACGGAAATAAAGAACATTTTAAATTTATGCAAATTGAACTTTTAATTCTAGGAATCCACAAAGTCACAGTAATATAATGATACATTATCTTTACTTTAATAGCAATTTGAAGCGTACATAAAATAACAGCATACAATCACAGATCAATAACAATTGTCAATTAAGAAAATAGGAATCATACAGGATTTCCACATAATTACTCTGGAGTTTTGAGTTTTAATATTTTTATCAAATTAACATCTTAGTTTAATGGGTATACATGGATTTAAAGGCAATATTCTCAAGATTTTATCATAATTTAGTACATTTCAATGTGGACCCCATTAGTGGCAGGGCACACATCCAAACGAAATTCTACCTCTTGCCAGGTCCTGGTCAGCATGTCTGGGGTGACGGTTGTCGTGCATAAGTCTACACTAAACGTTTACTTGAAGGCTCAGTGAACTCATGAGGCAGCTGTGAACCCTAAATTATGCAATTGTGTCAGTTCACAGTACCGTTCATATGAGAAGTTTCCTCATCAGTAAACATGACATCGTTTACAAAATCGTCAATTTCCTCAATTTCAATATTTCCTAAATTGTAATAAAATCTTGAGAATATTATCTTTAAATCCATGTATAACACATTGAACAAAGATGCTGATTTAATAAAACTGTTTTACCTGAAAATCCCAGAGTTCTTTTGTGCACATCCTGTACTTACTCAGCTGTAAAGAATGCAATGTTAATTGCAGTACTCAAGACTGTTTAGTAAATAAATTAACGAAACACATACACCTACACACCCTTCAGTGAAGGAGAATGGAATGCCTATCACTGGTTCTCAAAGCGCCACTTCAACTTGCCGGCAAGTTCCGCCGAGCTACAAAGAGAAAACAACCCAAGACCGCGTTCTACAAGGGCTTGACACATAACATTTTGTACCACAGCGTTTAATTTGATGCACTTTACAGTATTAGGTTGAGTGGTGTTCAGGTTTGACTTCACCAGCTTTAATGTTTCTTGGTATTATTGTCTGCTATAAGTGGAAGTTTCGGATATTGCAAACCAATGAACAGTGTGCGCAGCAACCGATGTACTAAATACATTTTGTGACAGGTTTGATTCGACAAAGCATCAGAGAAGAAATTTAATAACACAAAACATAAACTTTGAAGGTCAAATTTAAGAAACTTCTGTTTGGTATATGTAATACAAACTTCCACAGCTAGGGTCCTTCAACGTTAGGGTTATCGTATCGGTAATCACTAAGTTCTCTAAAGCGGTGAGTGTGCAGGACTAATGCAGAAATGCTAGCCGAAATGTAATATCTTCCTTATGTTGTCTAGATACCCTAGCATTTAAGCTCAGTGTCTAGAAAAACGCTGCAATGATGCAGTCTCACAGAGTATTCACCACACGTTTAACATTTCACTGGATTTTCACGCGATGTGCTTAAACCCAAGGAAGGTTAACATGAGATCAAAGAGTTGGTGATTGTGTTCATCTTACGTGTCATTTTCTCTCCTTCAGAATTCTTTTTATTAATGTTCGGAGCACCCCTGTGGTCACTGCAGCATTTCTTCGCCCTAGGTAGCATTTGAAGTTTGCACATTGTAAGAATAAACGTTATTATTATCTTTATCGTTGTCTTATTACCTCACTGTAATTTAAGTTCTAATTACCGCGCGAAGGACTGAGCACAACTATTACAGTGTATTCTACGCAAAGTTAGCATTGTCGCGAATGCGTCTCTCACTAACGGAATGTGCCTTGAACGAAGCATTAGCTCTTCATTTCAACTCTGTTCGAAGAAACAGGCTGCATATACCATCTGCGAGCGCTAGTTGCATTCTGGTCTGTTTCTACATAGGTTAAAGTGATGTATCGTTGTTACTGAATCAAAAGTAGTCATAATGTGAGAAGGAAATGAAGGACATCAACGCAAGAAGGCTCATTACAACGGTAACACTGATTTAAAAACTTGTAACTTTGAGCGACACGTGGTGGTCCTTCATTGCCGATTCGCGGAGTTACAATATGCCCAATGCATCATGTGGGCCGGTTTCATGCACCCCGATATGCGAAAAGGAGGGATCTGTACACATGAGAAAACAAGTATCAATTAGCAAAGCTATTGTCAGTGATTTCATGTAAACTTCCCAAAGTGCTATGATATGTGTCTTGTATGACAACGAGCTGCAACTGCATTATTTCTCACGAGAATTCAATTTTGAGAATAAGTTGATAACCTTTGTGACTATGAGTAAAATTTTTAAGCACAATATGGTTCATATCAAGGCATATTTGAGCAGAGCAGAGATAATAGCCAAAGCTGAACATCGCACAATCCCTAAGCTGCATTGTAACACTGCTAAATAGTAAGTCTTCAATGCATATATGGACCTATGTTATCAGTAGTGTGATCAGACTATATCTTCAGCCACCACGTTTTGTGAGGTTGGTACATATCTTCCTGCAACAAGTTCTTCCACAGATTTTAAGGATGTGTCACCAGATGTAGATGAACTGGACAAAGCACCCGTCTCACCATCCTCCAACATTAAGCCATATCAGACGATGTCTTGAGGTATGTGGCATATTAAATGCCTTATATTTAGGGCTTCGGACTGGGATGAAGTTCTAATTTTATGGTTTTCCTGATAACTTGATTTGTCGCCTTTTGATTTCTTCTCGCGGACATATGAACATCTTCGAGTACATGACAGCAGTTCTTAATTAAGAGAAACTTCTTATCAAAACACTTGCAGTATTTGATTACGTTTGTGTGAGATGTATATAATGTGCTTACTAGAATGTGCTAGAATCCATACAACAATATTGTGCTGGCGTTGACTCTGGTGGTGGCCAGTTTGAACACCTTTGCAAAAACAAAAAAAAAACAAAAAAAACACACTGAAGTTGCTTAACTTGTGTATATGCACCAAACCTTAATTTTAGTGTGCGACATTCTCAAAATTGCCTGGAACTCTGGGTTACCTCTGAGATCATGTTTACTTTTAAAGGCGTATTTCCACCTTTGTTTACGCTCCTTTAAGTTTATGCTCAACCTTTTGAATCACTCTGCAGACAAATACACTCACACACATAAACACACACAACGAAGAATCCAAATTCATACACACATGCACATATACGACAAAGCAACACCTACATTCTAAACCGAAGGTAGGATCTTGTAAGTAGCAGATTTATGGGTTGTTCGTGAGTAGTCAAAGAATGCATACGTAAATCAATACAAATGTATTAGTTAGCAATACGAAGTGGGGTTGGGTACCACATTTACCTAATGAGCTTTCGTTTTATATATTGCATTGTTTAAGCACTAATTGGATATTTCATTATACAAACAGGCTAATTAGAGAAAAGGTAACTTATTTTACAGCTTATGCAGAAAAAGAGGGAGAGAAGGAGAAATAGAGATATATGATGAGGAGTAACTGACGCCCCTAGTTCCGTTGTGTAATAAAGTACAAAAATGTCGAAAATCGCCTTAATGGGCAAACTGTTGTCTGCAATATTGCTTTTAGCAAAAAAGAAATCTTTGGTATGTTGTGGTTCACGATACGGCAAAATGAAAATTGCATTTAATGACGGTGTTAATTGAATACGAAATGATAAGTCATCCGCCCGCGGCACATTAGTCTTCGCGAATGAATAGGAGACGGTCTGTGCTGTTTCTATATAAAGCCTCTTCCACTTCCTCTAGAGCGAGGGAGTTCACACCTGCCCTATGTCGCTCTCTGTAGAATGCTTTAGACATAGCCTCAGGGTACCCTGTGAGTGCGAGGGGTTGACATTCTACGGCCAGAAAAACTTGCATGACCTTCCATTGCCATCAACTAACCCAATTGTACATACCATTATTGTAATAAATTTATGGCATTTTAAGAAACTAATTCATTCAAATTAATGGCCTTTTATTCCAATTCCTCCTGGACGGAAAGAATTAGGAGAATTTTGCGTGGTCCTACATATATTAAAAGGAATAAGACTGGGTAAGAATTCTTAAAGAATACTTAAACTCATAATACCTAAAATATCTAATAATTTCTAAAACAAACCATACCTATGAAATTCCAAATTTCATAACCTATATAGGATCAAAATCGCTTAACAAAGGAAGATCCTCTAAATAAATATCCTCAGGATTCAAGAGATCCAAAACATGTTTTCAAACATTATGATAAACCCATATATGTCGATATATAGCGATATAAATCAATTCTCGGTCCTTACCTACACTTAAGCAAGCAAGACTCGGACACAGATCTTGAAATATTAGAAGCCAAACCTTAAAAGGAAACCATTTACCATAATTGAAAAAATGTGCTATACTTTTTAATAATTGATTACTAATACTTTCAAATCGTGCTCAGATAAAAGTTTTTCTCTCTGAACATTCGCTATAAAATAAATAAATCACAATATGTTACACACGTAGTCTCATTGTAAAGAATAGAATTTTTAAGTATCAGAGAGTGATATGTGTTTACATTTTTTTTTTTTTTTTTTTTTGTAATTTACGTCTTCCAACGTTGTCATATCGGGCGATGAATGAATTGGGTGAAATGATGCTCAAATGAGTCTTGGGTCTATGGAGCTTAGTTACCCGACATTCGTCTTGAAGGATAAGAGAGAACCCCGGAAAAAACCTTATCCAGATAACTCACCCTGACCGAGATTCGAACTCGGGACCTCTTGAACATGAGGCAGACACGCTACAACCACACTACCGAGGCGGACATTTACAGATGGTGTTGTCTGCATTCGACATAGAATAACGTACAACCCTCTTTATTTAACGAATTTAAATTTTTCACCGCTTTTGTTCCGAAGCTAGTATCTGAGAAATGTATTTAGATAAGGTACATAACAAATAAAATGATTGAATATTGTAGGCATACTGTAATAAAAAACTTGAGGAGTAGCTGCATACCAGCCCTGTTCATTTAAAAAAATACCTAAATATAAATAAATACCTATATAAATACCTAAGGGTGTGCTAAAGATTGATATTCGCGTAAGCATTTTGTGAATAAAATCGATTTGATTTGTCGTTTTGGAACACTCAGTTGTCCTTTTTTGTCTTAAGGAATTAGATGGTAGAGTATTAAAGCTTACCAATGTCCGCTGTTTTTCCCCTTAGAAAAGTATATTCTCTTCATAAATTCACTTTAGGAGCGACCGATGTTCTGCACATATATAGTATAATGTATATAAGCGCGAACTTGTGGAACAATCATTAACTACCCATTGTGAATAAACACCTGCTGCTTTCTGCCTATATGAAACGAACCGAACGCAATGTTGTAGACTCAAGGAAAAGGAGGAAAACTTAAAATCATTACTTTAATCTGATAAAAGGTAAATAAAGAAAACATACGAGTTAATAATGGAGGAAACGTTACACTTCCCAGAGGTACCTGTATATACGAAAGGAAATCTTTTCTCAAATGTATCACTATAAATACTTTTCCCCTAAAGTTGAATTTAGTAATGCACATTTATAATATTTAGTAAAAGTACATTTATTAGCATGAAAGTAAATTGACTCATTCTGTTTGAAGCGTACACATTACGACTTAGATCAGGTTTCGTTGCACGCAGCGTTATACTGAAGTATCCTCCTAGATCTTTCAATCACTAAAGATAAAATACAAGACGCTTCACTTCCAATAGCTCACTAACTGTCAAGCATACAATTCCTCCCTTTTTTTCTTCCCCCTTTCTTTTTCTTAATATCGTCGTAGTTAAGTCATGTCAGACGATGAATGAAATGGGTGAAATTATGCTTCAATGAGCTCAGGAACCATAGAGTTTGGAGTTCGCCTACATTAATCTTTAAGGATAAGGGAAACCCTGGAAAACACCCTTATTCAGATAACTCACCCTGACCGAGATTCAAAATCGCAACCTGCCCGCCTCGGTAGTGTAGATGGTAGCATGTCTGCCTCACGTTCAAGAGGTCCCGAATTCGAATCTCGGTCAGGGTGAGTTACTTGGATAAGGTTTTTCCGAGGTTTCCCCTTATCCTTCAAGAGGAATGTCACGTAACTCTAAGCTGCTTGGACCCTAGACTCATTTGAGCATCATTTCGCCCAATTCATTCACCGTC
Source organism: Mantis religiosa (assembly GCA_030765055.1). Lineage (NCBI taxonomy): Eukaryota > Metazoa > Arthropoda > Insecta > Mantodea > Mantidae > Mantis > Mantis religiosa. The sequence goes on from CM060948.1 coordinate 64,527,905, forward strand.
CGATATGACTTAACGTTGGAGGAAGTAAATTACCAAAAAAAAAATCGCAACCTCTTGAACGTGAGGCAGAAACGCACACGTCTTCCAGTCGCACACGTAATTTTTCTTCTCCCTTTCAGTCATCGTCGAATACACGACTCCTCTCTCTTTCTCTTTCTCTCTCTTTATCGCTGACTGTCAAACGCACGACTCCTATTCCCTTTACTAACTGTCGAACTCAGGACTCCTCTCAATATAGATATCCCAAAGAACTCGCTGAGGTTACAGCAACAACAACCTCTTGGAAATTCTCCTGCAGGAGAGCATAGGAAACACGAAAAATATCAAGTTGCTTTTATGTGTACTTCGAAATTTAGGTTTATTGGAATATTGGATATACTATTCTACCATTCTGTCTGATTATGCATAAAGGCAGCTGGTACAGGTTACGATATCCCTAGGCACTAGAGCATCTCTCGCATTTTGTGTTCGAAATTAGACCCTGGTCACCGTGGAGTTTCTGGTAGATCCTGAATCAGCATAAGTTGCTCATGAGTTTTAGCCGAAGTCGAGTACTCTTGATTGGGAATCGTATAAACCTTCTCAGACTTGTTAAAATAATCTATAACCAGTAACTGCTAGCGACTTCTTGCGTCATTACTTGGTAAACGGCCTGACACATTGATGTTAATTCTTTCAAACGCATTCCGAAATGACATTCAGACCCAACTATATGTCTGAGGCCCACAAATTTATCGATCTTATGTCGCATTGTTGGGAAAATCTTCTAGGTCTCTTCAAGGAGGCAACCTAAAGAACTGTCAAAGTGGCTTCTAAAAGGGTTTACTTATACCTCAGTGTCTTCCGGTGCTAGCGCCATGGCTAGAGCCTCGGAAGCACGAAAATCACATGATTTTCCCTTCCTTCAACTACCTTAATCTCTATAACAAAAATCATAGTCAAGGGGTTAAAATCCCTTATTAACTTATTTTATTTAACTAAACCTTTAAAAGAACAATTTTAATCCCCAATACAAAAACCATTAAATTTAATGAAAATGTCTAAAATTTCTTTCTTTCCAAATATATCAACTCGCCCTTTCTTACTACCGTGGCACCCCACAACGTCAAATAGTTCATAGAACAGTTCCCTGTGGTGAATTCTTTTAAAATCTCGTTTGGTTGTTGTACTCCTTCTTACACTTCGGTTATGTATGTGGCATGATCTCAAGCTTTCACTTCAATCTCAATTTTTCAGCCGAAAATCTTGTGTAGAGTGTACAAAGAACTTCGACCTCCTAGTTCTGTATGATAGTCAAAATCTGCATCACCTTCCCCGCTGGTGTTTATCCATTGTGGTAGTAGCGGTCTCATAATGACACGTAAACACCGGTCATGACCAGTTGCTTCATTTCGGATGCTTCCTGGGTCTGAATAAGCCAATCTCGTTATTTTGAGAGCCTCTGACTTCGACATGGATCTGTTCTTCTGGTTGACGGTGCACCTCTTCCACTATGGCATTCATCATTCACCTGGTGCCCTTAGGCTGCTTGCCCAGATGCCCTCCTCTTGCGGCGTCTATCATACTCTAGTCTGCCGCACTTGTCATAAATGCTTGTTTTGCTGTTATTATCCTTCTTTTTCTAGTATTACATTATTTAAATATTTTCTGGAAATAATACTTAATTGGATTTGTATGTGTCTAACGTTTTAACGAGTACTTTCCAGGTCTTCTAAGGATGGTGAACTTCTATCTTCTGTAGAAGTTCCAAATTGAGCCTCATTTATTTGGATGTCTGTAGAACACAAGCTTACCATAAGAACATAAATACCTAATATCTAATTTAATTTCTTGTGGATTTTTTTTTTTCATATTTATTAACACATACATTTTCAAAACTGAAGCAATTCTTAAAGAATTAGAATAAGAAACCACAAATCTGAATTGGCTAGCTCTGAAATAATATATTTCATTCATTATAGCACTATTATGGCACATACATTTTAACTTAGGTTTGTTCAAACTTTACTTGAATGAGTCGAAGTACGCGGGAGTACTTAGCTGGAGAGGAAGCGTGATATCCTATAGCAATACGTCACTGAACAAGGGTCGTAACAAATGTTAGCGCTTCCTGTCCGTCTTGTAGTTGTATCCTTTTTCAGAAGATATGTCATAAAATCGAGCTGAGGAGATGCTTTGACTCCACCAATATATTGTATATCAAAAATGGTGAATTCAATGGGAAATGGATCGTAAAACGTTATTCTCCAGCACTTCTTTCAGATATGACGACAGCTTGCGCCCTGTGGCGAGCCCTATTGCTTGCTGCAGACACTCTTGTAAGTCATGAGCGCTCCGCTCTTATCTGGCATGCATCCAAGAAGGCCTGCTTTAGCTTATCAAACTTGAAGTTGCTGATGTCACTTGATGGTCACGCGGAAATTTATGTGACCGAAGAATGACAACTCTCTTCCCTAATGGAAGGAAATGAAACGTAGGATAGATACCGCAGTTGTCTGTGGAAAAGGAGGTGGGGCAGGAGGAGGAGAAACCCTCGATGTGTAACTTCCCATAATCTAACAGACTTTAAAATTTACGAACAAATTAAAAGAATCAACTGCATCATTCCAACAAGTAAGATAAAAATTAAGATGTATGCGAGGCCATTCTGTATAGACAAGAACTCGAACCCAAATGATCTAGATGTCGACGGGCCCTTAAACCCCACTTACTACTAGACAAGAACTGTCAGATCTATATTAGCAAGCGAGAAATACCAACCGTGAAATGGCGACGACATAATAAATGAGAACTATGTAGTTAGCAAAGTTCAAATAGAGTGCAATCAGTTGTTTGTAGGTCAACTTTCAATACTTCCAAAACAACAGGGTATAACTTCGTCCGACTAACATTAAAGCAAACAATAAACATAGCATCTGGGCACAAACTGTACTTATATAACAATCAAGTAGCTTGATTATCGTGCAAGCATAATGTTTCATGTAATAGAGCAGTAATGAGGATTAATCAATTTTAACTGGTAAATGCACCAGTTACGTCAAGACAAAGTTCTTATTTGGATAAACTATCATTTTAGCCATGAGTGTTTAACTAAGTAATACGACAACGAATAAAATATGGAATGTGCTAGATGATTTCAACGTCAAAAATCAGTTTAATAATAATGTACCATGACACATGGATACATTGAGTCTTCCACAGAAGCAGGTAACCAGGATCGCCCGTCGTTTCTTTTCCACGCTGCAAGAAGTTCTAGGAGCTGTGCATTATAACATCGGCGTCCGCACGCGCCAGCCCTCGCGCTTGAAGAGGACACTACCACAGGACCTGCTTCTGAGTGATACATCTGATTCCAGTGACTCTAGTGTTTGATGTCTGTCTTACATCTTCAATATTGACTTAATTTCTCAGAGAGTATTATTGGAGTTCTAACTTAATGTAGTTAGGGGGCGGCCTGTTAGCCTACCCCTGAGTGTTATTGTTCTTTAATGTATTGTTCTGTTACCTTCTTTTCACTCATATCTGTAAAGCATTGTACTGCTGATCGATCAATAAAAAATTATATAAAAAAGGAGCAGGTAACGCAGATAGAACACCAACCGAGAACTCACTGGTGAGGCTAAGACCAACTGAAAATGTATAAATGAAGTATTGCTATGAGAATAGTATAATAGAACGATCTATATACCCATCAAAGGGAATAATAGCATGGGATAAGATATCTGGTCCACGGAACAAAGGTAGTTTTCCAATACAAATGTACGGAAAATTTTCGCCTCAGATTCGCTATAAGAAAAAAAGCTACAGACATAAAAATATGAACAAAATGCTTAAAGGCAAGAAACAGACATTAAAAATGTTAAAACAACTTGAGGAAATGATAAGACCTGCATGTAAAGAAAGGAATGGCAAAATATCTGAAACAAAAAGCACTGGAATGCAACACCCTGGGACCTCAGGAACTAAATACTTGGAAAAAGAACACAAATTTCTTATAATATTTCATACAGTTAAATGAAATTGCAACAGAATAGAGAAAAAAACAGGGTGATCTCAGTGAATAGAGGAAATTCTCATTTTCCATAAGCAGGCAAAACTTAAATTATAGAAACCCAATGTAACATCTTAACAGCTGCAAGTCTCAGAGTGTCAGGAAAACTGAAAGATGAATGTAGGCTATAGACTATGAGGGAACCTGATGGGTAATTTACTAGAGATCTCAAAGAAATGGAGTATCTGATGACGGATTCATCTGCACCATAGGACAAAGACGAAGAGGATAACGATAACCATCAGCAGTGAAGACAAGAAGCAATGCAACAAAATTACCAACCATTCACACTAGAAAAGCGAGATCAATACTAAAGAAAGTGGTCACAAGCAAAGCCTGGAGAAAAATGGATTGGAGAGGAGATTCTTCAGTTTATTCAAAATAGTACGGAAACTCAGTAGAAAACATATACAAACTTGCACAAATTATACGAACCGTAAATTATTATAACAATAAAAACCCAAATAATATTTACAAATGAGGCCAGATTGCTTTAGAGATGTCGCAGCCAATATGTCAGAAGTAAAGTTTAATACCAATTAAACAACAATTCACAACAACAAAAGCACAAATTATGCTTACCTTACAGATCAGTTAAACTCTGCCCTAATCGGTTTAAAGGCATTCGAACTGGACATCTTAAACCAAGGTCAAAACATAGGCCCATCTACCCGTATGTTCGGGAAACATTTCTGGTATAAAATACATACTTGGTTTTGTTTTCAATGTCTTAGTGGAACTGGAAAGGAAAAAGTATTTAATGCAATTTTTGCTTTCTTTTACAAGAATGAATGCAGTTACCTACGATTCATTAAGGTAGTCAAAATCATGATAATTTTTATTAAAATTGTCACATATATTTTAATTTAATAGCAGAATAATTAATGTTTATTTTATTGGGCTGTATATAAGTATGACAAATTTAACCATAATACCAATGAAAAATGTAGGAAGGAAGCTTTTGAAAATTATGGAATGATTTGAGCTATAGCAGCAATTGGTTTGGCGTGGCATAATTAGCATTATTTTCAAAATATTTTGCATGTACTATGCAAACATTCAAATCACCAATCCAGCTAACTTTATCCATGCCACTATATACAGTATGCATAATACCCAGAGTTGGCACGACACCAAAAATGCAGCTCTGATTTTAAATGGTGCCGCAGCCCTAGTTAGGGTTCGAAGGGAATGAAGGAATGAACTTGCTGATTACTTAGCGATTCAGTTGGGGATAAACAGAAATTCCAGTGCTCTTAAAATGATTATCGTTTAGTGATTAGATATTTTGGCAATTTGAAGAAGGGAATTCAGCTGAGTAGCAAAATGAGTGGAATCTGTTAAAGGACGCCCTGAAAAGATCGTTTTTTCTTAGTCTAAAATGGAATCTAAGTTTAAAAATGTTGTAACTTAACCCAATGTTGTAATATTTTAGCGCGAATTCGGAAATGTTTGTTCGTATTACTTCTAGTTTGAAGTAACGGACTCTCCTTCCTAACTGTTGTGGTTCTGAAGTGAATCACTGTTTAAAATCTAGATGAAAAATGGAAGCAAAAGCTAAGCAAAATCAAAAAGAGACACAAATATAGTACAGTACAACCTAATAGTATATAGGGTAATTATTACATAACGTAACTCAGTCCCAGCGACTGAGTTTTTCCTGCGCGCTATCCTTGCCACTACCGGGACTTCTGATAAGCATTTCGCTCTGGAAGGTGCATTGGCATTATATCTCGCGCTACTGCTTCAGGCGCAGTCAGTCAGAGATCGCTGCTGAGCAAGAAACATTCCAGGAGAACAGTTTAGACAGAAAATCTACTGGATGAAATCTGTGCTGCTTTAGAACGATCGCCAAACAAATTAGTGCAACAAACAGCTGTATCTCAGTCTTCAGCGATAAAACTAAAGCCCCGTCGCTATACTGGAGTACAAGCTTCGAAACAAAATGATCCCGTTAAGCATGCGAATTACAGTAATTGGTTTTAACTATCTCTAGAGAACGGTTTCATTGATCCACTGCTATTGTTTTGCTCTGATGGGTTCTGGTTTAAATTAGGTGGACAGGTGAGCATTCACAACTGTAATACTGGGCTTCCGAAAATCTACATTATTGCATTAAATGGCTCACTCTAAACATTGGAGTGTAGCGTACGATAAGTGCTACAAGAATAATTGGACCTGTTTTCTTTCATGAAACTATTAATACAGAGTATATCGGAGGCTAATTCTAGAGTAATTGTGATCACATCATAGAAAAATTACAGTTGTTACAAACAAGATTCTGCAACAGCACATATGAGCAACAAATCATAAAATACAATAAGAAAAGTGTTTCATGACAGCATTATTAGTCCTCATCTGTTGCCTCCTCATTCCCTCGACCTATTTGGTAGTTCATCAAATATTAAATGTATCGTTCTACAGGAATATAGTGAGAACATCTTGCAGGAAAACAAAAATACTTGTTGCTGCGCTTAGTCGAGTGGGTGAGAACAGTTTTACAGGATATGCTACTTGTTTGAGAGCAGAGGGCCAACATCTTCATAACTACTGTGACTTTGTGGGTTCGTAGAATTAAAAGTCCAATTGCACAAACCCAAAATGTTCTTTATTTCCACCGAATTACAGTTGAAACACTTGCCGATTACAAAGAATTACGTAGCGCACACAATTACAATACACCAGTTCTTCTGTCACAGGTCCACTCCACACTCGCAATTACGTATAACTCATCTGATACACGTACACAGTCTTCCAGTCCATTCGCTAGCACAGCGCTCTTCACGGCTGCTCGCCAAGAACTGAACTGACTCGTCCACTGCATCCCTTATATACGCAGATCGCTGTTTCTGGAAGCTTCGTGGCTCGGAACATCATCCTGATGGCTCCAGACGTCAGGGGGAGGGGAAAGAGGCGGCTAGTGATGCTTTTCCAACCATCCCCTACGTTAGCACCACAAGATAAATGGGTAGGCGTGATCTGAATACCTCCTGCCCCCCACTCAGAGGTCAGTTGGTCGTGCCTTCCGATAATTGGATGACACTACTATAAGGTAAATACTTTAGTTCGTTTCTAACTGGGTAATGATGCCGGCCACTGTCGGCTCACACAGTGGAGAGAGAACGCGGTGATGATTACCATATACCAGGTGAGTCAGCCACGCTATATTCGTTTGGAATGTAGGCCACCCATCAAACGGCATTTGAGCCTTAGTCCATTTTTGCGCTTACCAAACTGTATTTCTTGACATTCTTATGAAGAGGAATGCGCAAATTCAGCTGTTTAAGGGACAAAATCCACTCCTCACTAAAGTACACCTCAAAAACATACGACTCCTTTACCGAGAGCGAATTCCGGTTCTCAGCTGAATTTACAAACTTTTTACTAGAGTATACATGGCAAGGTAAATCAGTAAACACCTCGGAAAAAGTGTGTGTGTAGTATTTAACGCCCGCTTTTACTTCATACGGCACCCCAGTCGATGACCCTGATAATGCATGAGATGAAGATGGAGCACCGGTGGAATGAGATGGCGGGGGAAACCGGAGGTCCCGGAGAAAACCCGCCCAAAAGCCGTGTTGTCCACCACAAATCTCACTTTGCGATCACCTGGGATCGAACCCGGGCCGCCTTGATGAGAGCCAAGCGGTCAAACCACTGAGCCACGGCGTGGCATACCTCGGAAAAAGTGGACCTATCATATGAGTACACTAACAAGGTCAGCTAAAAAGAAAATGGCGGATTCTTGTACTTGGAGCAGGGGTTGGCTGCCAAAAATTAGGAAAAGAATAAGAGACATGCCTCATCTGTACAGTCAAAACGGATATATTATTAAACAACGGTTTATTTACATGTTTGCTTAACAACGTCTTATGCATTTCAATTAATATGCATAAGAGCTTTTCCCATTTATGAGGTAGTATTAAAATGCCCGGAAAATGATTAAAACTGTCTTAAAAGGCTAAATCAAGCACGAGAACTCGCGAGGTGGCAAAGGTATACAAGTCGTACTACTGAACCCAGAACGTGCTTTCAGGCAAGTCTCGAAATAACTCAATGGGATTATGACGTCTCCTGTGCTCTAACACCCAATGAAACATGTTCAAGTCTCAGTATTGTAAATACTCTTTTGGAAATCGAATTCACAATAATTTAATTATAAAGTCCAGGGCGTGCATTACCCAAGAAGGTCATCAGTTCGAGCACTTGCGTCGTTAGAGGATTTGTGTGCCAGGAATAGGAAAAGGTTCATTCCAGCGCCACAAAACATACCAATTTGAAACGACAGTTTAATAGCACAATAATTATATGTCTGCAAAATTGTGTTTAACTTCCATGTTAAACTCTGATACTGTAATTTCCATGTATTTTGTGTTCAAATGTGTATAAATGATCCTTATTTCAATTGCACCTACCTATAGGTGGTTTTAAATAACTACCTACTTGTAGTTCACGAATAAAGAAACATCAAAAAGTGCCAAAAAACATAAATAAAACAATTAAAAATAAAAATTATAACAGTTTTAAGAATAATAATCTCAAATTGTGAGTATTACACGGTAAAATAATATAATAACTGCAGAATAATTAAATAATAGAACGAAATAATAACAGAACATTATAATTACAACTTGTGAGTATTACACGGTAAAAAAATTAGTATACCTATACAGAAGATTCAAACCACCGGCATTGCAGGAAATGAAATGGTAGTTTTGCGCGCGTTTCAACTGAGCTACCAAATAACGTGCGAGATAAACATCACGTTTAACATACAGTATTCACTGGTTCTAGTGAACATTTGCAGACATACAAACGTCAGATGTCTAATTACGAGTATACGACAGGTGATACGATAACATCTATATTAGTACTAATTTCATCGAGTGTTTAACATCAATGTTAAATTCGCGGGTAGAACCTAGTAATGGGGTCGATGTTTTCATGTTGGAGTGTAAAATTTGAATTGCATAAATCTTGAGAATAAGGGGCAACTGGCTCACCAAGTATAATAATGATCGTGTGTTATACTAGGTATGCTAACTCAATCAATTTTCAGGTAAACTGTATAAGGTTATCTGTAACTTACGCAGCGGCCGTGCCGTGGCTCAGTGGCTTGGCTCTCACCTAGGCGGCCCGGGTTCGATCCCAGGCGACCGCAAAGTGAGATTTGTGGTGGACAACACGGCGCTGGGGCGGGTTTTCTCCGGGACCTCCGGTTTCCCCCACCATCTCATTCCACTGGTGCTCCATCTTCATCTCATGCATCATCAGTGTCACCGCCTGCGGTGCCGTATGTAGTAAAAGCGGGCGTTAAACACTACACACTTCATTTCATTGTAACTTAGGCTAATATGCATATAAAATTGTCATTAAGTGAATTGCTTGCATTCTGCAGGCCCGGGTGCGATTCACATGGCCGGCCTACTTGACCCATGGGTTTTATCGGGGTTATCCAGGTAGGGAATTAGTAGGTTAATTACGTCCCCAGTTTTTCCTATCCCTCCATTTCATCTCCATTATCATTTCACATCATCTCTCATTTGGTGGTCTCTTTCAAGCTAAAAGTGTCGACGGGTGTCTCAGTGGTGCATGGCAGGATGATATGCTCCCTGTAAACACTTCCTCCTTCAGTAGGACCTTTCCGATCTCCGGGCCGACCTGATGGACCATTTTTGGATCACGGCGTGTGGGATGCCGGTGGTGCTGGCCTGCCGGGAGAGTTTCCAGCTGGTAAATTGTAGGGTCCCTGCCCTCTGCATTTTCGTGACTCCTTGGGTCGGCCTCCTTTTATCTCCTCTCACCTCATCCTTCCTCACCACTTGGGGCATAGGTACAATAAACCACAGGTAACGGTGCCGAGTCCCTTCCGTAATCTCTTATTATTTATTAGGATATCTATTAGAATTAGTAATTCTAATCCTAGATACGATAAGTAAACCAAAAGCCATAGGAAATAACCTTTTAAAACAAAATGAGTCTGAAGTTACAATACAGTATAAAAGTGTGAAGGTAAGAAATATAAGGTTGCATTCATTTGTTGGGGTATGCCTTGAATACATTTATAAATAAATAATATACACAGACACACACACACACACACACACACACACACACACACACACACACACACACACACACACACACATACACACACACGCGCGCGCGCGCAGACACAAACACAGACACGCCTATACTGACAAGATGATCCTGCAAAAAGCATACACACCTGCACACATCGGAAGTTCACATGCACACACATTAGATGTGTGCAAAATTGGGCTCTGTATAGGAGCAAGTTTGGTATCTCATAATTCAAACGGAGTACGGCGGTTTCTACTTTCCAATTGGTATTCCAAAGGAGTATTTGTAGCATTCTCTGTTCGAAAGCCCAATGTGACCGGACTAAAGAGGAAAGCTTAGTGTGTTGTTGCCGTATGGTGACACAGCCTGACTTTACGTGAAATTCCGGTGTGGGGTACAGCGAAAAGATTTTCTTAAAATGAGATGAAGGGCCTTGTCAATTAGAGCAAAGTTGAAAGAAGCAATCTATAGAAGAACTTCTTAATTTTCTTTCAAAATAATAATATATAAATGATACTTTATATATTGTAGTATTCTAATCATGAGAGTTTACAAAGTTCTCTTTAGCTCATTTTTCTGAAAACTCTTTTCTTAATTTACGTCCTCCAACGTTAAGTCGTATTGGACGATGAACGAAATGGGTGAAATGATATTCAAATTAGCCCTGGTCACATAGAGCTTAGAGTTTCCAGACATTCATCTTTCAGAATAAAAGAAACCCCAGGTAAAAACCTTATCCAGAAAGCTCACCTTGATCGAGATTAAAACTCGGTACCTCTTGAACGTGAGACAGACTCGCTACCATGTACGCTACAGAGGCTGACCTTTAGTTTTATTCATTATCCTTTATGATATTTCGTGCGATGTATTTTAAACCTAAAAGCGCTTTCAGGTGTCTCTTTTTTTCCATTAGAGATCTTTCCATTACTGATATCACTGTAACGCAGGTTAAAGCAAAGCACAGTTTTAAATTCAACTACTGCTTATAGCATTCAAGCAAAGCAACAAACTTTGAGTTAATTTTAATTGGTGTTAAAGGTTGGTAGTAGCATAATTTACTTCAATGAGAGTTGTAAAATTTGTGGAACTTAAAGAATAATAATTACTTAATTGTATTGTGCAAAATTTGTAATGTGTATACAATTATATATTTATACATATGACTAAGCTTTCACCCCTCTCATAGATATTCTAAATCAAATTGTATATAAAACGTCTACGACATTTCTTTGAAATACAATATCTTAATATAGTTTTGCTTCGGTATAATAATAGAATGAAGCATGAAAAAGGCGGAATTTGTGTATAAAAGTACATTAAAAGAAGTTCTGATCATAATAGTAGATTGGGATGGAGCCAAAAACGCTGATGAATGGTATATAATAGCGTAATTTGTCCCAGTATAATGTACCGAAACAATACATCTGACGACAACGCTACAATGTCAACTCTAAGAGTGATTACTCGGACGGGAAACGTTTTATTTCCCAATAGTGGACATATTAACCAGAAACTCAAAGTTACTTACATTCATTCGCTGCTATTATTCGAGCAAGTTGGGCAAGTCTCGTTTTTCTTATGAAATGAACGAGTAAAACACATTTCCTTAACAAATCTAACACACAAATCATCGTAAATGCAAGGAACACACATACATATATAGATACGGATACATTCCAACACATCCTCCAAAATACCCGGTAACTATTTCTATGGATGTAGAATAAGTGCAGTTCAAAGGGCACGGTGACGGAAACTAGCCCAGTAATTATTCAATGTATAATTGCAAACCCTTCAATCACGAAAGAGGAACTGTGAAAAATAAAATTAACTACTGCTGAAAGAGTATTTAATTGGTAAATATTTTACAAGCTTTCTCTCTCACTCTCCCCACCTCTCTCTCTCTCTGAGAAAATACACTGATAAATCGTAAACTTCGCACAAAATGAAATAAGGGATCAGAATTAGTCAATATATTATTTGGTGATTCTATTAGAATGAACTATTAAATACAAATGGCCTGAACGAGAACTACCTTAAAAATTATGTGTTGTTGAAGTATATAATATTGCATTAAGCATTGGGCTGAGGTAGAATAAATTCATAAGAATAAAAGATACACATTTCAATACTGATTCCTGTCAAAACAAACACATCTCTGGTGAGAGTTTTTTCTGAGTTATTCCTGCGTCGCCAGGTGAATGCTGGGTAAGTTTAATTACATCCCACGAATTTCCTGTACCTCCATTTCATCTCCATTATCATTTCACATCATCTCTGTGGTCTGTTTCAGAGTAGCAGGGTCGAGAGGAGTCTCGGCGCTGCATGGTAGGATGATATGCTCCTGTTAAATACCTCCTCCGGTAGTACGGTCTCCGGGACCAGTGGGTCGTGTCAGGACCACGGTGGATAGGATACCGGTTGTACTGGTCTGCCGGGGAGTTTGGTCAATTTGTAGAGACTCTACCCTGTCGTGACTCCTTGGGTAGGCCGCTCTCTGTCTCCTCTCAACTCATCCTTCCTCCCGTGATGCCCCACCTCTGGCATAGGTACAATAAATCAAGTCTGGTCGCAGTGCGGAATCCCCTCCAGAAGGTTCTATTCTCTCAGTTTTTAACCCCAGTTAAAAAAAAATTATCATTCCAGCCGCAAATCGAGGCCACCAACTCGAATTTATTGATATTTAAGTATGCTATAGCTCTTTAATCACTTTTCTTATTCACGCAATGAGAAAATCAATGCAGATTAAAATTACAGGTGGTCAGAAATGGGTAAATATATCCCAGCATTTACCATAATACGCAAAATTTAAAGAAACTCTACCTGTTCCAATACAATTATTGTTAGCACTCCGCATTTATAGTGATAAGCCATCAATGTAGTAATGAAGAACGAAACAAGTTAGATATTTAGCAAAATTTCGTGAACACTAACTAGCTCCACATTACGGTTTGTGTACTCTTGATATATAGAGTACGCTTGCCTATGAGCTATTCACAATCCCTATATCCAAGTACATACCATTTGCTGGAGCAGCTTGCAAGTTCGACTTCTAACATCTGAATAACTATTACACCTTTAGAGAGGCTGTAGGTAAGAATTTAATATATGACAAAGCTATCGAACGTGCTACCAGAACCTCACAGCTGAACCGGGGATGACATTCAGCCAGAGGTTATCCTCTTGTCAAAACTATCAGGTTATCCGTCAACGTCTCTGAGAGACTACATCCTTGTCAGTTCAAAGGCCAAATGGCGGTGCAAGTTAGCTCTGACACACTCCAGGATTCAAACAAGGTGTGCTCGACAGACCACGGGGTCGTCCTTTCTCCAGCACTCGTGCAGTCGAATGTGGACTGGTACAGGCAGCAATAGTTTGGCAATGCTATGGTTCCAAATATTTGACCTTCCGTCCCTGGCTACAGTTTAGAAACTGGGCATGAGAATATCATGGCGAAAATACAAAATTATTTCCCCGTAGTAATGTTCACCGTCAAAGTCACATTTATTACAGAAATACATGTAGTCATTCAGAGAAGCAGCTACATTTTATGGAATAATCAAATGCACATTTCCTTTTTGACACATGTCGGAGTTAGAATTATGAACATGTGAGCTGCCGTGGTTAGTGATTAATTATCCCATAGCTTCTTGCTCTGTGACTAAATACGTAGGTTCTCATTCAGCTTTTGATTATCTTAGAGTCTGCAACTCCCTAAATACTGTCACCTAATTACCGGAAGGCCCGACCAGCTAGCGGCTGGGAGGGTGGCAGGAGGCATTCAGACCACGCCTACCCATTTATCTTGTAGCACTAACGAGCGGATGGTTGGAAAAACATCACTAGCCAACTCTTTCCCCTCCCCCGGACGTCTGGAACAGTCGGGATGATTCATTGAACCGCGAGACATCCAGAAACAGCGATCTTTCTATAAAAAGGGGCTGCAGTTGGCGAGTCAGTTAGTTCTTGGCGAGCAGCCGGAGGAGTGCCGTGCTAGTGAACGGACTGGAAGACTGTGTATGTGTATCAGAGGAGTTTTACGTAATTGTGAGAGTAGAGTGGACCTGTGACAGACGAACTGGCGAATTGTAATTGTGTGCGCTACGTAATTCTGTGTAATCGGCAAGTGTTCCAACTGTAATTCGGTGGAAATAAAGAACATTTTGAGTTTGTGCAGTTGTACTTTTAATTTCACGAACCCACAAAGTCACAATACGTACCTATAGAAACTTGACACCAAATTTGGTTTCAACGTTTGGCAGCTTCTAGATTACGAATTTCTGGGCCGTTTGTATGGAAATATTAGGTCAGTAATTCGACTACCACAAACTCTTACACGGCTCCCATATGTTTCTTAGCATGCGCATATCTCAAGTGCCTTGTGTTCGAAACGCGTTTGCGTCTGAAAACAAGGTAGAGGAAAATATTGGCGACCATTAATGAAATGTGTAGCCCTTCAAACTTTTTAAAACAGCACTGTGCTCATTTACGCGTCAATGTAATATCTGCAGTTTTGTTGCTACTCGCCATTTTCAATAACTGCCGTAATTATTTTCTTAATGACGCTCAAAACCTGAGAACAAAGAAGTTTCGCTGCATTATCCTTGTTCGCGACATTTGTTTCTTTTCTCTTTTTATGGTTTATAGAAAGGCAAAGCACGAAGTGCGTTCGTTATTATTTGTTAACAGTTTTGTCCAACATAAAGTCTGAAGTTATCATCATATTTCAGCATCATTCAAAATATTTCCATTTTGTTTAAATCATCGCTTAAAATATTTACAAAAGTACTATATATTTATGAAAAACGTTTAAATACAAACGTTAGTAGAACGCCGATTGGGCACCTTTTTTCATAACATTAAAAACAGAAACTTAGATGAAACTGTGAGCAACAGAAGCTAAATTCGCCCATGCGCAATACTTTCAACAATAATAAATAAGTTAATTAATAAGAATGTTAAGCACTCGCAATGATTGCTACGCTGGTCATTAATCTTTTGTTTATTTCTAACTCCCTGGACACAGGTACTGTACTATGGAGCGGCAGCATGCTTATTATAATTGCTTGCCCACATTGATCGTTAAACTATGTGCTAGTTGAATCAGTGGCGTGCTATCAAATATTCTATTTTACTCCTTGGAAGGGCAATTTGATCTCGTAGATCATTCGCTTCTCTATCCCAAAGCTTTCTTTAACATTCCCCTACATCCTCTTTAATTTCTGCGGTCGAAATCTGACACGAACTATGTATCTATTACCAATGTTATGGAGAGAACATTTATGAATGTGTTTGTAGAGAATAATTTTAAAATAATTCGAACGAGTTTGTAATATTTTCACCTCTGAAAATCGCATGATTCCCTAAATATAGCGGCTAGAGCATCCTTCCGAAGTTTTCAGAAATAGGTTAAGAGGGCTCTCACGTTTATGTAATCCAATTCTAGCCCCACGACGTTAAATACGAGTGTAAAATATTGATACCGAAATTAAAGGATTGCAATAAGTAAAGAATTGTAATGGATTTCAAAGAAATCGTATATCTTTGTTACAATACGTTCAGGCAGGTGCAGTGAGTTGAAAAGCAGTTGAGCTGAATAGTTGTAGTAAGAAACAATGTTCTTAGCAGGGTTCTAAAGGGATGGCACTTGACTGCGTTTGAATAGGTATTCTTCGGACCCTTAATAATGGTCTGACCGAAACTAATAATCACAATGGACAAAATAGTCACAAAGGATTTTTGTTGAATAAAGAGGGTCTTCGAGAAAGTGAAAGTGATACACATGTAAGCAACTGTGCGGGAAGACAGGTCGTGTCGAGCAGGCCATTAATACAGTCCTCTGGTTTTATCTGGGGCGAAGGCAAGAATTCAGTATTATCACTTACTAAGTATTCTACATACGGTAACTCCAAACAGTGATATTGGTAACCCTTGGTCGGCAACTTCGAGTTTGATGTGATGATAAAAAGAAGCAGACATTAAATCAGTTTAAAACGGGCATTTCAGTGTCTTTAGAACTATCCTTACTCATACATATTGTGACTTTGTGGGTTCGTAGAATTAAAAGGCCGAGCTGCAGAAATTAAAAATCTCCTTTATTTCCGTAGCAATACACTGTCCAAATCTCACGTAACAACATTACATCACACAATCTTCCAAGGTCGAGGACAATAACAAACACTTGCAGCTGATTACATTAGCCCTCGTTACAATAACACTTCCAGCTTTCTGGTTTCACAACAACTGTTTCACAACTACAACTGTCCTCCTGGCGTGTCACACTCTCTTTTATATCTAGATTCATGATTACCAGACTGTTCTATCAATCACAAGAGGTGTCTGGAAAACCAGGCATCTAATTACATAATTCGAACATTCTATCACCTTCGAGAAACGTAGCTTAATCTATGCTGGCGAGGCCTTTGACTCAGTTATCTTGCTTGCCAGCACTATCTGTTTACACAAGTTCGTTATCTACGTGAAACCTATCCATCTATTATCTATTTGCGCCGAAACTTTAATGCCCGTTACCGTTACAATATCCACGCATACCCTGAGAGTAACTCATTGCTTTACCCTACACAATCTACTAATTAGCAAAAAATTTTCGCGCCAACTTGGAACTCTTTGCTCCACCAACTTTTCCGTTACAATATTATTGTTTGCCCTTCTGGCAAATCTGGAGTTTTCAATGATTTCAGAACTTTGGCGTAAAATTCGCAGCTTAAAATCCTTAAAATTGGATTGTTCAACGTGGAGAGTGCTTTATAGCATGTTGTATCACCGAGTATTCAGCCGTTTACTTTGATCATTGTATCAGAGAGAATTCTGTAACATATTGACAAGTTTTTTTGTAATCTTTGGTGTTTTAATTTGACAAAAAGGAACTTTCCAATACTTGATTATGACTGACAATTTAACGAATAGGTACACCTCGCCGATCTAGACATAAGGATGGTCCGTTTTGGTTACCACCTCCCAGAAGGAATGAAATAGATAACGTCGCTGTAAATTGCCAGCTTCATATCTGCCGCCGAGGTGGCAGAACTTGGTCCCACATGAGTTATTTTACATATAAGTAAGGCTACTGAAACGCGACTGTCGCGTTTAAGCAACGTTAAAAACAATCGGTCTTGTTCGGAACAAATAAAGTAAAAATTTAGAAAAAAGACCTAGGAGGTTATAGGCAGCACGCTGACGTGTCACAAAGATTAGCAGAAATCCCTAACGGCTACAACCTTGGAGATCCCACCACAGCGTTTGGCTGTTTAGAGAACGCTTCCCTCTGGTGGAAAATAAATTAACCCACCTTAAGTGCTTCAAAGAAGGCTACCATCTTGCAGCTGAGAACTTCCAACAAACAAGCATATGCGTCATATGTTCAACACACAGCACAGCCTCAAAGCTCACGGTACCGTTCAATATCTAGCCATTTTACTAATCTGCAGTAACCAATAGACTATAGGCTATCTTACACTTTTCAAATACTACCCCCAAAATATTTACAAATTTTCTGTAGAAGCATTTAGTGGGGTATACATAAACTAACACGCTCAAAAATTAATTTTCGTAAAGTTTCTTCTTTCGCAAAGGGATTATTTAGAAGTACATTATCGAAGGTTTTACTACAAAGTTTAGAATAAATTTTACCTGTAACAAGAGACGCCAGATACATAAAATTAAAGATTAGAGTGATTAGACCACTCGGTTCTCACACAGGCGGCCCGGATTGGATCCCAGGTGACCACAAAGTGAAGATTTGTAGTGCACAACACGGTGCTGGGGCAGGTTTCCTGCGAGGGCCCCGATTTCCCTCTCCAACTTTTTTCCACCGGTGCTCTATCTTCATTTTATGTATCATCAGTGTCACCGCCTGCGGTGCCGCATGTCGACAAAGCGGGCGTTAAACACTACACATCAGTATAGTTCGCCATATTTATTGTTCATTTTCCACTGCTTCGTCTTTATAGCAAAATACTCTTTATAGCCCTCTTATATCTTAAAATGAAAAAAATATCCCTCACTTTACTAATTCTCCTTTCATAAAAACAATTAAGGAATAAAACATCTGTCTGAAAGGACCTCAATACATTATTATAATTATTTTAATACACTTAGAGAGGAGAGCTAAATATTATAGCCAAGAATATTGACATAATAAAACACAGAATCAACAAAAGCTGGAAACAGCTAAGCTGCCAGAACAGTGCGGCTTGTCCTTAAAATTAACAGCGGTATATTTCAATATACCACTATGCTTTTAGAACAGAGAAATGATGTTATAGTATTTCACTGGTGTAGCTAGAACAATAATAGGTGGTTGCTTCATTTTAAGTAATACCATAACCTATTCAGAACATAATACTACAGAATTATAGTAAAGGGCGTGACAAAGTTGATGGGTTACAAATTTATGGATTCCAAATAAAATTTTCAATTACATACCATGTTGAAGTTCTTAAAATGTACACTTTGGTTTATTTTTAACATAATATACAGTAAAACTTCTCTAAAACGGAACGTGATTATTCTGGAATTTATTTTTCCGTCTGCATGGTTTGTGTTTAAATACAAAGAAATTACAGAAGCTATAGTCACACAGGTTTGCAGTGAAGGAACAATAAATGTAATAGGCTGATATGTGCTATGTACTATATTTTCAACTTATATGCAATAAATGTAATTTATCGCCTAGTTTCTCTGTCTGTTTTCAATTATACCTTTCTAATTTGCAACTGTCTGCATATCATCATTTACTTCACCAGAGACAGCATTCGAAACAATGTTATGACGATGTTTGAAACTCTGGAGGCATCCATTGGAAGCTCTGAAATTCTCTTTGCCTGAATTCCTTGAGTCTGAAGCAAGGGTCCAAAAATGGGAATTCCTTTAGCGCGCACACTAACAAAGCATTTGAACACTCGATTTTGTGATGCGTTTCACATTCCCTGCCTTTCCCTTTAGCCATCGTCTTTGTTATTTTGTTTTTCAAAATCTTATTAATCTGAATTTTGCCTACTTTCAACAACACAGTTAGTTATTTAGCTGTATGTTTGTTATTTTCGTATTCTTCAATAAGCTTAATTTTTTCTTCCAATATTAATGTATTATGTTTAGAACTCATTTTAGAGTAATTTTGTACACACAGACCATGCTTTTAAAATAATTAAAGTTCACAGTTTTTTCCACTTATACTTGATCACGTGTAACAAGAAAACAGAATGAACACACTGCAAAACAGTTGTACCCTTACATGTGTGTTGCAAGAGAGTTGAGAGAGCTATTGCTTCGTTTACCCTTTTCCTCGAATGATTACAGATTATGACTTTATGGTTCAGGGGACTTAAGTGGAAGCACAGTCACCCTCAAAATTATTGCAACTTTTAAAATATGTGTCCTGTAACACCGTTTCTGCGTTAGTCAGTTTTATGGCTTAGAGTATAATTTCACCTGGGAAATAGCGCCGTTCCAAAATTTATTTTCAGTTTTTCCAGGTTTCCGGCAGCAGGACGTCCGTTTTAAGCAGGTTTCACTATACAAGAACTTCATTGTTTGAGAAACCAGGACACAAGTTTGTAAACTTACACTACTTCACTCGGCAATAATTGCACGTAGTTTGCAATTTTCAAGACTAGCCTAGAACTTCTCTAATGATGCGAATAACTTCTGAAATATCCCTGCCGCTGAAAATAAACTTAAAGCTGAAATTTTCAGGGGAAAATGTGTATAAAAAGGACTAAACTACCTATCAGGGGACGAGTGAGTGAGTGTGTGGTGTTTTAGGGCCCATCGACAGCAAGGTCATTTCGGCCCGATCAGGGGACGATTATAACAAGCGCCTTATATAGCGACCTAAGGGAGTGAATTCTTAATGCAGTTTTACATAAACTCCTTTACAATTTATTCACATTACAAACCAACATAACGTCCTTTTGCAGGTTAAACACCCTCTATCATAGAATTGTATTATTTCATTGCCCAATAGGTTGCAGACTTTTCATTTCTCTGGATATTCTGGTATAGAAACTTAGCTCTGACTATTTTCCTTTATTGTCGTTGGTATATTCACATTATATAAACAATTATAACAGTGATAGCAGCTTAAGAAATTGTTCATATGATTGCCATGTGTACATAAACATCCGTATAACTCTAATGCAACTGTTCATAAACTCTATTAGTGGCGCAAATGTACAACGAAATGTTATAAGGATTAAAATACCTAAGTGTGTATCATAACGTATTAAATAACTTATTGAAGAAACTATACTTGTCTTAATTTTGGGAAAGAACCAAACTCCTATTATATAAAACGGCATATCACTAAGGTGAACGTCACTTACATAATGCAGTTACGGGAGAAAATGATGTGCAAAATAGCTAATTGAATAGGTAGAGTCAGACTGAAAAATTCAATGCCATAGCTGGGATTTGAACCATGGATCTCCCGGTCTCCGTCCGGTTTCATTGAGCTACCATGGCCAACATGCCATCACGGCATTAAATTCTCCAACTGAAAAGCATGTTTCTAGGTAAACCACTAGGGGTTCTCATATGCCATGTGATACGCACCTTTCGTGACTACTTACCATGCTGTAATACTTAGGTCCCAGGCTTTATAGTTATTACTATTAGGTCAATTGATGGAAACTTAATCGTTTTTCCACAATAGTCCTGCTTAGGCCGAGATTTGGATTGATAGAGTTAGATGAAGTTCCATAGCTAATTTACATCAAATACGGGCGCTAGTTCCCTGTGGAACAATACTAAAATGCTGGCCAAACAAGTGAGTTAGCTACAACTTTGTATGAATAATAGAACATATAAATATACATAATCATAATAAGGATCTTGAATTTCGTTAGATATTCTTAAAAACAGTTCAAACATAACCCTCCATAACATCTGTAGCTTAATTAGCAAGTTTCTAATCTACGTAGCGTTTCTAATCTACGGTGGCCATCTGTAAACCTGTAAACTTTAAAGTAGTTCAGGAGAGACATAACAAACAAAATCCCAGCAAAGAAATGACCTGGTCGCGGTATGATTCGCTGTTTGCAATTTAAAATCTTCGAAAGATGAATATTTATAACCCAAATATACAGGTCAATACTTCTAGTTGTCTGCTTCTCTGCAATCTGAAAGTATGGGATTAAAGTTATGACACCAAAACTAGGATCGCTCAGTTCAGATCCTCATTTAAATTGATCAGTTTTCTCCAAAATAGTTTAATAGTTGTTACTTCCTCATCTGCTAGACTGCTTCAGTTGTTCATTTCGTCTAGTTTAGCTGCTGATTTTATTCTTGCACTTAATACCTGTAACACATACGCCCGATTTCACCAACAGATATCACGACTTAACCCGAGTTCAGCAATAGTTAAAACAAAAATTGCATTTCACCAAAAAAGGTTAGCCTAACACTCGTGTTAAATCTCTTGTTAAACTAAAAAACAAATTTCTGTTGTTGAGTCCTTTACAGTTTTAAATAGTCAAGATGGCGGCCGTGAACACAGCTGTTGATGTGTTGATTTGTTATATTTAAGACCGTCTAAATGGCATTCGTAATAGAGTACGGCCTATGAGGAGAAAATATTTTGGGGAACTATCAGAAGAAAATTTTCTACAGAGGTATAGACTGTCGAAACAAGTTGCTATGAAGGTTACTGCGGAAGTACAAGAGTACATGCATCGAAAGGAATATGCCGATCTCGCCTTTGCTTCAAGTATTAATAAATTTGCGATTTTATAATTCACTGAATTATGTGGATAATACGCTGTCCACCTCCCGTCTTGAAACATTCAAGTCACTCGTCCATCTTCGCTCCTCGTTTTAAGTTTACGTAATACTGAGAACATGCATTGAAAGAAATATGCCGATGTCGCCTTTGCTTCAAGTGTTAATAACTTTACGATTTTATAATTCACTGAATTATGTGGATAATACACTGTCCACCTCCCGTCTTGAAACGTTCAAGTCTCTCGTCCGTCTTCGCTCCTCGTTTTAAATTTACGTAATACTGACGAAGTTGTTTCATGCTTGTAGTAGTGACACATGCATTTGAATTAAATTCGTTTTCAACACTTTCCCACGTGATATCTTTCTCTTTTAGATTCACCGCATCCGCCCTCTTATTTTTCACGATATCCTTACACTTCGTCACCAATTCAAATAACAACTCTTTCTCCATCGATGAGAAATTTGTCTCACGGCTCTTGTTTACGATTTTGTTCACCCCCCATTTTTTTAGCTGTGTGCAGCCGAAAATGAAAATAAAAGCGAATCGCAGTACGTTCAGAAAATAATACAACTCATTCATAGCCTTCTATAGCTGTAATATTTACAAGTATCTTGGCGTTATGTATTTGTTAACATTTTCAAAAAGCAGTTTGGTGAAATGCAATAAATTTAACAGTGGTGTTAGCGCTGTGACAATTGTTACGTTACATTTGTTAACGACAATTTTAACATCTGTCGGTGAAATCGGGCATAAGTGTATTGTTATGGATTGCCTCCCAAAATGGCTCACTTACCATGGATTGTTCTTGGGCAGAGAAAATAATTTCAACAAAATTTAATCAGTGGTTAGTGACACTGAATACCTGAAAAATTAATTTTTTCCAAGAAATCATTTTCTGCCCAGTGTAATAGCTTATGAACTTCCTCTAAAGCACTGCATGCTGATTTGCTCAAATAGGCTGCTAGGTCCGTATGTAGATGTATCAAATACATACATCGAAAACAGAAATTTTTGAAATGTGGAACAGCACTTTGATAAATACCGATATAGGACAAATCACTTGAAATTTATTTTTTCCTACTGTTAATGATCGTGTAAACTGCAAGTACTTTTCACCTAATTTTATTTTGACCCAGTTTGCTACCGGAAATGGGAAATTTAAAACTTACTTTCGAAGATTCTATATAGACACTCCTTATGGATACCTCTGTAAATGTGAAAGTGTTGATGAAAGTGTTTAACACTTAATATTTAGATGCGATCTTCATTCCAAAAAGAGATATAATCTTATTCAACATCGTTAATATTGTAATATAGATCTTCAAACACCGTTGTTTAATGTATTCCTTTAAAAATGTTGCACTTCAGCCTTTGATCGCTTTATTGGCCAAATTTTTAAATTGTTATAATTATTATCATGCTCTGTTATTTCGATATTTATATTTGTGTGTTTTTGTAACTAGAACCCTAACATACCTTACTGGTAAAATAGGGTTACTTCTTATGGATAAATAATAATAATAATAATAATAATAATAATAATAATAATAATAATAATAATAATAATAATAATAATAATAATAATAATAATAATAATAATAATAATAATAATAATAATAATAATAATATTAATAACAATAATAACAATAATAATAACAATAATAATAATAATAATAATAATAATAATAATAATAATAATAATAATAATAATAATAATAATAATAATAATAATAATAATAATAATAATAATAATAATAATAATAACAATAACAATAATAACAATAACAATAACAATAACAATAATAATAACAATAACAATAATAATAATAATAATAATAATAATAATAATAATAATAATAACAATAATAATAATAATAATAATAATAATAATAATAATAATAATAATAATAATAATAATAATAATAATAATAATAATAATAATAATAATAATAATAATAATAATAATAATAATAATAACAATAACAATAACAATAATAACAATAACAATAACAATAACAATAATAATAACAATAACAATAATAATAATAATAATAATAATAATAATAATAATAATAATAATAATAATAATAATAATAATAATAATAACAATAACAATAACAATAATAATAATAATAATAATAATAATAATAATAATAATAATAATAATAATAATAATAATAATAATAATAATAATAATAATAATAATAATAATAATAATAATAATAATAATAATAATAATAATAATAATAATAATAATAATAATAATAATAATAATAATAATAATAATAATAATAATAATAATAATAATAATAATAATAATAATAATAATAATAATAATAATAATAATAATAATAATAATAATAATAATAATAATAATAATAATAATAATAATAATAATAATAATAATAATAATAATAATAATAATAATAATAATAATAATAATAATAATAATAATAATAATAATAATAATAATAATAATAATAATAATAATAATAATAATAATAATAATAATAATAATAATAATAATAATAATAATAATAATAATAATAATAATAATAATAATAATAATAATAATAATAATAATAATAATAATAATAATAATAATAATAATAATAATAATAATAATAATAATAATAATAATAATAATAATAATAATAATAATAATAATAATAATAATAATAATAAATACATGCATGTCTTGATATTTCCAAAGGTCACCGACTGATTACCACATAGTACGCAGAGGGTCTAACATTTCTTTAAACAGATGACGAAAACGTTATATGATCTTCATTGTACATTCAATTCTCTTTGCTCCTTCCTTGATATGTAAGTACAGTTAAGACAGTTTTCAACTCCTCCCTTCGACTACTTGCTTAGGCAACACGCACGAGAGCCTGTCGTGGCGAGGAGGAAGCAGTATTTTATCTTTTGCAACCTCCCCCTGCGCTCTGAGCAGTACGATCTGGGACCAAGAAACTGTAGTTGCCTATAGAACCTGATACCTTGCTGATGCTGAGCTTTGGGACGCCAAATGAATAATGCTTGGTCCGAAGAAACATTTGGATTTGGTGAAACGCCAACATTCTTATTGTATTTTTATCCTGAATTAATAAATATCGTGATATTTTGTGGATACTCACTGTTGCCGAGAATTATTTCATTTTTAACACCTTTTAAAACAACGGTAGATTTTATAAACGTTGGAAAAGACTGTTAAATATAATCATTGAAGTAACCACAGTGAAAATTTACCTACAGTTAAAAATTGGTGAGCTTTTACCATTTCTTTGTTTCCCCCTCCCATTTCATTAGATTTTGGCGCATACCATTATGGAAAATAATTTAAATCTGACATTATAAAATATTAGGATGTATTATCTCAAGAACATACATGAAAAACAATTAGCTTGTTTATCAGCAGTCAAGATTATAAGAAATAGCTTTCAAAGTCTTCTCTAAGATTTAGCTCCTGTCGTCAGGTAGAATAAAACATAATTTGCTTGAACTGCCCTGCAATAAGGAAAACTATCTATGAGAAAGTTTACCTTCATTGCAGTAACTGTGTGGCCAATGATTTATGTTTACTTAATTTATGCTGTGAGTGGTCACTGAACTGTTACCTCAATACATATGTTCTAATTCTGTGGAATTGTTTATATTTTTTTAACACAACTATAGTATATGACATATTAACTTCATAATTTCATAAAAACTAACAATCGATACTCATATTTTCAACCCTTTCATTGAAAATGTGCACTATTTACCAATATTGGCAAAAGTTGGACACTCGGCCTTTAATTCCCAGTGAAATGTAGCCTACTCACATATTTCAAGCTTCCCCTATTCTTAGAAGGGTTTACAGTTTAGCCCTTATAGATAGGACCTGAGTCAGCTACATTGTAAAATCCGGCGAATGTTATAAGCTATCTGCAATTTCCAAAAACTATTTCTACCCATATTTTCATTCCTTTATATATAAATATCATCATTAAACCATTTCAAAAATATGTTGAACACTTATACTTGGGAAACTGGCGAGAATTATAGGTAAACTAAAGCTTTAGGCAACTATCTCTTCTTTATTTTAAACCACCTGTGAAAAAATCTAAGATTATTTGGACGAACTGAGTAAGCTATTACAAATACCTTAAATAATAAGGAAAATATTAGGCCTTACTTTATTTTGAAGCAGACCTGTAAAACTAAACTTTCTAATAAATTTGGCAGAAACTGAACACCCATTATTCACGTGGAAATATTGTTTTACTAAGATTCAAATCCTCAATTTAAAATATCCGCCTTTAACCCACCCGGAAAATTTCTGAATATTTAATTATAGGACCTGGTCATTATGGTCGCGTAGATAATGATCATTACACTCATATTTTAAATACTTTACATAGAGCTTTAAGTGTTCACTAATCTACAAAAATATTTAGGAGCTTACGCCTTAAAACCCAGTAGCCAATATGTGTTAGTTATTAACATATTAACATATCAAGGAATGCAATAAATATATTAGAATATAAAACTTACACGTTATGAATATTTTATTTCTTTTTTAATTTTACCTAAATTAACCTCCATAATTACACATTTTTATTTATCTATTAATGTTTAAAATATATACATGTTTCCTACAATTATTTATGTATATTTTATGTAAAAACACTTGTAGTATAGCTAGTACCCTCTAATTTAAAATAAAAATATACTGAACCTTCTACTGATTTATAATCTAAAAAAGATCAATTTTATTAGTTACTAAGATTTGACATTTGGATCTCTGTCTGTCTGTCTGTCTGTCTGTCTGTCTCTCTCTCTCTCTCTCTCTCTCTCTCTCTCTCTCTCTCTCTCTCTCTCTCTCTCTCTCTTGTAATTTACATCCTCCAACGTTAAGTCATATCGCACGATGAATGGAATGGGTGAAATGATGCTCAAATGAGTCTGGGATCCATGGAGCTTAGAATTACCTGACATTCGTCTCTCAGGATAAGGGAAACCCTGGAAAAACCTTATCCAGGTAACTCACCCTAACCGAGATTCGTTGTCCGCCTCGGTAGCGTGGTGGTAGAGTGTCTGCCTCACGTTCAAGAGGTCCCGAGTTCGAATCTCGGTCAGGGTGAGTTACCTGGATAAGGTTTTTCCAGGGTTTCCCTTATCCTGAGAGACGAATGTCGGATAACTCTAAGCTATGTGGACCTTGGGCTCATTTGAGCATCATTTCACCCATTCCATTCATCGTCCGATATGACTTAACGTTGGAGGACGTGAAATTAAAAAAAAAGAGATTCGAACTCAGGACGCCTTGAACGTGAGGCAGACGCGCTACCATCTACGCTACCGTGGCGGGCATTTGGGTATCGATTTGTAATTAGTTAATCTTCAGTTAATTGGGTGTACGTTTGCATTTGACCATGTAATGTTCACTTGTCATATAATGCAAAACTTCAAGAAGATTTTATGTTGATAATTAACTCATTAACGTAAGGTCATTATTAAACCATTTTTGTTACTAATTTTATGGCGGCTTTCTTCTACTGTTTAGTTCACATACTAGCTATTTGGAATTATTTCGGTCTTCATCACATATGGCTGATTATTATAGGCAATGGCTGTAAGTTCGTCTTCATTAATTAATTCCTAAAATCTTAATGATAAAACAGACAAATTAAGCAATTATATAGACGATCGTCCTCTTGGTAGCATGGTAAAAATATAAGTGCGACGGAATGAAATGCCAAGTTGCCTTATCATTAATATCAGGAACAAATTACTATGATTTCCTATAGAGACGAATGCTGCGAGGGCCGGCCCGACTTTGCGGTCTACCTATGCCAGTGAATGGTGCCTTTGTCGAGCAGTAGCATGGAAACAACAGCCAATGTGCACAGTATTGCCACTATAGATATTTCTTTTGACTGTGTGTAGAAGGTTGACTTACGAGAATGTTCACCCTGGTTCGGGCCCAAATTTCAAACGGGAAGTCTGTAGGCCAGTCAGACAGTCGAGTTGAGCGAGTGGAGGGCAGTTAAAATGTTACAAAGTTTCCAATGGACAAAAATAATAGTGAACAGCACCGAGTGTGTACAGCAGTAACAGTTCGGTCGATTCAATGCATATGTTGTTTTTCTCTCTCAGTGTGTGTAAAGATGACTCAGGGTAACAGCGCTACGGTAATCGCTAGAGATCAATTGTGTTTGTTCTGATTGTGTACAATAATGACTTAAGTGAACGTTAGTGCTACGCTAATCAGCTGGAAGACACACAAAGTGTCATGATCACTTATTAAAATACCAACTTGTAATCCCGAATTCGAACTAAACATAAAGGTTGTTAGTATTCTGAGCATTAATGACAAAAATTACGAAGTGTATGTCTTTAAAATACTCCTTGCTACTGGTGTTCGAACGAAACAGACACGTTATTCATATTACCACAAAAAACATAAAATTGCATCTTTGTTTATCCGTTTCTTTCGGAACTTTTATCTCGAAATAAACATGCACGCTCTTCTTAATGTGAGCAAAATGAAGGTAAATTTGCATGTATATTTTGTTTATCTATACAACCTTCAGTAATCTAAGTTCCAATTAAGTGGGTATATGCTTTTATTTCTGGGAACATATCTGGGAAATGTGTAGTGCTTAACGCCAACTTTTAGTACATACGGCACCGCAGGCGGTGACCTGATGATACATGAGATGAAGATGGAGCACCGTTGGAATGAGATGGTGGAGGAAGCCAGATATTCCGGACAAAATGCGCTCCAGCGCCGTGTTGTACACCACAAATCTCAATATGCGGTTGCCTGGGATCTAATCCGGTTCACATTGCTGAGAGCCAAGCATAGTAACCACTCAGCCAGGGCGCGGCTGTTCATTTCTGGGAAAATGTTTCTCAAATCCTGGGCAAGGTTGGAAGACATTAGATTTACTGTGCATATTCCAAAATTTTACAATTTACAATTTTGGCTACATTTATTTGTTTTTACCTTGTCACTACCTTGTCGCTACCCTGGTCTTCTGCTCTGCCAGGTAGCTCTTAACCTCCATGCCTCCTTGTTACTTAATTAGTCCCGTTCTTCCCCCTCGTCTTCCTTTCTTATTTCTTTACATTTTTGGTCTATTTTTCTTTTACTTTCTGCAAGAACTCACCAATACTTCTTACCTTCTTTTCCTCCCTGCCCGTTAACATTTTTACAGCTACTTCCCTCTTCTCTACTTTCTCCCAATTTTCCTCCCAAACCTGATTTTCCACATTGAAACCTCCTCGCATTCTGTTAGATATGTTCTATGCTTTCTTTTCCCTCCACACAATTCACAAATTCCCTTTTCCCCTATCTCTTATCCCTCTTAGAAATAATGTTCCTGTTCTCATTGCAACCGCAGTATCAGGCAGCGATTAGGAGGCGGCGAATTAATCGAAGTTAAATAATTAAAAGATAAGATAAATTAATAGAAATGCTTTGCTAAGCTAATATAACAATTTTGTTATAATAATATGAAATTAGAATGATTAAAATAGCAGTTGACTTAAAGAATAAGAAAAGAACAATATAATTTAATATAACATATATACTAGCATCCGGGCAAGAAAGAGAAAATATTATTGTAAGAATCTGTACACGTCGCAGAGACAGGAAAGAGGGACCGTTACCTTCTCTGTGTTAGTAAAAGTTCAATGTCTGAAGACTATTGTATTCTTTCAGCTAGGAATGTTTTGGGACAAAGGACTTTCAAAATGCAGTTGAGCATGAACGCTAAAGAGATTTACTTCGCTGATTTTGTAACGATGCATACCGTTAGAAACAACTCCGTGTAGGCGTTCCCCAACTCAGGGTGGGCGGAACGTCAGTGAGTCATATGAGTTTTGCAAACCAATGCAAAAATTCGGAATAAAATGAGAAACCAATAATAATGTAACATTTGAGAAGGGTGAGCTAGTTTACTCACGTGATAAAGTTAGAGAGGGGGTTAGAATAAGGTTCGAACTGAATGGTGAAGTAAGAAAAACCTAACTTACAAGTTGATACTACGACGGGAAGAACGTGTTCATGTGCATTAAGAAGAGAAGCGAAGATTTCGAAGTCTGAAGGGTGGTAGCCGATCCAAGTCGATAAACAAACGGAGATTTAAGAATTAAACCAAATAATTCTACAACAAACCAAGTATTATTAATACGACTGAGTAAACAACAACAATCACCAAAATCCATTTCCTACAACCATTCACCTGAAGATAACAGAACTCATAGCTCCAATTAAACTAGAACCCAATTAATCTAACTATGGTATGCGGTTTTGCCACATCATCCAAGCTAACCCTTCTCTCTTTTGTCTATTGCAGTAATCTACATATGCTTCTTGTCCCCAATTTATTTTTATTTGCTTGTAAAACTGTAATAGTTTCATATTTTCTGGAAGACATTTATAATAAATGTGGTTACGGAAACATCATGGGGTTCAAACGGGTGTTGGTGTAGAAATGAACATATTGATTAATTTTAAGTAATACATCAAATGTTGAAATAAATATGAATTATTATACTTTTTATCTTTACGCTGTATGCTTTCCAGTTCATTTTAGAGAGAATAGTTGCGTTTTTAATTAGATTATGTTAACGCACCCCACTAATGCTTCAGAACTGCACATAAATGTCTTAATGCATGAAACATTGTATTTGTATACTTTTCGTTTTGAGTTTAATTACATGAACTGGACTTATCCTTGTTTCTCCAGTAAAGTGTATGTATCGTTTGCCCTATGTCTGCAAGTGGCTGCCATGGGTATACTTTGGGAACCACTACATAGTTTGTCGTTTCATGCTCGCTTCTGTAATGGAAGAGCAAGTCAGGCGGCTAGACACATTCTCGTAATGGCCCCAAAAGATTGCTGTGCTGAAGGGAAATATATATCAGAGAAGCCCATAGATCTTGCCCAATGCAACCAACGACCCGAGGCGTCACGATTCGGTTGGCCGATTTTCGCTCACCACCCTACTTCTAGAATTCTGAGGAACAAAGAAATGCACAAAAAGAAAGTTTAAGGAAATGCGGAAAATACTTAAAGGAATAAATGTGCTACGTAAACCATTATTTCTCAATTCAGCTTACTCATATTGTACCCCATGTTATATTATGTAGTTAAAAGCTAGGGCTTAACTATTTGTTTTGTGGCTACTATTTGTGGTATTTATTTTTATATAACTCTTGATAAACTTTGACAACCTTTATGCCCGATATCACCATCAAATGTTACAATTGATGTTAACAATTGTAACGTAGCAATTGTCACAGCGTTAACAAAAGTGCTAAAATTCCTGCATTTCACCAACTGGTTTTCTGAAAATGTTAACAAACACGTATATACCTCAAGAGACTTGTAAATATCACAGATATAGAACGCTGTAGATGAATCTATTATTTTATGAACGTACTGTGATGCGCTTTCGTTTTTATTTTCGTTTACACACAGCTGAAAAAATGGCGGATGAACAAAGTCAGAAGAGAAGCCGTGGGAAAAATGTATAATCAATCGAGAAAGAATTGTTAGTTCAATTAGTAACTAAACATAAGGATATTTTGGAAAATAAGAGTACACATGCGACAAATGTGAAAAAATAAAGATGTGACGTAAATTTAAAACAATATGCGAAGGACAGAAATGACGACAAACTTGAACGTTTCAAGATGGGAGGTGGACAGTGTATTTATTTTCAGAATTCAGTAAATTATAAACTCGTAAAGTTATTAATACTCGAAGCAAAGCGAGAACGGCATATTCCTATTCGATGCATGTTCTAGCCTCTCTTGTACTTCCTCATTAGTCTTCATAGCAACTTGTTTCGACAGTCTATACCTCCGTAGAAAATGTTCTGATAGCTCCTCAAAATCATTTCTCCTCATAATCCGTTCTCTGTTAGGAAAGCCATTTATATATACAGCCTAAATATAGTAAATCGACACCAAAAGCTGCGTTCAAGCCCGCCATCTTGATTCTTGACAATTCTACAATTGTGAACCACTAAACAACAAAAATATGACATGTTAGGTTAACAAAAGATTTAACACGAGTGTTAAGCTAACACTTGCTGGTGAAATACAATTGTTGTCATAACTATTGCCAAACAGACTAAAAGCCGCGTTAAGTCTTAACATCTGTTAGTGAAATCGGGCATTAGAATTTCCACAACTGCATGCTTCTTACCTGATGTTTATCTCGTTATCCATCAGACATCGGAGCCCGTACACCGTTAAAGGAATATGAAGTTTACGAGTCTCACAGTATATAACTGCTGACGTCAGTCCCGGGGACAACACGCAGGGGTATTCCGGTTCGCAACGCGTAGCTTTAGTTTCATTACAACTACTGCTCGCCACACAGGTAGATCTGCCTTCTAGGGAGTGCAACGTGTTTGACATATTGCGTTAATAGCATTACTTTCACAACAATTATTGGACAGTCTCCATTTTATAAACCAAAAGTTTTGGGTATTATCAATAACCATTAAACACTTGAAGAATGTATTTTCGAGTTGTCCAAAAGTAGTCAAGGAGGTGTCTGCAAAAATTAACAATATACAGAATGCACCAACTAGGAAACGAACAAAAAACTGAATTGTCCAGTATTCAACACAAAAATACATTTTGTGGTATTCACAAAAAGGAACACACATTCTGTAGTATAGCAACCACCATCGGCTACTTTAATGCGAGTACTACGTAAACAATGAGTTTCACAAACCTACTTGTGCTAAATGTATAAAACACTCTCTACAATGTATTTGCAGTACTGATTAGAAATTAATGAAACAGGCAAGTAGATTGATTGTAGAGAGAAAACCGAACATCTAGGGGAGTTGGTTTAAACAAACACAGCATTTAGAGACAATGTTCTTTTCATTAGTTCCAACAGAACTCGTCGAAATAGCGCACTGACTCAGAAGGTGCAAGACAAAATTGAAGCTTTTTGTGTCACTGAAAAAGAGACACTCGGGTGGAAATCAATATTACCTATGAAGTAGAATATCAAACTTATATTAAGTGTAGTATCTAAGCATGATAAGAGATTTATCAATTTTTCTGCTTTTCTAATTTTTGCCGCCATAATCTGAATTGATCAGCTCTCATAACTATCCCTTAGTAAGCTACTAAATGCTATTTCAACGACTAATAGACATCTTTGGAATATTTAAAAACCATTTAAATACTCCAGCTCATTATGGAAGTCTCATATTCCCTGCATTTAAATAAAAACTCTATAATTTTTAGATGAAGGTGTTTTGGAGTATCAGTTCACAAAGTACGTAATTAAAAAACCTCATTTAATCGAACCAAAGTGGTTTAAGCAAGCACAACTATGTATCACTGTACCTTGTTATGCATGCTTACTAATTCATTAGGTATCTCCAGCGCAGGAAATCCTAAGAAACGTCATGCCGATATATATTTTATGTAAAACATAAACTGAATAAAGTGTTCATATATTCTGGACCTTTCCACTGTCATCCACAATTTGTTCTTGATTTAAGTTCGGTGGGTTTGTTTGCATGAACCACCAAATATCGAATGACTCTAAGTCAAATTCTCTGACATGCAGTAATCTATCGCACACTTACTCTCACATGGATTTTATTAGGCTATACTCCTTCTTCTGCCTTCCAGGGAGTGCAACGTGTTTGACATATTGTGTTAGTAGCATTACTTTCACAACAGTTATTTGACAATCTCCATTTTATTAACCAAAAGTTTTGGGTATTATCAATAATCATTAAACACTTAAAGAATGTACTTTCGAGTTGTCCAAAAGCAGTCGAGGTGGTGTCTGCAAAAATTAACAATATACAGAATGCACCATCTACCAAACGAACAAAAAATGAATTGTCCAGTATTCAACACAAAAATACTGAATTTTCAGTGCTGCGTAATATAAGCAATAAACTAAGTCTCGGACAAACACATGAAAATAATTTGTACTACTCATATGCACCATCAACGTCATGTGACGTTGAACGAACTTAATCCCAATAGTTTTATATTGTTTCAGTGAGAGGCGCAGAAAATTCACATTCGACAATTTACAAATGAACATGCTTGTTCACTGTAATTACCGCATCGAAAGCAATAATGGCATGTTATAACGCAACTTACACTTTGTATCCGTACCGGACTGTACACACACATCGCTTCGGTATACTTGTTGACACAGACGTTTATTGATGTCGCGCCTGGCCTTGTATAGTACCTGTGCGCGTACATTGATTGCTAAGGTATACGGGATCCGATGTCTGGTAATCCATCTATTCATAAGTATCACACGATGGGAGCACTACCTTAATAGTGCAGGCAGTAGAATTAGAAAGAGGAAAGTGTAGACTGTACGTCGTTTTCTTACATTTGATTATGCAATGGAAGTGTAATGTTCAGGGTGGTGTTTTAGTTACAGAAAACAAACACAATTCCTGTATGAATTATCACATTGACAAACTATTAAATAAGTAACCTGCTGCCGTTCTATTCCATTGATGAATGAGTGTTTAAATTTTTAAATTACATAATTAAAACACGATAAAATTCCAAAATAAGACCAAAAGCTTTCCTGGTGACGAATACGCTCACTTTCTTCTCGGGAAGCCAGCCAGCCAGCCAGATATCAACGTTTCGGGAGTGTACATCGTTCCCATCATCAGGATATTTATAAAATGTTATAACCATTATCTTTGTTTAT
>CM060948.1:64567513-64622513 GCA_030765055.1 Mantis religiosa
CCCACTTTGTCTTCTGGGATCAAACGCGCGTGAGAGTCAAGTGGTCTAACCACTCGGCCACGGCGTGGCCACATAGCATCTGTGGAATTAAATCTCCTAAGATACCATGCAGGTTTCCAATAAGGAATAGCAATTACATGCTGTCTGAGAATAGAAGTATGAATTCTGCTTCAATGCCTGATTTTACAACAAATTCTTTTGAGAATAAAACCACGCAGCACATTTACCACGAAGTCACTTTTTGCGGGTATAAGCAGAATAAACTAATTCACTCCATGGTGCATGTGCTTTCAAATTATTGTGAAAATGATTAGGTATATGCAGTGCAACATTTTTAACCGTTGTTTATAGGTATATTCTACAAATTGATGATACACAATTAAAGAGTTTACATTTACAATGTAAGCTTACCAGTAATGGCTTCCATAAACCACATTAAAGAAAGGCTATTGTTATTAGTGCTTGGATTTGAGAACGCTGCTCTGTAGATGAGGTATCTGTCACCTGCATTTTAGTTAGTTGCAGGATTCCGAAAACAAACGCTTGGAAACATAAAATCACAGTTCATTTAATAATCGTATTTGAAACTTTTGCTTTATTTCTCTACCAGGTATGACGTTAACTGTAATTGTAAATATTGAATCTATATTTTCCTTGAAATTGATAAATGTTTATTATAAAAACATATATTAATGTTCAAAAGATAGAAATGTTAAATTACTGTATTGTTTCAAGTATTGTATCAAGTCCACATTCATTTTACATTTTCCTTTGTATTATCACAAAGCTTCTAAGTATTAAATTCACTGTTATTAGAGTGTAGATAAAGCGATGAAAGGAATCCTCAAGTACCTTACTTTCCTAAGGACTGCACTGTATAATCCTTTATTCTAAACTTATTAAACAGAATTATTTCTTGTAAAATTTTGTTTTTGGTTTAACACATGTTCAAAGGCTAATATCCCAGGGCTCAGTTACTCTCCAACATCTTTATAGTACAGTCTTATTGAAAGAGTGAACTGAAGACTGATTAGGTGGTATAAAATTATTGCCAGTCAATGTTTTGATAAAAAAACTAAAATAAAAGAAACAGAACAGAAAATTTACAGAGAGATCCCTTCAGCTGTGCACTAATTCCACATTACGCAAGCAGAAGATTAGACACTACAAAGTAAGAAGGGGAAATTAAAATTGCTGCATCTCTGGAGTTCATTTCTATTCTGGCCCAGTGGGTACGTAGCGACCAGGCGCTGAGAAAGAACTGGACTGCCTGAAAATGCCCTGAGGGGACTAAGGAAAGCAACAAAAGCGTCCCATCAACCTTGGCATATGCTGGTATTCCGCACTAAATCAGGCTATGCTGCAGAATTTGCAACTCTTACTACACGCAGATTCTAACCAAAACACGCGTGTGTAGTACAGGCTGAAAGAACAGAGACACTTCTCCTACACTCTTACTTCTTCATGTCATGTCTCATTTCCGTCACCTCATAAACACGGCTATGGAACTGGATTTATACTGTGAAGTTACTGGCATGCTCCGTAAATGAAAAAAAAAAAAACGGATACCTTTAGGAAATAATTCGGCAAAAATGATTTTCAGTTGCATATGAGCATGCATTAACAAACTTAAATTGCATAATATACAATTTACCTCAGAACCAAAACAATAGATTGCTTCACCTTTTGTGTCGAAAGTCTAAGCCATGGCCCCCAAAAATGGGGGTTCCGAAATGTACTTCCAGACCCCGGACTCGGCGTCCAGCCTGGAATTTATTAGCTTTGCTTAGTTTTTAATATACTGGAAATATTTTTTATCTCATAGATATTTGTCTTACCTTAAAATCATTTATAAGTATAAAGACGATAAACTGATTGGAAATTCTTTTGATGTAACTCGTAAAAGGTCCGACTGAGGTAGATGAAAAATAACTGAAGAATAAAATCCTGAGCCAGTCAAAATGGCTCTTTCTTTTAGTTTTACGTCCTCCAACGTAAAGTCATATCGGACGATGAATGGAATGGGTAAAATGATGCTCAAACGAGCCCATGGTCCATAGAGCTTAGAGTTATCCGACATTCGTCTTTCAGGATAAGGGAAAACCCTGGAAAAAACCTTATCCAGGTAACTCATCCGGACCGAGATTCGAGCTCGGGACCTCTTGAACGTGAGGCAGACATACTACCATCACCGCTGTCGAGGCGGGCAAAATGGCGCATGGTACTCAAAATTAATGCATTTCATTATATGCCGAAAAACTTTCAAAACCATAATGAATCAAAAGAGGACAGAAACTTGTATGGTATAACCATTGATACGACCCCTGACATCTCCCAACACGAAGACAATGATTTTATTCTGCGTTTTTTTTTAGGTTAATAAAAACAATTATTTGAAGTTTGTGAATGATTTATTGTATCTAAAAACTTTAGCAGAAGAATAGACGAGGCAATAACTACTAAACACGGCACACCTTAATACCCCTTATAGTGCCAATTTCAGATAGTCATGTACAGGATTCCTACAAGAGCTCAAACATGTGGTGATACATTGGTGGAGACTAATCAAGAATACTTAGGAAAACGTTGAAATACTTTACAGCAAAGAAGAAACAATGACATTTTCTCCCGTGAAACACACGCATTTAATACAGTTGGTATCAACGATGCCAAACTGAATAACGCTGTATCGACAGTTCTTTTAAAAACTGAATTCATTTCTAGTTTTAGTTCTGTTTTCTGACAGTTCTGGTCAATAACTTTATTGCAACAGCATGTCCCCTTGTTTCTGCAAAGTTTTTCTTATTTTCATAAATCACAGTCCCTCAGTTCTCAAAATTCCTAACTTCCTTCTGGAAGATAATGTTCGTACTTTGTTTTCATTAGCACCAATCACAATATTGCTCATAGCATATGCCTTCAATTCCCAAGAAGTCTTTGAATGTCACTATTTAGCCTAACCTTTGATATTGACCAAGAATGTTATATTGAGCAAAGAGATTTTCCTCAACATTTAGATGCAACTTATAAAAATGTACCTAATAGATCTTACAAGATTTCTGGGAAACCATTTTTAGGGAACTAAAAGTATTTTATGAGCAGTTGATATCTCTCAATTCATTATTAAAATACTACATAGTAGGCTACCAAGCGCGATCAAGACTGACTTGAAGAAATTTATCTAGAAGCAACAAATTCAATTCAACTCTTCTCTAACTTTTCCTATTTTACATTACGTCAGTACAGATTTAAAGGCTAGACGGTAAGTTTCAGCGTTATCAGTTTTCAACAATTTCAACTTTCGTAGTCTTATATAATCAAAACAAAAATCAAATGTCTTGCTCCATGTAGTGTAAGGTAGAAGACTGAAGCGAACAAATATTGCATGTGAAGATACTATGTATGACCTCTGACTCAGAAAAGGAGTCACTTAGGTCATGGGTGATTGAAGGAATGATAATAATCCATATTCCCAACTATGTAACTGTAGCTGGCTCCCAAATTACACGACTAACGGAGCTGGTATTGTTGGGCTTCACCAATTTCCTCCATGAACTCCTATCCAGTCCTCTCGTTAAATCATTTTTCACCTTTCCTGCCCATAGCCACTTTCAGGCGCGATAACCAAACTCTTTTTCTGTCTCCCCCTTTCAATAAAGAAAACAAAAGAAGGAGGAAAAATAAGCTTCTCACCTCCTTTATGAGAAAAACATACCCAATGAAATTGTTATCAATTATGTCTTGATAATCTGTTTGCAGAATTCCAGTAACAGATTGTCACACATAAGGCTGGCTCTCTCAGTAACTCGCAGTGAAGCACAAGTGCTCAAAACTCTCTGAAATATTTGACAATTTTAGGTCTAGGAAACGAATTGTCAAAAAGTCGACCCTTTTGTTGTTATTCCCAATTCAACCAGAAAATAAATATGTACGATGTGGTAATTCATTCAAAACATATTAATAAGTTCAGTTTTTTTTTTTTTTTTTGAAGACGTATGTCAGCAATCATTTTAAATCACACTTCATTTACAACCATTACTATATTTTCATTTTCATTTATGTTATATGCTTTTGAATACTACATTTTTGCCCCCATTACTCTTTTATTTTGAAAAGTCTTCTAATGATACCATACCCATGTAAAATAACCAAACTGAAAGTGTTACGGTGAACTGGTTTTAGTGGTAGACTTCTTATATGCTTAACATAATCCTAAAGTGGATATCCCTGCATTAAATTGTTCGTCACTTTGAACAATGGGTAAAATCTTAGGTCCAGTTAACTTTTGTATACACTGTAGTTGCTACTAAGTTTACAATTAAATTTTGCGTAGTAAAATTTAATTAAATACCCTTCTCTCATTCATAAAATTATCACTGTCCAATAGAAGATGTGTATGTGTGTGTGTGTGTGTGTATGTATGTGTGTGTGTGTAATTTTCGTCCTCCACGTTAAGTCATATCGGACGATGAATGAAATGGGTGAAATGATGCTCAAATGAGTCCGGGGTCCATAGAGCTTAGAGTTACCCGACATTCGTCAATCAGGATAAGGGAAAACCCCGAAAAAACCTTATCCAATAACTCACCCTAACCGAGATTTGAACTCGGGACCTCTTGAACTTGGGGCAGACACTTGGGGCAGACCGAGGCGGGCGTCCAATAGAAGATAAACGTTTATGCAATAAAAATGTAATTTTAATTTATTCGCGTGTTGTTACATGCAGAACCGTTTACACTGAAATCAAATGCCACATAGGAAATTGACTATGGTGTTGGGTGCCATAAAAATAGGAAAGCGGTCAACCTGTTCGTTTCTGAAAAATAGTATTACAGAAGGTTATAAAGGGACGGGCGCGCTGAAGATTCTGAATCCTGGGACCACATTTGCATGTATAACCCATTGCCCAAACTCTTCTCTCCTCTGCACCTCTAAAATGTCATTTTTAACACCAGTGTTTATAACAATGACATCCATTTTATTTATGAGACTAGAAACATTTTATTGGTGTGTTTGTTAATTCACTTTAATTTTGTACACACTAACTGTTAATACAACTTCATTTACTCAGGATACCACTGTTTATTTATTCAACATCAACTCGTTGTTAATAATAACCAACTAACTACAAGATTATTTGGCAACTGAAGATCACTTCACCAACTAGTGAAAATATAACTGTCCCCACATCACTCCCCTCTCAATGTAGGATCCTGTAAAATTAAGGAGTATTTGGGAAAGCATCTAGAATTAACTCACACTGTGACTGCACACACATGTAATAAGACGGATTCACTTAATAAAGTTTGAAATTTTTCTGGGAATTTCACGATGTATCCTGTTTTTGTGGCTTTGTGGGGCACTTGGGAACATCTCATATCATCCTAACTAGCAGCTGTTTCGATAGTTGTGGGTCCTTACATGCACTATCGTCCGGAATGAAATAAGGTGGTTTAAGTCGATCAACAGAAACGTTGATGCTTTTTCTTTAATCCTCAGAGTGGAAAATTTTGGTGATCGTTGAACTACTTCGTAAGGTCATTCATATGGTTGTGTTAGTCCACGCTTTATCCTATCGATTCTGATAAACACGTAACGTGTACTTTTGAGATCTCTGTGAACAAAGCGAGTTTCTTTGGCCTTGTTGAAACTATCTATAGGCTTCAAGCAATTCATCCGTTTCTTTAGTTAATTGACGAATGCTGGAAGTTCAGCATCCACTATGGTATGAGGCTCCTCAAAAGAAGTCTCAGGTAACTTCAATGTAGTATCATAGACCATATCCGCCACTGTAGAATTATTTTCATTCCAAAAAGAGCAACAAAAACCAAGTAGTATCATGGGGAGTACTTTACTCCATTCAGCTGTATCATGGGCTCAAATGGCACCTTTCAGAGTACGGTGAAAACATTCAATTTTTCCATTTGCTTGTGGATGGTATGCAGTCATTCTTGTCACCCTAAAACCTCAAAAGTTATTGCAAAGCTTGTAACATACACGACGGGAACTGGTTTCGTTGATCTGTCATTATCTGTGGTGGCGTTCCAGATCTAGTAATCCAGGAATTAAAAAAATCTGTTGCTACTGTCTTGGCTTCTATGTTCCGAAGGGGCACTACTTCAGCCCAATTGGTGAACCTATCTATACAAGTCAAACAATAATGATAATTGTTATTCAGCCGGTTGGTGAATGTGAACACTAGTGCTTCACAAAGTTATCACTGCCATGTTCTGCTAATTAATAATAAAATTGAAGGAGGAATTAATCAAAATCTTATATTATTTATTTGGGGGAAAAGGAAATAAATCCTAAAGCTCATAGAGAATTAATTAAGAAAAAATACATATATTGAAAAGAAAGTTTCTTTTCAGACCAAAACAATTCACTTTGAAATATGTATGCAATTTTTAAATAATTTTGGCAATGCCAAAATGTAATATTTCCACAAATATTCGCTGATTATGAATGTATTTTATATTTTCATAGGTTGTCACTCATCGTTAGCTTTGTTTTGCTAACTAAAATACTCTGTATATCACAATTAGTTGTTACACATTTCAGTTCTTGGGATAAAATTTGAAACAAACTGGTCAAATTTATTTTAAAAATTCATAGCGTGGTCATTTATATTTTTAATTTAAAATCTTTCGTCCCACAGTTGCTCATTTTCAAGCTTTAATTTGTCGTATAAATAACGATTTTAATGTAAATTCTGGTACCGTTTTAGTTACTTCAAAATTGAGAGACACGGACATTTGATATTTTGAGAAAATGAGCTTGCAGGTTAAGCCGTTATTCTGAATGACATACCACTTACTTGAAAGTTTATAATATGACTACTCCACAGGTAGGACCCTCATTTAGCAGGGTTTTGCCTTCTTTTACTTTTCTGCGTCCCTTAGGTACCTCCTGCGCTGCTTTTATACTGGAGTAGTGCTTTACACTTGTCCAAGCGTACTTGATTCCATTGCTCCTGCTGAGGTGTATTTTCCAGAACTGGTGCCCATACTCTTCAAAATCAGTAGTTCTACACTGCTGCTTGAGTTAAAATGAAAAACAGTTCCCATTTCTCCCAGTTTTATATTATCCAGGCCCACAAATATCTCTTTAGAACACATTCGCCATACAAATCTATTGAAACACATTCATTGTTATGTTATGTAAATCCGTGCAGACACATTGAAACTGTATTTTCTGGCTTGTTCAGTCGCTCAGAAACTTTTCTTCCATTAGAACACCCGGCTTGACTGTATAGTAGTCAAGTTTTGTTAGAGTCCTAACCTCTAATGTGAGCACCAACTGTCCAAGCATGTGATGTGAAAGACAAGTCCTACATGCTGTCAGATGCCAAAATACTGCCCATTTTGAAAGACTCGTTCCTCCTATATAGCTGGCATTAAAACGCAGGCCAATTCCAATACAATTTTCAAATTGCCTATGAAAGCACGTTTGTAAACAAATGCTGACGTTTTTCACACAAGCTTTTAGCAAACGATTAAATTGAATTGTGTTTATGAGCGCTAATTAATTACTGTAGTTCATAGCGTCCTATTCTCTATTGGGCATAAATGATCGCTTAATTTTGGTCAGAGGCTCTTTATCAAGCTTCTAAGCATTGCTGCTACCTTCGT
This sequence comes from Mantis religiosa, assembly GCA_030765055.1. Classification (NCBI taxonomy): domain Eukaryota; kingdom Metazoa; phylum Arthropoda; class Insecta; order Mantodea; family Mantidae; genus Mantis; species Mantis religiosa. Next base: position 64,575,145 of record CM060948.1, read on the forward strand.
AGCTAATGAGATAGGCCCCTTATGTTGATCGTCAAGTAATACAGGGTTTTTTCTCCTTCGTCTGAGGGCAACCTCAATTGCCCGGGGGTGCACGGAGTTCCCGGTTTCTTCGCAGAAATGGCAAGGACTGGGTTTTATTCCAAGGGTTAGCCTCGAGGTGCGTTGGTGAGACTCTAGGACACGTTGCGTGTTGCTTTTGGAACTATGATAGGAGAAGGAGTTCGGTATCTTTTGGTTTCACTTTTGAAAATGACTACACGTAGTATTTTCTTTTGCACCTCTTGTCACCAATAAAAGTTCCATGTGTTAAAACATTCAATAAAATTAAAATAAATTCTTATTGATACAGAAGTTGTATTGTTCTGTCGAGTCTACGGAAATGGCTCGAAATTTTAGTAGGGTGGAGTATGATTCTTACCTTAAACATATTTATAATAGGAACAATGGGTTGGCTCCTAAGTCCTGACGTGGGTTGAGCAGCTTTTGTGGCTTTGGCACTGGGCAGAATGTTAATAAACGCAGTTTGTATCCGTTTCATGCGGCTTTATCTGGACGATATAGAAGGTTGTTAACGAAAATTTCCTTCTCGCATTATTACTTAGTTCCTTCGAATTTTTCTTCACAGATTCAAGTTTGTCAGCTTCGCGTTGGCCCTAGCTGCTGGTCTTAACTTTATTGGCTACTACTTCCAAACTTTAAGCACTAACAGTAGTGAGAAAGTTTGTTGAAGAAAGCATCTCCATACCGTACAAAAGTGGTAGCCTCTTGAAATATAAAAGAAACACCTGACGTTAATTGCCTAACTCTCTGAGTATAACAAAAAGCTATAAGATGCTTCGCTTGTACTTTTTCGCTGCAGTCTTGCAGTTCCTTGCGTAACTGTGCTGAAGTTAATATTTATAAAATTGAAAGCTGATACACATTTAGTCGAGGGCCTTGTGATCATATACATTTCAAATAAATCGGAACAGAGTTGTACATAATTTTATTTTGAATGATAATTAATTGATAATAGTTTATTAACCAGTATTCGATAAACATTTATGTCTACGTAGCCGCGTGTAGCCGGAAATAATGTTACGAGCTTGAGGTTTACCTTTCTAGGTGGATTGCCACAGCATTTGATTTCATTCAATCTTCCACGTTTATTCTTGTAAAAGGTTGTGCTAAAACAGACGGAATGGACGTCATGTTTTCCTGTTTAGTGTAGTTTGGCTGCACTTAGCTAAATCACTTTCAATGGCCAAAAGACAACACAATCTTGTTTAAAATAGCTATGATACTGATGTTAAGTATATAAATGGCCTGAAAGAGGGCAAAATTGTACAATGAAACTTATAGCACTGATTATGCGACGAAGTTCATTGCGATCATTCCATTTCATGCTTTCTGGCTAAAGGTTAAACCAGACCTGGGAAGCATTACTCTGAAGGCATAAACGGAGTATTCCCTCCTATCCTTAAATGCAGTAGCTTGTGTACACATGCATTAGGTGAAATCGGTTCTCCCTTTGGTTTTCCTCGATCTTTCTCTTTAGTGATAACCAAGGGAGGGGAAGCAGAGGCTGTGTAGCAGTTCGGCACATTAGCAATTGGGTAAATTAGCAATTGGGCACACAGATAATTATCTAGGTTTCAGGGGGGTGGGAGTTGTTTTTCCGGTTTAATTGTGAAGATCACTCTCAGAGGGGGTGATTGATCGTTTTTCCGCATTCATTGCGGAGGACACTTTCAGTTTGTAACTCGGGAAGATGAGTTTGCTGACATGGAACTGATAGAAACAGAGAAGGGTAAACCTTGTGCACTTTACAATGGGTATCAATACAGAGTAGGACGAGTTAACAAGGAAAACCTTACTTTTTGGAGATGAAAGTCTACAATTACACTTGACAATAGGATTTCCAATAGCCTGAAAGATCTTCAGGAAACTAGAGATTTAAGAAAATGTCTGAAAACTCTTGCCTATGTGCATAAATTAAATTAATGACAAATTCTGTTTTATACGAATGAACTTAAATAATGAATAAATATGATGAATTCTTTCTGAATGAGTTTGTAAATAAATGCAAGTTAAACTATGGACCAAGAAAACACAAAACCCATTGACGAGAAGAAAGAGCAGAACAAAGAAAGCGCAATAGTTATAATAGCAAAAATATAAATTTTTGGGATGCGATAAGAGATCGCCTCCACGTGGTGTGCCCCGGAAACAGTATGCTTTAAGTGGGCATAGCTGGCTAAGAATCTCTTAAAACAGGTTTTTCAACAAAATAATAAAAATAACCATGAGCAGTTAACACTCGTATGCCTCTCTTAATCCCCAGTAGCTGAAACCGGTTTTGCTGTTTCTGCCTTGTGCCCAATGGCTAGTGTGCCCAATAGCTACAGATTCGAAGTAGATGTGCTTTGACACCTAGTGAGTACTATTCCCCAGACCTAGTTTAGCTAACACACGCACTCCACCCACCCCCACACAGTTCTATACTCACTCGGTTATGAGCACACAGTACCAAACCCTAACCATTTTGTGACTGTGAGTTGTAGTCTGGAGTCAACAACTTGGCACCTGCAACACACACAGCGTTTACTGAAGTTCACATCAGAAGCTCGTAAAGAAATGAAAACGAAATGCATAAGCGTAATGTTTTATTTATATTAAGGGCACTGAGAGGTCGATAGGTTTTAAAACAATCCATTTTTTTTATAATGTTAAAAAATTATATTATTCTTCAGCTTTAAAATGATATATAACATAGGTCGTCAGCTGGTATTAAAGCCCTTTAATTCGCCAATTTAAACATGGCGGCGTAATGATACGCCCTCTTCCTGAGAATGGTGCTTAATCTTTGATCGTGATTTCCCAAAACCTTGATTTTTCATACTTTAGGTGCATGTTCCTCAAAAACTATAAAAGATATTGACACAAAATTTGTATTGGTTATTTGTCAATGTTCCTTGAACACATTCGGCTAACATTTATATTCATGTGATTTATAAAATGGATGAAAACAAATATTCAGTCCTTGAAAATATTATCTTTTTTTTTACTCAAAACTAATTAACTTTTCATGTGAATAGTATAAGCTATATGTGATTTTCATTTAGTCGATATTATAAAACTGTATCTTAGGTTATTTAGGATAAAACTTAGTTCATGTAGCTATAAATTCCTACAAGTAAAGTGCACCTGAAATATAGGGTGCAATATTTTTTCAGGACACACGGTGTGATTTATGCCACTTTTGCATGGACCTATTTGAACGTAATTTAAATATTATACAGCAGTTAAATGCACACATCCATATACAGTAATCATACCGAATTTAAATTTCTGATAATGTTTAGTTTTCTATGTATTCAAATTTTAATTTTGGTAAAAATTAGCATTGTCTGGGTAAATATAAACTCCCAGTGCCCTTAAAGGGTGATCCAGGATTGTTGCAGCTAAAACATATTCAAACCTCCTCGAGACTGACGGCTTTTAAGTGTACTTCATCTCAGTATGTGTACTGGGGGATCAAATTCCTACACGCTGGTGGCGCTGATAAAAACCTAACAATTGATATAAAACAAAATATTAATTTATATTCATACATGTTACTCAATAACTAAACTAACACTGAGTGCGGTAAAATAATTTGCAAATATACACAATTAAACGTTTTTTGTTATAAAAAAGTAGACCAGACGTTTCCATATCTTGTTGAGCTGGCTAAAATATTATCCAGATATAACATTACAACCAAAACTATCACTATATGCATCAACATTCTGAGGTATGAACAAAAAGTAACCCAAATTCTGTAGTGTAGCAGACACCATCGGCTACTTTAATGCGAGTACTACGTAAACAATGAGTTTCACAAACCTACTTGTGCGAAATGTATAAAACACTCTCTCCAATGTATTTGCAATACTGTATTAGAAATTGATGAAACAGGCAAGTAGATTGATTGTAAGGGAAAACCGAACATCTAGGGGAGTTGGTTTAAACAAACAGCATTTAGAGACAATGTTCTTTTCATTAGTTCCAACAGAACTCGTCGAAATAGCGCATTGACTCAGAAGGTGCAAGACAAAATTAAAGCTTTTCGTGTCACTGAAAAAGAGACACTCGGGTGGAAATCAGTATTACCTATGAAGCAGAATATCAAACTTATATTAAGTGCAGTATCTAAGCATTTTAAGAGATTTATCAACCCTTCTGCTTTTCTAATTTTTGCCGCCATAATCTGAATTGATCAGCTCTCGTAACTATCTCTTAGTAAGCTACTAAATGCTATTTCAGCGACCAATAGACATCTTCGGAATATTTAAAAACCATTTACATACTCCAGCTCATTATGGAAGTCTCATATTCCTTGCATTTAAATAAAAACTCTATAATTTTTAGATGAAGGTGTTTTGAAGTATCAGTCCACATAAAGTACGTATTTAAAAACCTCGTTTAATCGAACCAACGTGGTTTAATAAAACACAACTATGTATCACTGTACCTTGTTGTGCTTGCTTACTAATTCATTGGGTATCTCCAGCGCAGGAAATCCTAAGAAACGTCATGTCGATATGTGGTTTATGTAAAACATAAATTGAATAAAGTGTTCATATATTCTGGACCCTTCCACTGTCATCCACGTTTTATTCTTAAATTAACTTCGGTGGCTTTGTTTGCATGAACCACCAAATATCGAATGACCCTAAGTCAAATTCTCTGATATGCAGTAATCTATCGCACACTTACTTTCACATGGATTTTATTAGCCATACTCTTTCTTTACTGGATTAACCCTAAATAAAACTGATTTGTATGTAAACCAAAAAAGCACAACACTAAAAAGAAGTGATTATCCAATGTATTAATAGTTTAATTACGAACATTGCATTTCTGAGATTGTTCTCACCGTGGAAAGAGCAAATGACTTAGAAATAGCTTTTGATACATCCCCTTCTCTAAACGCTGTAATCTGGGAATATCATTATATGGGAAAGCGGTTTTTATCGACCCCGCGTATCAGATGCTTTTAATCGCAGTGGTTTTGCAAGGCATGGTTCCCTTTCAACACAAAAGCTGTAGGTGATGCAGAAAGAGATAGTAGTCTTTGTACGTTGGGAGACAAGGATCGCAAGCTTAACTTCAGGACAAAGTTCAGTTTTTCACAGCAGAATTGGGACAAACACAATGAAACTTCAATCTAAAGAATAGTTCTCTAAATGATTCCCTCTTTCGGTCAATACAAAAAAGGTTATTTCAAACTCACTTTAAGAACGCAATCTTCATTCGCTGAAGCCAAGATTATCAATTTGTACTATGTTGATCTTATTGCTACTTTAGCTAATACTTTCAAAATGCACGTTCTCAAGCTAATAAACTGTTATCTAAAGTGCCGATTACAGAAACATACCTCTTGCGGCTGCATCTCCTAGTTCGCATACTAACTGCAGTCTCTGACAAATATAGCCTGCTGCATCTAGAAATACGACTACAAACAGATCATTATCAGGAATTGATTCCCCTCCACAAATATTTCCCAGCTTGTCATAAAAATGTGTGTATCTCAATGACTCTGAGATCTTCTAGAGTTTTACCATGGATAATATCAGCCAGTTGGAGATTATAATGTGCTGTCATGTTGCTGCGGTAGCTTAATTGGAAAGAGTAACCGGACGGAAACCGGGAGATCCATGGTTTAAATCCCGGCTATGGCATTCAATTTACAAGTCTGACCCCCTATCCTAACTTTTCCCTACACATGGGTAGCGTGAAAGACCAAATAATTCCAACCTACGTGTAACTTTATGTAAAACTCAATTAGAGAACGCTTTCTTTCTTTAGAATTCAAGCTCACATCATCTATGCAACTCGTAGTTTACAGTCTAATGTGAAAACATTGACCCCTGTTAGCACAAAAACCGTCATTGCAGCCCTGACCAAATCAGTTCAGTCGCACCCAGCATTAATACTTACAGCCCTGAACGAGGACCAAGAAGCTGCAAAAAGCTTAAATAAACGACGGTTTTCCATGCATATAATATTATGCAAGGTGGTAACGTGTGCTTTCCCAAAGAGCAACATAGAATACGTGACAGTTGGACGAGTGGGTTAGCTGCTGCAATACGCATGGTGTGCAAAGGCTACGTTCGAAACGACACACATTGTTTTGGTCCCTCCCACCTACCCATTCTCCAAGTCTTTATTTTCTGTATTTTAGTTACTAATTTATTTATTGTTGACATTTGTCTCCTGTGAACCAAAGACCTAGAATGACAATCCGATAATTAGGGATCTACAGCGATTAGCTCACCACATGCGTTTGGCGCCGAGCTCACCCCTCTCGACAGCTAGCAGAAACTCTTGCCCTTCAAAGAGAAATTACGGGCTATCTTTAACTAAGAATCATTTTAAACTTTGTGACCCGTATAATCTGTGCTGTATGTGGCGTTGTAAACCATGTTACGCATTTGGCTTTAATTTTTAGGAACCTGTCTACGACGTTAAATCTAATAGTTTTGTTTTCATGCTTAAATCTTATGTTTCACTTTGCATTTGTGAAACACTTGAAACTTGGTTGAATGAATCAAGGACAATACCGACCATAATAAAACATCTACTGCGAACTATAAATTTATAACTATCTTCCAGTGGAAAATATGGGTATTGTTTATTTTTTTAATATCTATAGCGTTATCAAAAATGTTATTTCTATCATATCAGATTATAGGCCCCAAGAGGTTTCTCCTTCAGGGGCGTATTTAAGGGAGTGTATATGAATGTACGCTAATCAGTAAAAGTTTGTAAACTCGTTCAAAATTACTACTGCATCCTCTGTGTCTGAGTATGATGTTTTTGGAATAATGATTGCTTTCTGTCCCATACAACACTTATGTTCTGAGCTGTCTACCCCTCCTCTATAAACTGTTCTCAAATCACCCATTCGAAAGCATTCAAGAAGAGCATAAGTCACATATGTCGCTTAGCACGTTGCATAAATTCAAAAATAATAGGGACAGGTGACTCACCTGTTATATAGATGGGGCCCAACTGCCCAGTTTTTCAAGTAGGCACGTATCTCTTCGTACCTTAGAACAGTTGCAGAATTTAACGGGGTAAATTCAGTTCAACGGACGGCAGTGGCGTGACCTAATTTTATTTTGCAGCGAGCAACGCATAGCAGTTTCCAGGCTTGAACTGGCGTGTGTAGTGCGTGATAATAGCTATCAGTCGTAATTATGGACAAGTCAAATAAAAATTGGCCAATAAATTGCGAATCTAAAGAATGAGTTTATCCTATTGAAAAAAAAAAAACTTCTGACATAAACGGAAACATTTCTAAGACCTTTAGGTTGTTTACACTGTTGTTGGCTATTATCACAAACACACACGCCCGTTCAAGCCTGGGAACTGCCTCGCGACGCTCGCAGCAGAACAAAATTCGGTCACGCCACTGCCACTCTTTTACGAGGCGTGTCCGCAAAATAAGGTATCCAAGGCGCTGGCGCCGTGAGGAACGCTATTACTAGAGATTCGGCAACACTGTCGTGTAGCTTGATTCCACCCCCTCAAATCACCACCACAACGCACCCGTTTCAATCATTAGTCTTGTCTGGGCAGCCGTTTGCGATGGAGCTTCCTATCACTTCCGCCGCCAAATGCGACTTGCGTGCAGTGACCGTTTTTTGAGTTCCAAGGGCACTACCTCCACTAAAATTCATCGTAAGTTATGCGAAGTCTATGGGCCACAGTATGTGGGCGTCAAAAACGTGCGAAGGTGGGTCTGAGAGCTCAAAGATGGACGTACAGACGTTCATGACGAACAGCGTTCTGGTCGGCCTTCGGTTTCAGCCGAAACAATTGCAAAAGTGGAGCAAGAAATGCTTAAAGATCGGCGTGTGACAGTTCGCGAGCTGTGCGAACTTATCCCTGAAGTCAGTAAGACTACGATTGACAATATTTTCACTGAACATTTGCATTATCACAAGGTGTGTGCGAGGTGGGTCCCCAAAATGCTCACCTAAAACCATAATGGGCAACGCTTTGAAGCGGCCCACCGATTCCTGGAGCTCTGTGCAGAACAGGGCGAGGAATTGTTGGATTCAATTGTCACTGGCGATGAAACCTGGGTGCACTACACAACACCAGAAACTAAACAACGTTCTCATCAGTGGCGGCATTCAAATTCGCCGAAGCCCCAAACGTTCAAACAGACATTTTCTGCCGACAAAGGGATGTCCAGTGTGTTCTGGGATTGAAAAGATGTATTGTGCGAGTTTATGCCTACCGGCACAACAATAAACGCCGCTAGCTACTGTGAGACTTTAAAAAAAGTGGACGGGCCATTCAAAATCGAATGAGGGGAATGCTGACGAAGGGAGTGATTTTTCATCATGACAACGCTTGTCCCCATACTGCACATGCAACGGCTGATCTGACGCAGTTCGGATATGACTTCCTCACCCACCCCCGTACAGTCCAGACTTAGCATCTAGTGACCATAATCTGTTTCCTGAGTTGAAGTCACACCTGGGTGGAACACATTTCCAGACCGACGATGATTTGAAAAACGAGGTTGAGCGCTCGCAACTTGGCAGGAGAGTGCTATGACAAGGGTATACAGAAACTGCCAAAGCGCATGCAAAAGTGCATCGATCACAATGGTGATTATGCTGAAAAATTGCTGTAAGTTCCGCCTTTCCATCAATGTAACATTTATTGACAATAAACATGTTTTCTACATTAAATAAAATTGGAGACTTTATTTTACGGACACGCCTCATAACTCGATTTAATCCGTTGGATTCTGCAACTATTCTAACGCACGAAGAGATATCTGCTTACCTGAAAGACGGGGCAGGTGGGCCATCTGGTATATATAACATTTTCCTTATAAAATTTTCCTCATAACACCCAATATAACCATTAATGTACCCGAAATGCTACGAAAATACTCTTTATCTTCAAAACGTATAAAATTACGCAAAACGCAGGACTTTCTAGTGGCGTATAGGTATTCGGGTCAATGTAGTTCTCTCTTCGGAAATTGCCGTCGCAATACGAAGTGTCATATTCAGTATAGGGTTAAGTTATTGTGTGTGGATGTGCGGTACATAAACATACAGTGGTGGTTAATATACTCCACTCTCTGGGGAATACTCTCACAACAGGCACGATATTGTGATGTATAGACGTTTATGATGGATATAGATATATTCTCTAGAGAGCACCTTTACAACACACAGCAATTTGCTACATTATGGCATTATAAACATGGACGTACTTCAACTATCAGCTGAGTACTGTCAGAACACAAGGCATTTGGGCCCACAAGATATTATAAACATGCTGTAGTGTTATGCTCTCTGCAGAGTGATGTCACAGAACAAGGCATTTTGCTACACAAGATCGTATAAATATGCATGTAGTTGTGCTCTATGCAGAGTACTGTCAAAACACGGGACATTTCGCTACACAACTTGTTATAACCATGGATATAGTTCTATTCTCTATACAGTACTGTTACAACACGCGGCATTTTGTTACATAAAACACTATAAACATGGATATAGTTCGGCTCCCTTCCACTTCATTAAGTTATTTAGTTTTCTGTGTATATCACACTCAGAAATATTTGTAACACTGACATGTTAAAACAACCGTTAATCTATGTTCCTTTAGATTTCGTAATAATTATCCAATGAGCCTTGCTACGAATAGGGACATTGGTATTTTAAGACATCAGTCATTTTCAGTCACCTCTGAAAAAATAAGTAGCATTTTGTGGGTCATGCCAAGTATTAAGAAGAATGAAGAATAATCAAGTGGACCACTGCCAAGTGTGTGTGGTTTTAAATATAATTAAGGTAAAATAACTAATTGCATTCGGTCATGAAATTTTATAAACAGCACAACGACACACAGTGAAATGTTTTATTTAACACGCTTTTATTTTAAACTTGAAAATAAAAATTACCTCTGAAGTAATATAAAAATATTTGACATATTCCGCACCATGCCTCGGTAGCGTGGTGGTAGCATGTCTGTCTCACGATCAAGAGGTCCCGAGTTCGAATCTCGGTCAGGGTGAGTTACCTGGATACGATTTTTTCGGGGTTTTCCCTTATCCTGAAAGACGAATGTCGCGTAGCTCTAAGCTCTATGGACCCTGGGCTCATTTGAGCACCATTTCCCCCATTCCATTCATCATCCGATATGACTTAACGTTGGAGGACGTAAATTACAAAACAAACAAAATATTCTGCACTATGGGCATTTAAAATGAAACAATTACGATGAAAATACCCAAATTATTCCTTTCTTTAAAAAAAACTCGCCATTATTTAGATTTTGTCGGTATATCAGAACATTTTATTCTTAAATAATTGTTCCAAGTGTCTGAAGTTTTCAGTTTTAAGGTGGAAAGTGTTATGGGGGCTAATTCTCCCCTTTCCAGCTCACGTAAAAAACTTCCAGCGAGGTTCTCAGGGATATCATGAAATTATATTTTATCTCCACAAGAAGAAGCTCTGAAAAATATATGCCTTAATCAAGATGCTCACGGCGCGCAAGATGAGAGATGCACCAGATAAAGAGCAGAGGTGGCATGACAATTCAAAGGGACCCCTTCTAGTGAGGCTTTCGGTTTATGACCTTAAATATCGAAGCCTTATTTGATATTTACAAGTTTTCTTTCCGGTGAAATCCTACAGTATTGCTGTCATACGTGACAAGAAGGCTCAATGGATTACATTTTAAATAAATTAAATATAAATTATTTTTTTTTACATTTACATCCTCCAATGTTGTTATGTCTATCGAACGATGAATGGAATGGGTGAAATGATGACTCAAATGAACCTGACATTCATCTTTCTGGATAAGAAAGAAAAGACCATATCCAGATAACTCACCATTACCGAGATTCGAATTTGGGACCTCTTGAATGTGAAGCAGACACTACCATCTACGCCACCAAGGCGGTTTATTCGATAACATTAAGGTTAAGTACAGCGGATGGTAAGATTCATTCATTGTATGCTGATTGCTGTCAATAGGCGAGGATACTTTTAGCTTAAGAAAATAGTTTCAAATAGAGTCCATAACTAAATTGCGGACGAGAAAATAAAAGAAACTTAAATACAAAAACTGGCAGGGAGGCGAAGTTAATGATTCAGTACGTAGCGATACAGACGTAACTTTCATTTCTTTCTGCTTAAACATGCCCGATAAAATTAGGCCTGTATTAAAGAAAGTCAATAATCATAAACGTTTATCACATCTTAAACATTCCTTTTATATCTTCTGACGAATTAATTTTATTTTATTTTGAAAAGCAATGTTATAAATCACTAGTAATTTAGGAAAATGCTACTCTAATTCGGAGATTTTTCTATCTATGCAAGGGAGAGACTCGAGACTCAGAGAAACCCCCAAAAAGTACATGCGTCAGGTTGGCCGGCCACGGGAATCGAGTCCGGACCTCCCGAATGCGGGCTACAGTCGAAACCGCTTGAGCCATTCCGCTAGGTCATAAGTTATGATAAATATTAAGCGAATCGACAAAGATAGGTTGTGTTAGAAACTCTAATTTCCAAATCAGTTAAGTGTTGCCAAATAACTTTATTTTCATAAGACTCCCAAAGCAGTGGAAAACGTGGAAAGGCAATATATATTACAGCGGAAAATTGGCGTCTGTTTGGCAGAGAATACAATTGTGCAATTCCTAGAAACGTAAATCCAGTTCTGATCTTCAAGAGATCCACTTCAAGTCGTCTGAGTGAGTAGCAACTTAGATATAATTAGAACTTGATCTTGAACAAGGAAACGCGAGGTTAATGCGAAATAATTCTTTATTCGGGGAACTACAAAGTGGTCTGGGGGAATACAATGTGTAATTGGCTAGGAGTTTCATTAATGTTGTTTACCCAACTGGAACAAATCCGGTCAAGTAGTTCCACTTGGCTTTATTCAACTCTGATTAGCCGACCAGAGATAGGACTAACTAGGCAAATACAGGAAATTTGGGGCAACAACGAGAAAATGAGAACGGAAACGCCTTTAGAGCCAACATCCGGACTTCAGTCGCACACCTCTATATTCAATTTTCCGCACCTATCCTACTTCAGTCTTGCTCGAACTGAATCTGTAGCTACAGAACTTTACTGCGAACACATTTTCTGCATCTCTTCATAGATGTTAGAGGGATGTCTCAGACGGAAATATTTCCTATTCGCATTCGGATATTCCGGGTTAGATCTGGGGTTGAATAAAATTAAAACTTTAAAACACACACATTATATATATATATATATATATATATATATATATATATATATATATATATATATGTCAGGTTCATGTCAGTTCGGCAGGTATATCGGATTTTTGTCCCGTAGAGATTCTTTTACATGAGAGTAAATCTATTGACATACAGCGTCACTTTTAGGCAAGCACACCTAAAAACCATCGGTTAAAAAGCATCGGTGACCGAATAATTTTACCGAAGGCTCCTTCAACGATTTTCTTAGACCACTAGGCGAGTCTGGGTTGGATACTTCGTTTCCGCGGCTACCCTTCCCTCCATTCCATTTCACTTTCATTTCAATCCTGTTTTTCCAAACTTGAGGTGTTGGCGAAGCAGTGAATGTAACACACTGCGTGGTGGAATTTGCGTTCTATAACTGTTTTTCTAAACATAAGGGCGGCGTTGTGGTCACCTGTCACCGCAGAGGGGGCTATGTCGAAACGCGTGAGGCTGGTGGCTGCACTAAGATGACTGGCGCCGAAATGAAGAATCTCTAGCAAGGTTAGGTACCCCACATGGATTGGTGCCCCTTCATTCGGGTTCTGGTACACCAGCTGGGCACTTCCATTTCCCGCTCCCTGCTGGCGTCTAACTATAATAATCTGACCATGGGCTCTGTGTGGAATATCCTGCCTCTCCTGCGGAGCTTCTAACTTTGTCTCTTATCTTTATAATTCTTTGCCAACATTTTAAAATGTCATGGACGAAACTAGAGAAATAAACATTAAATATTTTCTTTCTTTAACTTCTGCCATTTTCTCAGAATCATCCTCAGAAATTGAACGCGAATCTCTTAGTTTATCAAACCAATGTAGCAAGAACTGGATGGCCGGTTTTTCTTTTTTATGGTTCGTTAAAAGGATCTAAACACGACAGTAATTTTCCTAAAATTTCATTTTCAAATCCATTCTAACTTTCGCAGGATTTGGATTCTTCCAAATTTGGACCTCTTTGTTGTACATATTATGGACAGCAATCATGACGTAGCGACAATTTCTCTTAGTAATCGCCTCATATTCCATATTAATTTCCAATCTTCTTCATGTGCTTAACAACACGTTTTATTGCTTTTGTTTTGCTTACAACTGTAGGGACCGGCTTTAGAAGTATTCGCCGACTGTTGTTACAAAGCAGTGTTTAGACAATGGATGGCTCAGAGATGGGAGGGGGGGTTGTTATTTTCCAGCGTCCTTGTACCATTAGCTTCTTTGACGTTAATAAACACATTATTACTTAAATTATAATGGGTAGCATTTGTTAAAATATATTAAGTTTTGTTATATTAATGTTTATATTACTTCTTTCTCTAATTTCTTGGATAATGTTTAGCCGGTTGATTGAAATTTTGGAAACTAGGTGATCACAAGCACATTATTCTGTAACTTCCCATCCTTCTTTATCTGGTACATAGTCAAGTAAAACAAAAATTCCTAACTGAAAGACTCTGTCCACAAATCAACGGTTGCTACACAAAAACTTTTATCAGCTTCAGCTGCCGAGGGACGATCTTAAGCCTTATGTGCCTGGCCTTTCCATGTGGAAAAACTGTGGTAGCATGAGCTGAAGCTACAGTGTTATTTATTTTTCGTTATTGCTCATCATTTTTGTTGACTAGTAGACATATGGCGAAGAAAATGCTAAGCAATCAAGAGTAGGCACTACAGTTTGGCCGGCAGTTCTCCGGCTCTGACATTTCTCGAGAGGGGGAAGCGGGTTGTTGCGAGTTCTTTGGCGGGAATTTCAAGCAGAGGAACAACGCGTATTTTAAATATTTCACGCATTTGCATATTTCACGAACCAATAGCCATATTATTATAATAGCGATAATAATAGGATTTACAAACATTAAAATTCGGAATTCACGCATTCACAAAATAGCAAACAAACTTCTCTGGCGCAAGCACCAAAAGCAAGTGGAGCCACGTGGGCTACACAAAATTAAAGTGGCAACACGGTGTTGGATACGGAAGCCACGCCTAGCAGAGTCACTGCTGATTGGTGCTAGCAGACAGTTTTAATTTCCTGACCACGACACCGGATGTACATACTCCCAGTGCTACCAACAGAAGCAGTTAGTGCGCGTAAAAGGTGTGAAAGAAATATTCGAATAGAGTGGCGCTGTATTGAATACCTTGCAGGATATTGAAATTTGGTGTGGGTTCTTTTTTCGGTTCGTGGTCCTTTTGTGTGCTTGGTTAGGGATGGAGTGTGAAAGGTTTGACGGTGAGGTGGAAAGGTGGGTGTTTTGTCTAATCGTCGGTGAGCTGGGATCTCTTTCTCAGGGTTCGGTTATGAAAAGTCGTGTTGACCGTCTCTCAATTCCTTTATTTTTCTTTAGCCTGGCTCTCGTAGCTCTCTTGCTAACACTCGCGTTGTCTTCCTAATTTTCCTTTCCCCTTTACGATGTTTTTTTACGTTGCTTCGCTATTCCCTATATTTGCAATATCTTCAAGACCATAACTCTAAGTCGGACTGCGACATCTGATCCTACTTTTATCACAATAACGCGTCTTGTCCCCGTCGTACTCAGTACCAGAGTAACCTTCCAATAACACGTCTTCTCCCCGTCGTCCTCACTAACAGAGTGACGCTCTTTTCCCTGTCGTATTTTCAGCTTCTATCCTAGCTTTTCTTTCCTATCACCGTCCATTTTCTATTCCTTTCCTATTTTACGCCTATCACGTGGTTTACTCTACATTTTATTGGCAGGGTTTATTTCTTTAATTTTCTCTTATTGGTCACCTCCGTATATCTTTCCTATGCAGCAGTACTATTCTCCGCCCCTCTGGGTTGTATGACCTCTCAGCGTCATAACGGTATTCTATCATGCTTGGCTGAGTTTTCCTTATACTTCGCATACCTTACTGGCGTCTTGATGTCGGTGTTGCTTCGCTATTCCCTATATTTGCACTATCTTCAAGACCATAACTCTAAGTCGGACTGCGACATCTGATCCTACTTTTATCACAATAACGCGTCTTGTCCCCGTCGTACTCAGTACCCGAGTAACCTTCCAATAACACGTCTTCTCCCCGTCGTCCTCACTAACAGAGTGACGCTCTTTTCCCTGTCGTATTTTCATCTTCTATCCTAGCTTTTCTTTCCTATCACCGCCCATTTTCTATTCCTTTCCTATTTTACGCCTATCACGTGGTTTACTCTACATTTTATTGGCAGGTTTTATTCTTTAATTTTCTCTTATTGGTCACCTCCGTGTGTCTTTCCTATGCAGCAGTACTATTCTCCGCCCCTCTGGGTTGTATGACCTCTCAGCGTCGTAACGGTATTCTATCATGCTTGGCTGAGTTTTCCTTATACTTCGCATACCTTACTGGCGTCTTGATGTCGGTTCTATTGTTCTGCTTCCTGCCTTGTCTATGTGCCCAGAAGCAACTCCTGTCCAATTTTTCCTTCATTTATACTATATTGCTATTTCGAATATTCTTTTTAACTTTGTTTCTTACATCATTTATTCCCTTTTTATTCCCATTATGCTTATTTATGATCTCTACTGTTGTGTTAGTTTCTAGTGATCTTTTCCCTCTTGGAACCTGAGGTTTCTGCTTCAAATTTCAAGTTCGATTGCAATAAGGATAATTTTGTGGATATGTTTTCAATCGCTCATTACTGTATTATCATTACTATTAACCTTCCCCCTCCGCCTCGTGCAACCGCAAAACGTCAAAGTCGAAGATCCAACGGCCGTACTGTAATAAGGTACCAATGATCATCATAGATGGAATTTGAAGTGTTTTGAAACAGTCTGCCTTACTATCGGAGTGACTGGAAGATAATTAAGAAAATCGGTTTAATTATTTTTTCGAACAACATTAACACCGTCCATCTTATCTTTATAGTGAAATGCTACATCCAATCTTGGGCCTTATTGGAATGAAGACATTTATGTAAAGTTAGAGTAGCTTGCGTGAATTACTTTGTTAAGAAGTATCTAGTACTAACGTGCCCTAAGAAAAATCATACGAAATATTAGCAGATAATAATTGAAAATTAAATGTGTTATTGTTATATTTCTTCTTTGTGTTCCTTTATGTACGATATATGCTTGTGAAAGAGCTCATTTTAGTTTATATACGTGAATAGCCCAATTTTCAGAAACTGGCTTAGTTTATAGAGGTGACGTGTCGAAGAAAATTAACCGCAAAACCACTCAACGTAATATGACAAGGCTATAATTTATCACACCCAAACATCAATGTGTCCGCTGAGGAATTTAATACATTAATCGACTCTTGCCACACAGTTGAGAGACGATGTTTGATGTTGTCCCCATTCAAGTTCACAGGACATCATAAATCATAGGAACCTGCGTTTCCGTGTAAATGCTTTGTAACGTCTCAACATTGTGAAATTGATAGCAAAGTGGATATGCTGTTTATAACGAAAAAAATGTTGATTTTAATTCAATAGGAATATCAAAATCCAAGACTGTCATAGAAGTCGATTTCTAAATCTAAATGACTTAGAATATGGGAATTTACGTCATCCAACGTTAAGTTATATCGGACGGTGAATTAAATGGGTGAAATGATGCTCAAATATGTACAGGATCCATGGAGCTTAGAGTTACCTGACATTCGTCTATCTGGATAAGGGAAAACCCCGAAAAAACCTTATCCAGGTAACTCACCCTGAACGAAATTCGAACTCGGGACCTCTAGAACGTGAGACAGACATGGTACCATCTACGCTACCGAGGCGGGCAAATGTCCTATAGGTCCAGCTTTTTTCATTAAGATGTTGAATGGTTATCGTAACCAGAATGAAATATTGACTGCTTTCATTGTTCAAATACATTTATGTCCGGAAAAATAATACATGGTTCGTGCAAGATGGCGATCCGCTCACACCGGCCATTTTACTTTAATATTTTTGACAGAGAATTCCCAGTCAGGCAAAGTAATAATAATAATAATAATAATAATAATAATAATAATAATAATAATAATAATAATAATAATAATAATAATAATAATAATAATAATAATAATAATAATAATAATAATAATAATAATAATAATAATAATAATAATAATAATAATAATAATAATAATAATAATAATAATAATAATAATAATAATAATAATAATAATAATAATAATAATAATAATAATAATAATAATAATAATAATAATAATAATAATAATAATAATAATAATAATAATAATAATAATAATAATAATAATAATAATAATAATAATAATAATAATAATAATAATAATAATAATAATAATAATAATAATAATAATAATAATAATAATAATAATAATAATAATAATAATAATAATAATAATAATAATAATAATAATAATAATAATAATAATAATAATAATAATAATAATAATAATAATAATAATAATAATAATAATAATAATAATAATAATAATAATAATAATAATAATAATAATAATAATAATAATAATAATAATAATAATAATAATAATAATAATAATAATAATAATAATAATAATAATAATAATAATAATAATAATAATAATAATAATAATAATAATAATAATAATAATAATAATAATAATAATAATAATAATAATAATAATAATAATAATAATAATAATAATAATAATAATAATAATAATAATAATAATAATAACAAATGTAAACTTTCAGAATCATCATTAATATAAGGTGGCTCCAAGCTGTCCAAACTCAACACCCCTTTCTCTCTCTCTGTCTCTCTTGGAAGATATCTCAAGGTTTTTGCCCTTGCCCCGAGGTTATGCCCGAATTGGGACAATCCATACCTCAGCCAATGGGAACTGTGCCACAAACAATGTTTTATGCGACCTAGCACAGCACAGATGAACGGCCGAGAAGGTGTTTGATGATGAATTGTACACACGTGTAACTAGCGTGATTTTTTTTAGTGACAGGATTCTAAATGTATTGTAAATTCTCTTGAGTTTCGTTTTTATTTTTATTTTATTTTTTACCTTGAAGAAATAAGCTACACCTATTTAGTTTCGAGGGTTCAACTTGAAAGACGCACCTCTATTTTTATAATTGATATCTGACTTTAGTTGTAGTTTCTATACACAAAACACTTATTTCCTATGGCTATCATTTTTTCCTTGGTAGGCAGAAAGAATCTTATTAATCACAGAATGTAGATGAACAATATGCCTAAAAATACGATATGCAAAAGCGTAAAATAAAATTAAATAGGCAGTCAATTACGTTTACTTACACAGATTACCTGCACTCTTTCATTCCCCATATGTAACTCTCACAAAGGGAGCATCGACATTGCTGGTAAATTCAAGTAGCTTTATGTAGTGATGATAAGTCCTACTTTCAACAGTCACAGACATCCATGTTGACCAAACAGAATACAGAGCGAAAGAGATTTTTGTAAGACACATACTATCCAAACCATCAACTTTTTATACGACATTGAAGATTCTCACGTGTAGACTGAGCGCGTACTTGCTAGGCAATATCTGGTACTCAGAACCCATTCACCTTTGTGGAAATAAAAGGGAGATTAAATTCTCCAGCGACTAAAAGGTGACGCCGAAAGGTATACAGTGGCACATTTTAAAGCAATCATTATGTTAGGCTGTAAATTTATGTGTGCATGTGTGTGTGTGTGTGTGTGTGTGTGTGTGTGTGTGTGTGTGTGTGTGTGTGTTTAATTTACGTCCTCCAACGTTAAGTCATATCGAACGATGAATGGAATGGGTGAAATGATGCTCAAACCCAGGGTCCATGGAGCTTAGAGTTACCCGATATTAGTCTGTTAGGATAAGGGGAAACCCTGGAAAAAACCTTATCCAGGAAACTCACCCTGATCGAGATTCAAACTCGGGACCTCTTGAACGTGAGGCAGACGTGCTACCACCACGCTACCGAGGCAGGCGAATTGTGTGTGTGTGTGTGTGTGTGTGTGTGTGTGTGTGTGTGTGTGTGTGTGTTTGTGTGTGTGTGTGTGTGTGTGTGTGTGTGTGTGTGTGTGTGTGTGTGTGTGTGTGTGTGAATTGGTAGGTACACCTAACAGGAGAGATATTTATCTTAATTGTTAAAATCACTTGAAAATTTCCCCATATTTGACATACGCGTTGTACAATATTTATTTCTGCAAATGTCTGTGTACTTGTACTTTCGTATACCGCCTACCGCGTTCACGTATGTATTTTGTAAGGTTTACAATTCTTTACTGAGGCACTAACATTACAGCTGTCTGTTGATATTAGGCTTTCTTGTTTTCTTTTCAATCAGTTCTGAATTTAAACATATATATATATATATATATATATATATATATATATATATATATATTTGTGTGTGTATGTGTGTGCGTTTAAATTATGTATAAAACTGTATAAATTATATAACTTTATAAATAATGTAAATAAAATAAATAACATATAAAGCAATAGGTGACGAAATTTCTTCCCCCATTTACACACCAGTAAATTCAAAGACATGGGGTTGTCGCTTTAAAACAGCTTAAAATGCATCGAACTGGATCAAATATAAACACGAGATCTTGGGATTAGTATGTCAGTGCCTAATTAACTGAGTCATCCACACCGAAAGAACATAATAGGATAACGTATAATTGATACTTCAGAATAAAAAAGGAATACATGTTTCCTTAAAGATCTTTTTTTCGCTTTGGAAGTGAGGTGGACAAGGCATTCCCCATTTCAATTAATACTCTGTTTTCTAAAAACGCTGTCAATTGCTAAGATCATATCGGCTCCGCTAATATTGCGAAATTTCGTCCCTCTGTAGCTCGTGCCCCAGTACATGTACTGTTCCCCAAAGGAGAGAAATGTGCCACCCTTACGCAGTGGGACACCGTGCGGGATGGCTCAGGTGGTTTCGTCTGTGGTCCGCACTCGGGAGGCCCGGGTTCAATTCCTATGGCCGACCAACCTGACCCATGGGTTTTTTCGAAGGTTTCCCAAGTCGCTAGGCGAATGCTGGGTGGGTTAATTAGATCCCCCGAATTTCCTGTCTCTCCATTTCAACTCCATTATCATTTCACATCATCTCTCATCTGGTGGTCTCTTTCAGGGCAGAAGTGTCGGCGGGTGTATCGGCGGGATGATATGCTCTGAGGAAAACTAGTTCCTCCTCCGATCGGTCGGTTGCTGGTCTCCACGCCTCAGCTGGAACGATTTCGAGACCGCCAGTCAGGGACCTTTGGGGCTCGGACCGCCAGCGTAGGATCTTTGAGGCTCGGCTGCTGGGTTCGTTGCCGTCTCGCAGTAGGGGAGCGTGCCCGTTGTTCTGGCCTGTCGGGGGAAGTCTCTATCCAAATAAACTGTAGGGACCCTGCCCTCTGTACTGTCGTGTCTCCTTGAGTCGACCACCCTCTCTCTCCTTCGCCTCACCCTTCCTCCCGGGGGTGCCCCACTTGGGGGCATAGGAACAATGGGCCCAGCATGGTGGCCTACGTATCGAATCCCATCCGTAATGAAATCTTAATCCTAATCCTACAGAGAGGGACAAGAACAGCGAATATGTGTAACAGAGGACGCATGCTACCCCTAAGTAGAACCACTTAAAAAGACACGCGCCCTATTCACTCAGTACACTAATACCGAGAAGGTTTATTCACAAAAGTAGAAGGCATCAGAATTTTTTTTTAATTTAATTTTACGTCCTCCAACCTTAAGTCATATCGCACGTTGAATGAAATGGGTGAAATGAGGCTCATATGTGTCCGGGGTCCATGGAGCTTAGAGCTACGTGACATTCGTCTTTCAGGATAAGTGAAAACCCCAGAAAAACCTTACCCGCATTACTCATCCTAACCGAGATTCGAACTCGAGGCCTCTTGAACGTGTGGCAGGCTACCGAGGCGGGCAGAATGGTTTTGGATGAGCTGTAACTGAACTGACGCTAGTGTCATAAACATGTCTAGGCAGTGTGTTGGAACCTCCTCCAACTCCCCAGCGTCTCATTTCCCGGGAACTTACTTTGCTGTAACCTAAGGCTATCCCTTTAAAGCATATTTAGAAGCCATAGGTGTGCGCTGAGCTTGAACTCACTATTTTGTGATCAGTAGGCAGCGCCTGAGATTCAAACCGACAAACATCTGCTGCGCCAGAACCGCCCTTTCCCTCAAAAAGGAGAATATTTGGAAATAGCAGTATGAGCTAGTTTTTTCTTTCCCATGTTTTCTTGGTGAGATCTAAAAGCAAAGTCTCCGTTTTTACTGATTTAAAGGGTGTTAAGGTAAAGTACACGTCATAATTTTATACTATAGGATAATCTTTACTTTAATTATGAGTGTATGTGTGGGCTGCGATACCGGCGAAGCTGATCGAAATATTTATGGGCATTATTTTGGCATTCTCTTTCCCCTTGCACTCATAGACATGAGATGGTTTTAGTAGATATGATTGAGGCCTTGACGTGAACTGCGACTACGGAAAACCGTGCTCCAATGATGGCTTATTGAGTTGTAAGGGGATTATGAATGCTTTGCAGATCTTGCAAACGGCTGGAGTTGATAATATTGTCTTCGTCACTGAGAACCAAAGCAGTTAAAAATCATTTATATACAGGATGTAACTTTATTGATGTCATATATTTGGGGGACATGTTTGTGGCATCAAAACAGTAAAAAATGATGATATGTACATGGGTCTGAAAATCAATTATTTCAGAGTTAGAACACAAAATCGAAAGCTACAAAAGTTGCTCGAAGTAGTTCCGTTTTCTGATGTAGGGCTTTGAAAGTGTGCCTGTTAATAGGTTTCTCTTGCCCCCCCCCCCCCTAATTTGAAAGTTTCTATGTTTTTCGTCTCATACGGTGGGAGAAATTGCTGCAAGTTACTACCACTTTACTATTATTAATACATGTAGGGTACTCGGTTGTGACCCCCAGTTCAGCTATAGCAGACCTTTGGGAATGGTTTCATTTTGGGCTGCCTATTGGCTCTATCTTCTACGCTATGACGGATCTGCCTGAAAGCTCAAAGTAGCTTTGTCACAGTCGCATTTGATTGTATAGGTCCAGGAGCGGAATTTCAATTTCTTTAGTTAGTCGCAGAAATGATCTGAGTTACATGGACATGTATCATGTTCTGAAAATGTAGCGTCAAGGAATGCTCGAAATTCTATGGTTGGGCCTCCAGTGTAAGATCTGCTAGTATATTTTTTAACCTTGTTGCGTGGGTGCTGTCACCACTGTCACAGTTTCATTTCTTTTGTCTTTTTTCTGTATTGCTCCTCTACTCTATAGGAGTAACCCTGAGAATGGTATACAAATGTGAAAAATAGTTTATAATTTTTTTCTATATTTGCACCAATATTTCCAAATTAATTTGAAAAATCAATGTTATTTCATAGGTTCTCGTTGTGACGCCAATTTGTACAAAGATATGCTTTATACTACAACTTTAAAAGTTGGATTGTAGCGCCAGTTTTTAAAATATTTGTAACTTTTACTATAGTAAGGTCAATTTACCAAAGATGATGCGGGCGAACATGAATACCTAAATCTCCAAGCGTGCTCTGGCACCGATTTGGTTTTTATGATTCCACTCCACTATTCAAATAATGTTCCCTTTTGTTCTTTGAAGATTATTTATCTATTTTTACACAATAGCTAACAGAATGCACTATAATGCGCTTCACTGCTAGCAAAACACGTCCACGCACAATATTCTTAGGGTTTCTTGAAAGTTTTCCTCCGTAACAATTAGTTGCCAATAAACAGTTACATGTCCAATCGATCTCTCGTCTTTTCCTCTAATTCTCTTTTGTTTATCTTCTATTAATGACTATATTTACAATTCATCATATGACTATATTTTAACTCTTCTTTGAATTTCAATTAATATCTCTGAAACTTAACAAATAACTTCGGCCCAAGTATATCCGTAAATAACGGTTTCAAATGTTTCTCTTTATTTTAGTTAATTGATGGAAATGAATCATTTCTTCACATTAGCCGTATATAGGGTGATTTTTTATAGATAGAGACAGCATGAAAAATTCAATGCCCCGGTCGGAATTTGAACCACGGATCACCTCGTTTCCGTCCAGTCGCTCTAACCCTTTGAGCTACCATGGCCAACTTGCCGTCATGACATTAAATTCTTCATTTGACTCGTATATTTCCCCGGTAGACCACTAGAGGCTCTCGCATTTGAGATACACTGTTTGTGGTGACTTACTATCGTAAGTACTTGAGTCCCAGGCTTCATCATTTAACTCTTATTATTTTAGTTAATCGATGGAAATTAATCATTTCTTCACACTAGCCTATATAGGCTAAGGTTTTTGATAGATACAGTCAACATGAAAAATTCAATGCCACGGCCGGAATTTGAATCACGGCAAGTTGGCCATGGTAGCTCATTGGGTTAGAGCGACTGGACGGAAACCAGGAGATCCGTGGTTCAGATCCCGGCCGTGGCATTGATTTTTCGTGTTATTTCTCTTTATTTTCATTTTTATGTTCGCCAATATTTAATATGTTCTTTGGAGTCCTTGGGATAACCCTTTCGATAATATAAAGTAACGTTATACTTGTTACTACTTATATAGGCCGCGCCGTGGCTCAGTGGTTAGACCGCTTGGCTCTCACCAAGGCGGCCCGGGTTCGATCCCAGGCGACCGCAAAGTGAGATTTGTGGTGGATAACACGTCGCTGGGGCGGGTTTTCTCCAGGACCACCGGTTTCTCCCGCCATCTCATTCCACCGATGCTCCATCTTCATCTCATGTATCATGTATCATGTATCATAGTAAAAGCGGACGTTAAACACTACACACATTACTACTTATATGGCTGAATTGTGCATTTTCATAGCTTAAAAGTCCCAGTTACATGGAATAGTGACTCACAAAAATTCAAATAATTCAAAATGTATAAATCGCAACTAACATGTTAATTATGTTTCATTAAAAATATCACCTTCCAGGGGTGGGCTCTTGTCGAATCTCAGTTTTATATCTCTGTTCTACCTATCAGCTTAGCTTAAAGGTGCTAGTTCCGTAGGTTACGTGGCTCTATATCTGATACAACTGTACTATTTGCTTTTATGAATCAACTTGTGCATTAACTTAATTTAAAAATAAGAGCTGCTAAGGATTTATTTAGATTAACGAAACCAGTTCCGAGAGATAAGCGTCTGTTAAATTTATGAAAACCCTACTTTAGGTTCGTGGCTGAAGTTTGCATTCCCTTAATTTACCAGTACCAGGTTTCAAGGATATGTGCTTCTTGTGTTATATATAACCATAATTTACGCTTAACTGCGGAACTGTGCATTAGGTTAGCTTATCATACGAGCTTCAATGAGTAGGACCTGTATGTTCATATGACTGAACCGGGATTTGAGTAACTCATCAATACCATTTGAAAGAAATAGGCCCTTTTGAATATCAGGTAACCATAGCTTATTCTCATACGCTGAACAGTGCACTCGACTAGCATAGCAAAGTCAGTTGCGAGGTTATGTGAGCTTCTAAATTTCACATAGTTCTATTTTATGGCTAGCAGGTGCGTTAAATTAGCTTAACAATACCAGCTTCGAGATATAGCTTCTTCTTTAATATCAGGTAATCCTACTTTATTTGCACATGGCTAAGCTGTAGGTTATTTTAGCTTAATAATAGTATTTCAAAGGGTAGATTCACCTTAGACCTCCGACAAACCTACGATATCTTGAGTATCTTGAATTATTCAACGCCATTGCAATTCAACTGGTGCTAGTAGCCATTTTTTAAAACTGTTTATAACATCTTTTGCTAAAATGTTATGTTATAAATACGCTAATCATATTTTTGCCAACTTATGTTAAGCATTAAGCTTAAGATTCTTTATAAATATAACTGAATAAACGAATTACTTGTAAAATATCGTAGCGTATTTTACTTTTTGAGCTTACCACTATCTGACCTGGACGTGTAACCAGTAGAAGTTAAATTAAAAGAGCGTACATGGGATAATTAATTAGCTTAAATCACTTTGTAATTAAGGCCGAGTGGTTCGCCAACTTTGAAACGTACTTCAATATTTTACCAACGCGTTTAAAGTCCCATACTGTGTGGGCTTCAATTCTATAGCTTGATTTTATTTCACGTGAGCAAAATTATTGGGAAAAATGCTTTCTCTCTTCCATTAGCTATATTGACATTGACGTACCAATGCCAAACTGTTCATAAAAGCTACTGCATTGAAGAGGACGTGGAAAGTGTGCAGCTATTTTGTCATTTGCAAGTTAGAGACGAATAATGAAAACCTTTTCTATTTCTGAATATTAGGATGGTTCACTACAGTATTCTTGAAATATTTTCCTTGAGTCTTGAGATACATTAAGACCTAAATAGTTTAAAAGTTTTTGAATTCCTAACATATCTTAAACTAGCTGCATCCCACAAATGGAAAGGTCTATTTTAGTGGCAAAAGTTTGTAAAGCAAGGCTCCACTAGTTGGTAGAGAAAGTTAGTGCTTGTAACTTTGCAGTAAGTGAGTACCACAGCATAACATAAGTTTGGAAAGCTAGAGTTCACTAGCTGACGGCAAGAGGCTCTTATTGTAACACTTAGATTAAAAATTATATTAATTCTTGCTTAAACCTACCTATTCGATCTATGATTCGTTTATTTTTTAAGCGGAATTCTATGATATAATGAAATTATCCTCATCATAAACAAGCGGAATGGCTCAAGCGGTTTCGTCTGTGGCCTGCATACGGGAGGCCCGGGTTCGATTCCCGTGGCCGATCTACTTGACCCATGGTTTTTCGGGAGTTTTCCCGGGTCGCTAGGCGAATGCTGGGTAGGTTAATTACATCCTCAGAATTTCCTGTCCCACCATTTCATCTCCATTATCATTTCATCTCTTATCTGGTGGTCTCTTTCAGGGTAGAAGTGTCGGCGGGAGTCTCGGCGGTGCATGGCAGGATGATGAGCTCTAAGGAAAAACTACTTCCTGCTCCGGTAAGTCGGTTTCTGGTTTTTGAACCTGCGGCTGGGACCATTTCGGGACCATCTGCCGGGTCCATTTGCGAACCGACTGCTGGGCCCGTTTCGCCGTGCTACCCTCTGCATTGTCGCGGCTCCTTGGTACGGCCGCCCTTTGTCTCCTCTCGCCTCATCGTTGCTCACAGAGGTGCCCCATTTGGGGGCATAGTCACAATGGATCACCACGGATCTCCGTGCCAAATCCCCTCTGTAGTAAAATCCTAATCCCTATCATCATCATCATCATCATCATCATCATCATCATCCATAACCCAAGGAAATCTTTAAAAAGTTCCATCCCGATATGTTCGCCATGTTCCCATGCATTATACTTATCTTGCTTAGGATGAATTAAAATGATATGCACACTTACTTAGTACATCCACATCACAAACGGGCAATCAATCTGAAATATATTAGGTATTTTAGAACTGTCCGTATCTGCTATCAACTGACTTACGAGACTTTGTGTGTTCGTAGAATTAAAATTTCAAGTTGCAGAAATTCCAAATGCTCTTTATTTCCGTAGAAATACACTCACAGTAACAGAATTACGTCACATACACAATCACAATTTATCAAGGTAGATGATCACAATAACAGCGTTATGATTACATCTGTTTACGACTTCCACTCTCGTTACAACACTTACAATTGAGTCCCCGTTCCCTTTAATACCTCATTAATAATTCTAGATATTTCTGGAACAAACGAGAAATCGAATGTTCTATAAAACAATCAAGACGTGACCAGACTTTTCTAGACGTAAATTTATCTGTGCTTTCAAGTCTTTTATCTCCGCACTATCTTTATTTGTTCCGGACTCTTTATCTCTGTGTTACACTATCCGTCTGTTATCGCTCCCTGCGCCGAACCTTTTATGCGCATCGCCGCGACAATATTATGTGCAATAATTAACTGGACAGATTTGTTATTGTAATATTGTATGCAAGCCGATATTGGAATTTAAATTCTAATAGAAATATTACAATCACTGATGAAGTTAATGTTGTGCAGATACCACAGAAATGAAAATGTTAGTGTGCGCTGAATCCCAACATTTTTCTACTTAATTAGACTGATATCGCAATTAAGCTGTTGACAATAAAAAGCTAAACAAGAACCTATCACGTGATTTTTTTCCACGTGATGAAAATATAATGATATCGCTGAATGGCTGATGGATCGATTCCTACTGGATGGAGCGGGGTAGCTACAAACTATATTTCGACCTATGAAGAATGGCTATATATTATGTAGTAATAGAGCTGCACTGCTAACAATTTATCCCATAGTGCAATGAGTTCAACAGCTCAAATTACACTTATCAGCTTAAGTTTTTAGGTTGATTGAATAAAATGAGGCCACACAACAGCTCTTGCTTAGTTTAAAGGAAACATTATCTAAGGTAATACTGAAACATAAGTTTTGCAACAGTTAACTATTTAGTTCCTGGATACGGTAGAAAATAAACCTCCATAATAAGAGGCCACAAATGAAATTTATGTAGACGCTACCGTGATTAAACTTACAGTACTACGAGGTAATGTAAGTTCATAATTTTCGCACGGAACTAATTACATAAAATATTCATGTAAAGTGTGTTTCGCTAGAGGTATTTTCAGCACTCTACAAGAGCGAATTTGTGGGACCTAAAATGCACAACAAGGCAGTGACAATAAATTCACAGTGATGTGAAATGCTCTTAGCAAGGACATCGATATTTATAAAAGAAACCCTACAAAATCTTATTTCTATTAAAATAAATTAATGGTGCTAGGAAAGCTGCATTTAGGCACATGCGTTATAAACCTTTCAAAATACAATCAATTCATTTTTATATGTAGAAACAACGAAACCATTTCACGCTGTAAATACTCCGTTTACTTTAAGTTATAGAAAAATTGCAAAGAACGTTTAAAATTCAATTAAAAGTAATATAAATTTATGTGGCCATTTACACTAAAATTGTCTCACCTCACCGTCATCTTCACTATCACCCTATCATTAGAGGTAATGGCACCGCCCTCTGGGTGCCTCCATCTGAGAAATGGTGTCTGGACATCACGTGGTGGGGCGAGGTTACCCCGAAGGCCAAGGCTGCCATGTGTGGCGTGTTGTAGCCAACCAACCAACCATACTAGAATTGTTAAGGTATACATGTTTTTGCATGTATTTATGAAAGAAAACTATGTGTAAACAGCCACAGATTCTTTATGTAGAGTCTAGAAAACTTTTGTGTTCAAGAAATTCCATAATTGGCAACATAGGGGTTATAATAAACCTGATTCAACAGTCATTCTACTGTTATTCAATACTCTCACTAATATTGAAGTCTTCGATGTCAAGCATTAAATATAATCATTCCATACAGAACTAATGCTATTATTTTCAGAACTATCCAGGCATACAACTTACACTAATTTACTGCGTGACCTGTGATCAGGGAGGAGAGGGCACACCTCGACCACAACGCAGAGTTTTGTGCTTACTACCACCACCAGTAAGGACGATTGACATAAAGAAATCGCAGGAATGTATACGGCGCAGGTAGACTGTGGACAGAGACGCGCAATCGTCCATAACGGTTATTGACCCGGTCACATCGGCGAGCTACTCAGAGAAAGCTTCTCTCTGATTGAACTGGAGAGAACTCGGTCGAAAGAAGGTGGCTCAGAAAAGGCTGCCGTCTGGAAAGTAAAACACTGTAAGAAGCTACCAACAGTGCTGCCCATCCAAACACTCCAACACTGCACAACCTCTACGGCTACCAGAAAGCGAAGTACTAGGAAATAAGAAAAGGTAAACTGGCGATAGCAGAGAAACCCCCC
The DNA here is from genome assembly GCA_030765055.1 of Mantis religiosa. Classification (NCBI taxonomy): domain Eukaryota; kingdom Metazoa; phylum Arthropoda; class Insecta; order Mantodea; family Mantidae; genus Mantis; species Mantis religiosa. Next base: position 64,604,241 of record CM060948.1, read on the forward strand.
AGAATTCGCCATACGAACCAGGGATAACCACTAAAACACCTATGGCCCAAGTGGCGGCCCCTAATAACCGAACCTAGGTCCTCCCAAATACAAGCCTCTCACGTTACCATGGAGCCATTTTGCTCGGTAATTTACCGCATGGTACACTGTACTTCAGCAACAAATGGACGTTGTTGACGAGTCGATATTCGTCTCCAGCTCCATTCTCACGAGCACACTAGGCGCATCTCGTGTAGCGTTCCATAAGTACTAATTGCGACTAAATGCCGGAAACTCGATTCCATTTAAAAATTCTAGCAGCAAAATTAAAGGAGAGAAGATTTTCATTTGTAATATGCAGGAATAACAAGCCATACTACACGTTACGTGTACAAGCTTCATGAAGATTCTTTATTTCAATAGTTCTATATTTTTTGAAATCGGCATCGTTTTTAACTATTTCGTGAGTGTGGTATTCATAAAATAGTTTCACATGTACATAGTGCAACAGATATATTTTGATGCACTACCTGAAATGGCGATGGAAATAGGTGCTGATCTGAGGTAGGAAAATACAGTCAAAGCTAGAATTACTCGTATAGAAGTTACATAGTAACGCTTTGATTTCTCGACTTCACAAACATATTTTCCTTTATAAATCGTACGCCGGGTACTTAGAATGAGACAAATAGATATGTGTGGTGCTGTTTGGCGTATTGCACCACATATACCTATTACATTTCTACTGCCAATCTGAATTATTAATATTTTACATATAGGATATACCCAAGTTTTAGATTGAATTTCTTTTACATTTTCCAGTATGAAACGTACCGAAGGATAGAAACATAATAAATAAATAACTTTTATGACGAATCTAGAGCTAAAACAAAAATACAACCCTGAAATATTTCATTCAGTGAGCCATATGGGACCACTGTTTAAGCTATATCTCTTCCACCCTGAATAGAACAGCGTGCGTGTTTCATATTACCTGCTTCCTACAAATACGGACGACGTCCGCGTAATAAATTCTTGTATTCCGTTTACAACGTAACTTTTCCACCTAGGACATTCAAGTCCTGGTTATATCAGACAATATCTGTGGACTATATTCATGCCTTTGAAATACCCTGAATTGTTTCCACATGCTACATTAACACCTTAGAGTTATACAGAAATGTAAAAGATAAATCACCGGTTTTTGTGATATTTAGGTGTACTATGTAGTCATTTTATTTATTATACCCATATCTTCAAACTCTTTCTTTATGCACTAGAACCTCGAAGTGAGATGTATGTAGATAAGCAGACTGCACACTCTTCGACGAGCAATAGAGCTCACATTCGTTAGTTAAGAGCTGTTTAACAATGATACTGTATTTTTTATTAAATGAGACATAGAACCTCTTCACCATACTCACAGTCAATGGTAGTGTTTATTGTATTATTCTGTTTAGTAGTTTCAAACAAAAACTTGACGCAACAGCACTGTTCGAGATAAGGCTTGCCACCCGGCCGCTGCATCCCCCACCTCTGTACACTACAGGTTTCATTAGGAGTTTCATACCCTACGGTATTCGTTTGTGTGGCTACGGTCAAGTGGGTATGAATAATGGCGGTCATGTATATAAATGAAGTCTACATCGAGGTGCTTCTCGTCTACGAAAGACCGATGGAATACAAGAGAGGTTTGTCGGCTCTATCACAACGTCATCCCTCCGGGATCGCCCAGACGACTTGGTGTGTTCCATTCTCCAAACAACTTTTTTCTGTATGGAAAAATTATGACAAATGCTTCGTGGTACATGTCGGTATGCTAACACAAGTGTTATGTTAAGAAAAGCTTTGTGGTGGAACATCTTCAAAATACAGGAAATTTAAGACTCGTTGGTACGAGGAACATAATTGAGTCAGATTTAAGTTAATAGGTGGCTTATGTCCTAATGATGGATTACATCTGACGACTTCCGAGAACCGTTGTACTTTTACCAAAGCTTCCTCATCACATAATGAGGCGATTGTAGTGGGTCGGGTTTTTACTTGGTTCGGGAAACTTAGGAAAATTAATTTCGGATATAATCCGAAACAGGTTCCGGGAAAGAATGTGTATTATGTATCTCAGGGTGTATTTATTATTGAATTAAGTCCTTTTTTCCTTCCTATGATATTTATTTTGAAACTGCGTAAATAGTTTCTTATTATCTATTTCCTAGTTCCCTGCACACAAGAGATAAAACTTTCTAAACCTGATCACTCGTTAGCACTTCCGTTTCCTACCTTGGTATTTGATATAATCATCTAGTTGTTTCCTTACGCTTAAGAAATTGAGATGATATACAACACTAAATAAATTAAAAGTTCCATTCAACTTTGTACGGTGTTATGAGAATGAGGATTTCACTGCGGAGGGGATTTGGTACGTAGGCCACCATGCTGGGCCCATTGTGCCTATGCCCAAAGTGGGGCACCCCCGGAAGGAAGGATGAGGTGAGAGGAGACAGAGGGCGGCTGACTCAAGGAGCCACGACAGTGCAGAGGGCAGGGTCTCTAAAGTTTACATTGATAGAGACTTCCCCCTACAGGCCAGAACAACCGACCCGCTCCTCTACTACGGGACGGCAATGAGCCCAGCAGCCGAGCCCCAAAGGTCCCTGGCTGGCGAGCCCGAAATGGTCCCAGCAGAGGCGCGGAGAGCGGCCACCGACCTACCGGAGGAGATAACAGTTTACTTCAGAGCATATCATCCTACCATGCACAGCCGAGACACCCGCTGGACACTTCTACCATGAAAGGGACCACCTAATGGGAGATGATGTGAAATTTTAATGGAGGGACAGAAAATTCGGGGGATGTAATTAACCTACCCAGAATTCACCTAGCGACCCGACAAAACCCCCAAAAAAACCCCATGGATCAGGTAGGTCGGCCACGGGAATCGACCCCGGGCCTCTCGAATAAGGACCACAGACAAAACCGCCTGAACCATCCCGCTCGGTGTACGGTGTTATAATTTATGCACAAACTTACCTCCTTTCAGCACAACGACATAGTTACAAGTAATGATCTTTTCTATGACTTCCAGTTCGGTCCCGACAATTTCTATTATTCTATTTCTACAATTTTCTATTAGATGCCCCTTTTCTGTTAAAACCATGCTTCTTTTCTAGGCACGTGATTTATAAGTAATCTTATCGGTTTTACATCTATCTCCGTCTACGAGATTCATTGTATTTCACAATACGCGAAAGTTCCACTTGCCTAGCGTCATTCATTAACGTGCTCTCTAATGATCATGGAATGCATCCCTATTGTATCGCAAGTTTTCAGGTTTTTCCCTCATGTACACAAACTCTTTTGTTCAACATTACACCTAATTGGACTTCACTTAACTATTGTATTACATTTCCTGTTCATTTCTTACCTTTTTTACCTAGATGTCTATAATTCAGCGTTTTCTTCATAACCGTTCAATTTTATTTCCATTTTAATATTGCATATTTCATTTTCATTTATTACATTCATTACCTATATTGCTCTATCCTACTCCTTTCTTGTACAGGTGGATAATACTGCTTCACGATGCACGAAAATTAATTAAAAGTGGTGGGAGCAATTTCAGATATCTTTATTAGTTGGTTACAGGGGCGGTTCTTCCTTGATGCGTTTGAATCGCCGAGTCACCTACTTGTTATTGAATAACTTTTATATTCTAGCATTTAATTTTCCTTTATAAACGTTATCCAAGTTCTATTTTGTAATGGAACCACTCGCTTGGCGCTCGCGTGTCGATAATGCAGCTAGCTTACTTCCCGACTAGTGATTCGTTATTAAAAGGCCAAGGTGACCGTAACACTTGAGGCGAGCGAGGAGAGGTTGGAGGGGCAGAATACGTTGCTGGTTACCATGGCTACGGATTCGGTTCATAGACGCCGTATATTCCGCACCAACTCGTGTTGCCAACATTATAAAGGAGATTCTTCCTACTTTTTCGTTTATTTGTAAAGAAATTTGTTGGCAGTAGTGGTAACCCACTTGAAGCCAGCCCCGCGTGTCATGTGCTACTGTTTATTATCATTTTGCATCCTGTGTAAAAACTTAATTTCTTATGTAATTGGTGATTATTGTTTGATATGTGAAGTGTTTAATTTTTCATATTTAAGGGATTTACAATGAATTCAACACACGACTTGGTGTGTTCCATTCTCCAAACAGCCTTTTCTTTATGGAAAAATTATGACAAACGCTTCCTGGTAAATGTCGGTAGGCCAACACCAGTGCTATGTTTAGAAAAACTTTGTCGCGGAACATCTTCAAAACACACCAGGACATTTAAGACTCGTTGGTATGAGGAACATAATTTTGTCGGATTGAAGGAACTCAGAAAAACATTAACAAAAACACTCTTCAGGAAAGCTCACGCCTATATATTGTAAAATATAATGAGAACGGTAAGTTAAACAGGCTTTTCATGCAATATTCGTTTAGGGAAGTAGACAAGAAATGGCATTTCGTGGACATAATGAAAGCGAGGACTCTTTAAATAAAGGTAATTTTAAGGAACTTTTGGATTCATATACAGAGGGAAGCCCCATCGAAATTCAAAACCACTATTTTAGTATGAAATCCGTTTTGCGATGCTGATTTTGCGAATTTAGTTTAGTTAATTTACATGGCTCTAGCTACCTAGGTCCCGATCACATGTTAAACCCAAGCTTACTGGATACATTGAGTCCTGTTTGTAAGTAAACTGATGCTTTCGATTTATATCCTACTTCGTATATTATATTCTTTTCTTGCAGCTACCTGAGTTCGTGTTCATATACTGTATTCATTCTCTCACGCTCCAAAGGACCACGTCCGAATACCACATCCCTTAATTCTAGCTATCTAGCACCCGTCACGTTCTGCGGGTTTACTGGCTGCATCGTTTAGCGTCCGCGCACTATATTGCTGCCTTCCTGCTGCATCAAACCACGTTCTAGATTATATTCACGTGTTTCAGCTAGATTAGATTTCATCCGCGCAACATATGCTTGCCTTTCACCGAGCGGAATGGTTCAGGCAGTTTCGTCTGTGGCCAGCATTCGGTAAGTCCGGGTTCATTCTCGTGGCCCAGCTACACGGGGGTTTCTCCGCGTCACCAGGTGAACGCTAGGTAGGTTAATCACATCCCCTGAATTTCTTGTCGTCTTTCATCTCCACTATAATTTCACATCATCTCTCATCTGGTAGTCTCTTTCAGGGTATAAGTGTCGGCGGGTGTGTCGGCGGGGCATAATACGACGATATGCTCTGAGAAAACTACTGCCTCCTGCGGTAGGTCGGTTGCCGGTCTCGGAACCGCTGCCAGGACCATTTCCGAAACCACAGTAGGGCAGAGTCTCCGTTATCCTGGCCTACAGGAGGGAGCTTTCTATATAAGTAAAGTGTAGGGACTAGCCCTCTGCACAGTCGTGTCTCCTTGGGACGGCGGCCCAAGGCTGTCTCCTCTCGCCTCATCCTTTCTCCCGGGGATGCCCCACTTGAGGGCATAGGTACAATAGATCAAGATTGGTCGCAGTACCGAATCTCCTCCGTAGTAATCCCAATCCAACCCAATGCTTACCTTTCAGTTGAAAATATTGTTTCTGCCTACTACTTGCACGTCTTACAGCTACCTTGGATAATTTTCACGCAATGCCCAATATATATCATGCCCGCCCAATAGGATAATGCCTTGTAGTTGCAGATTTTCTCCACGTACTACAGGCATTCATACAGTTATACTATGGGATACTACAGCCATGCCTACCAGCTGCATAGAACTGTGTCAATGTATCTTTTTTTTTCTTCTTTAACTGCATTCTTATGACACTACGTGATGTCAGAGTATTCGTGTTCCTCTCAACCCTTATGCGGGTTGAGGAACGGAATAACTGGATCAATGACAGAAAGAACCCAGGATGTGTGATCTGCCTGATATGAGAGTGAGGGAAGTGGATGACAGAATGAGGGCGAGTAGAAATGATAGGAAAAATGATGGAGCAACTGGTGGAATGCTGGCGGCGGAGACCGGAGGACTGGAACAAAACCAGCCCCAGCGCCGTGTTGTTCACCACAAAACTTTGCGGTCGCCTGGGATCGAACCCAGGCCGTCTTAGTGAGATCCAAGCAGTCTAACCACTCGACCACGGCGCGGCCGTCAATACATCTTGGTCTACCAAATAAATAACAATGTATGTATTCGTTCTGAGGTTCCACAGAGCACATTTTGTGTTCTATGACCATGAGTTCAAACTATCTGGGAATCGCGTTGGCGTACTGGTTTAATTAGTTTCTTCTGTTTAGGAGCACATCCACGTACTATATATATATTAATTAGCTTCATCCACGTTCATACTACATTGGTGCGTTTCACTTGCCTCGAAGCACATCCCAATACTATAATCATGAGTTTCATCTCTACTTGTACCATGTACAAGCATCACATCTGTGCAATTCATCTGCCGCAGATCAGACTGATGTAGTATGCTTTTAATTTATAAACATCAAAATGTGTCAGCTAACCAGTCATATCCTTAGTTGCCTCAAATCCTGCGTTATAATCATATTTTACAAATAATTCGAACATGTACGGTAGTCAAGTGTTCCAAATATTTTTGACAAGTATTACTCATACATTCCATATAGAGAACCTTCATTTTGCTACATGGACTTTTGAAGGAAACTGCTTGACATGGGCTTCGCTATTTCTACCCGATTGTGTTACCCACCTATTCCTCCACTTCTTTGTGTGTCGGCTAATTGATTGATGCGAAATCTTTTTACAGAAGTTGGTGCGTTGTGGGAATGAGTGTTTCATGTCATAATTTGTTAGTGATATTACAATGCAGAATCCCTGTTTGGTACACATAATCTTCACGTATGATTCCCGTGAAGACTCCTATATAGGTATTGGATGGCGATTTAAAGACAGATTTTACTCTGTTTGTGCTCCTCATAGGGAAACAGTAATCTTGTGACCAGATTTAGGGAAGCTCGATATATTTTTAATAAAACCATGAGAATAAATCGCCATATTCATCCAGAAAAAAATATAGGACATTGAAGAATAGAGAAAAGTCAAAATTAAAGTCTAAAAGGCATCGTAAATATTCCAAATCTCAGTTTGGAATACTATAGTACAGATAAAACTAAAACCCCTAAAGAACTTTAGTTCTAGAATCGCATACAGTAGTGGCTAAAGTTAGTTTCTGCAATATGGCGGTGAAAATGATAATAATTATCGCATCACTGGCTTTCATTTAATTCTTTCACGGCAAAGATATTTTATTTACCTGGGCATAAAGAATTAAACGGCCGCGCCGTGGTCGAGTGGTCAGACCGCTCGACTCTCATCAAGACGGCCCGGATTTGATCCCAGGTGACCGCTCAGTGAGATTTGCGATGGAAACACGGCGCTGGAGCATGCTTCCTCCAGGCCCACCGATTTCTCCCGATATTATTCAGCAATTGCTCCGTCATCCATCTTTCCTGTCATTCACTTCACCCTCATTTCTCTCGGTCTCATCCCACGCGGTGGGCTGGCCGCTCAACCCCGGTTTCCTCTACCAGGCTCGGTACTTCGCCTTCCCTCGCCCCGACTTTCCGGGCTAGTGGAATCCGTTTACCCTAACGCCGGTATTGGCGATGTAAGGGAGGGAAAAAATGAAGAATTAGTAAGTGCTAATGCAAATTCCTTTAAAAATGTTAGAGATGTTTGTTGACAAAAACATCATTTCCGACTCTGTCGGTAAATAGCGTGATTCAAGGTGCCAAGAAAATTCTCGTTAGGCCGGCCATGTGTCCAAATAAAGGTTCTGTACCTACAACAGCGTGCTACAACCAGGCACTAAAACTACCTTTTGAACAGTTTTTTTTCTTTTTACCTTTTCGTTTATTCGTGGTTCTTACACCCAGTATCAGAAATTGTATGTTATAATTGCGCTTTCAAACAACTACGAGCTGCTTATAAAAGCTATATTTTACAAGATACTTCGAACCGAATATTACAACCAAGCGTTCCGTCTATCTTGGAAAGGGTGCATGTCTGCCTCACGTTCAAGAGGTCCCGAGTTCGAATCTCGGTCAGGGTGAGTTACCTGGATGAGGGTTTTCCGGGGGTTTTCCTTATCCTTCAAGACGAATGTCGGGTAACTCTACGTTTCATGGACCCTGGACTCATTTGAGCATCATTTCATCCAATTCATTCACCGTTCAATATGACTTAACGTTGGAGGATGTAAATTACAATATATATTGGAAAGGGTGCTATAGTCCTGTTTTATAATACTTGGGACCACTACAAATATGCGTTCCAGATATCTGTCACCATGCGTTCCAATCATACCAGATCACATACTACTGTCATACGTTCTACCTGCCTCAACATACGGTCCAACTACTTGCCACCGTGTACAAGAGCCATGCGTCCCAACTTAGAGGGACCGCGTGCTAACGTGTACATTCCACCTGCCGTGACAGAAACACCTCAGACCATGTACTGCAGTCATGTTTACCAACTAGCTAGGACTAGTTCTATAGCTAGTTTCAAACTTTCACATCAGCCATACATTTTAAATGTCTTAAACTGTACACTATTGTCAAATCCTTTGCACCTCATGCAGAAAAGCATACATTCCAACTAAGAGTGCTGTGGCCATCCTTCCATCTAAATAGCTCGTACAGTTTTTCATTCATACGGTGCAAATAACTTGGATTTTTTACTATATCCAACTACGCTTCTATTTCAACAACAGTCATGGGTAAAGAACACTTACCAATGCTTAATGTGATGGTCGCCAGGGATAAATGTAAACCAATTCAAAAACATACTGACCAATCAGCTTTAAAATGGATAATGCAGCGTACCAAATGCAAATTCAATTTAAGGTTTAGAGTAAAAGCGAATGCAAGCTGAAAAGTAGGATATTGAATGATATTGTAGATTGCAATTGTTTATTTTCAAATATATAGTACATTTAGGAACAGAATACTGTTATTACACATCATTCCGCCGCTGGCACTACGAAATCCCAACGGGACCTGTGGGCAAAAACCATCGACTTGCGAAAAAAATCAATAGTTGCCGCAGGTGGCTTAGCAGCTCATATCATCACCCTGCTCGCGCAGATATGTGACACAGGCCCTACAATAATTAATGATACATATTCAGGTGTCATAAATGTTCAATTTACTCTATAACTCAATGCAAGGCAGCATACATGTACTGTTTAATGTAAATACGACAGAAAGAATGATTTAAGACTTTAAAGCTATTTTAGCTTCCGATAACGAAAGAGCTGAAGATGTATTCTTCCCTGGAACCACTGATCCGTACAGATCTCTTTGCTCCTCTTTGCTCCAATGTAGCGAAGCCGCGCCATAAAGGTAGCCCTAACTTAGATACCTAGTTGGAAGCATATAATGCGAGAGAATTACATTCTTAAATTTCGGTATTGCTCACTACAAGTTAGGTTTCTCAAATTACGTGAGTTTATAATTTTAAATATAAAAACACAAATCAGATATTCCGAGAAGTATTACAATAAATATGTAAGGGAACGAAAATGAACACTTCAGTTAACAGTTAATTGCAACATGTCCTCAGGTAGGGCTGCAGATGATAATAACACAAAAAATAACATATTAAATGCAAAAGGACAACTACATATTGAAGATAAAGTCTCGGTGATGAACGTTGTAAAATCACTAAAATTACCATAAAAACTTGGGAACATAATCATAGTTTGCATAAAGTGAAATCACTATGATTTTTAAACGCATCTGTTGTAGCCAGTAACATATTGTGCGTTTACTAGTAACCATTGCTCTGCGAAAAACAATTTAGCCCACCTCCGTAGCGTAGATGGTAGCATGTCTGCCTCACGTTCAAGAGGTCCCGAGTTCGAATTTCGGTCAGGATGAGTTAACTGGATAAGGCTTTTTCCAAGGCTTTCCCTTATTCTTAAAGACAAATTTCGGGTAACTCTAAGCTCCATTGATCTCGGATACATTTGAGAATCATTTCACCCCATTCATTCATTGTCCGATAAGACTTGACGTTGGAGGACGTAAATTGCACAAAAAACCCTTATTTGTCGTCTCCTAACTCAGATAAATGACACATGCTATAAATATTTTAATTTCTCTGTAGGTAAAAAGAAAATTCAGATCACAATAGTGCTACCCTCCACATAATGGAATAGTTGATAGTGTTGACATGAAAAATTCAATGCCACGGCCGGGATTTGAACCACGGATCCTTTGGTTTCCGTTCAGTCGCTCTTACCTATTGAGATACCATGGCCAATTTGCCGTCAAGACATTAAATTCTCCAATTGACTCATATATTTTCCCGGTAAACCACTTTCCATCAATTAAATTAAATAATGGAGTAGTATTACAACTGCTATAAGTATTCGTAATAATATAATGAGACAGAAAGTATTGAGATTGTATCTTCAATGCTCCAAATATGCATAAAAATCGGCAAAAAACAGAGTAATGCAGTATGTGGCTTTAATATATCCAACATACTTCAGGATACGGTATTAAATTACATATCGAACACTTCAAAGCACAATTAGAGCGCCCTTTCTTGAAGCGAATTAATTGATTTCTTCTGCTCTAGTAATATTGAACAGTATTACATTAGAAAGCTAACCGACCTTATGCTTTCTGCTTATGAATATATTGCTAATGGCAGTGAGTATTTCTACTCATGATATAAAGTCGGATGTGGTAAATTCAAACAGCATCGACATTACCAAGATAAATAAAGTCCTGAAGAAGTCAATCCGGTAGTAACGGAGATTTCAGGAATCTTGATGCCACAAGGATATTTGAATTAAATCGTGCTTTAGCGACATTTACATTTTCTAAGTAATAGGTTATTGTCCATCTCTTGATGGATTTGATTAGATACGCTACGGAAGGAATTCGGCAGTGCGACCAATCTTGATCTATGGTACCTATGCTCCAAGTGGGGCATCCCCGGGAGGAAGTATGAGGTGAGAGGAGACAGAGGGTGGCCGTCATAAGAGTCACGACCGTGCAGAGGGCAGGGCCCCTACACTTAAGCAGTTGGAAACTCCCCGGCAGACCCGCATAATCGGCAGGTCAACCGACGGCTGTCCGTAAACGGCCTCACCAGACTGGACTCGGAGACCAGAGACCGGAGGAGATTTTACTCAGAGCATGCCATGCCGCCATGCACCACCGAGACACTCGCCGACACTTCTGCCCTGAAAGAGACCACCAGAGGAGAGATGATGTGAAATAATAATGGAGATTAAATGGAGGGACAGGAAATTCGGAGGATATACTCAACCCATCCAGTATTCGCCTAATGACCCGGGTAAAACCGAAAAACCCATGGGTCAGGTATTTTGGTCACGGGAATCGAACCCGGGCCCCGAATGCGGGCTCCAGGCAAAACCACCTGAGCCATTCCGTTCGGTGTCCATCTTTTTCCTTATTGATTATTTACAGTTATACACAAAGAGGACTTCACAGGATGCTCCTGAAATCTTTAAGATAAAAAACCTTTATTTGTCAGGTAAGTGTTTTAATCATGTAATAATTTGAAAAAATCTTGGAGCAATGTTGAGCGACTGGAAAAAGAAAAGAATACATTTATATCTTTTCAATGCAAAGAGTAGTTTGATACTGGGAGATTCTTTTTGACAATTTTTGTATCGCATTACTGGAAAACACTGGGCTTGAATACCAACTCAAATATTTATGTGACTTTTCCTTTTTTAATTTTTAGATTTATATAAACAGAGAGAGAAAGGCGGACAGAAAGCAGAGAGACAAATTTATAGACTCATTTAAGCACCTTTTTCTAAAAACATTAGTTTAATCAAGGCCGCCTTAAAACCTAACTTTCAAAGATACCTCGGTGGAATTTATAGCAGCAATGTATTTACTTTATCTACGTACTAAGTACTGGAGAAGGAAGAAAATAATAAACCAAATTATAATCTAATATTTGTCGTTGATGTAGGACCCAGGAGCCAAAATGTAATATTAATGCGAATTGTAAAACCATACTGAAAATCAAGATAAATATTGCTGAACAAAAGCTTTTGGATGGTCAAATAGTGACGAATATCTGTAGTTTCATTGAAATGAGTTTTCTAAATCACACGGAAGAAATGTTTTTTGTGGTAAACCTGAAAATTGGATTCCTATACATATTATGTGATATCGAAAGTGTGGTCCAACCTCATAAATACAGTAATAAATTAACGGTTATAACAGTCTAACAGTTCCTGAGAGATATCAAATCCTAAAGTTTTCTGATTCATAGTACACAGACAGTTGAGAATCGGCCTATTTCTTAGGTGGTGACTAGTCGTATAGTGAATGGAATAAGTAATAATTACCCGAACCTAACCACCCATTATTGTCCTTTACTCAGCGAGAAATATATCCAGATTTTGGCAGAGCTTTGCTAGCCATTTGTGGTTTACTTGTAAGGAATGTGAGCGAGTACTGTAAATGGCCTCAGGCGTATTTTTGTCTCTTGTCATGGCACCCAGTTCGGACAAAAACGGCCATTCTTAAATGTTATTGACAAGCTAATTTAGGCTGCACTGCTGTTTTTCAATATAATATCACGGTCCAGTGCTAGGTTTCTGAAAGAAGGTGACATAAGCTATTGTTTCCTTCATGAAAATATGTTTTACATTCTTTAGTCGTCCTTAATGTCACTTGATGTTCATTTATGAACTAGCTGTTTAGTTTTCTTCCCTCTTTGCTTTGTGTCGGATCTTTCTTCCTTTCGCTCTCTGTCTCTGTCTCTCTCTCTCTTCCTGGTCTACTACTATCCTACTTCTTTTTCCGAAATTTTAAAGATTATTTGGGAATCGTCACCAATATTAATACTTTCATTAAAATGCTGATTAATATCGGTGAGAAGTAATGTCCCGCTCTTAATCTTACGTGCATTTTCCACTCCTTAAAATAGCTCAATTCTAGAGTTTTATTTATATTCAAATAGTGCATCGGCTTATATTCTCTACAAAAACCGAAAGGAAAATCAATAACTACAGGGAATGAAAGCAGAAAACTGTAGCTCACTTACGGACAAAGCTAAAACCATTTAAAATTCTCCTGCCCGCCTCGGTAGCGTAGATGGTAGCATGACTGACTCACGTTCAAGAGGTCCCGAGTTCGAATCCCGGTCAGGGTGAGTTATTTGGATAAGGTTTTTTCCAGGGTTTTCCGTTATCCTTAAAGATGAATGTCGGATAACTCTAAGCTCTATGGACCTCGGGCTCATTTGAGCATCATTTCACAAATTTCATTCATCGCCCGATATGACTTGACGTTGGAAGACGTCTGAGAGAAAGACATAAGTGGGGAGATCCAAGGGCGACGATGTGCACCAGCATGGACGGGGTCCTAATAATTCAGGTGAAGTGTATCTTGAAGATCCAGTATCTTCAGATGAAGTGTAGCCATGTCAACACAATCTAAGAGACCGCACCCACCCTCAATGTGATCCTTAGCGGATCAACCAAACGCCAGAAAGAAATTCTTCCACAGCACGTAGTCAGCAGTCCTGCGCAAGATACCATCCAGTCATTCATTTCTGAAACAGATGACCACATCCTGCATTGGCTAGAGTAGAGTTTGTGACTAACCCAAAAGGAATCGATTCGTATCTAACTTCAGGCAATCAAATAACGTGAAGAAAATCACGTTATAAGAGCGGTTTTGGCTTTACAGCTGTGAACATCTTCGTTGAGTTGACAGTAAAATGGACAATATGTTTATTGCAAGGACGAAATTACATTTCCATTTTAAATTCGCAACCCGCATTTCTCAATGAATGAACCTGCTAGAAGAGCGTTAGATGCTGCCTTTGCAACTGTAACATATGCACAAGTTGAGGCTTTCATAGCCAGCGCCTTGAAGATTAAACACAATTCTCGGGCTTGTAGACCGTAGTCTAGTGACCACTTTTAAACCATTAGACCACGGCCTGCTACTCCAGGTAATGTGTTTCATCTTCTAACCTATGTATTTACCAAGTAATGTTAAAACAGATTTTCAATATTAATGGGACTTACGATAATGTTAATTTGTTGTTTTTACCCAGATGACGTTTCTATATATTATCATGTTCAAATAGCTCATTAATTACTTTAAATACACTAATGGCGTTTTAATATACACTTACCTCATTAAAAACACTGGAAACATACTACAGATACAAAATGAAATACTACCAGTATCCTTTCATATTGATTTCTACCAGGGCTTACACTGAAGCTGATTAGGGGAACTTTTAAATTATTTTGAGCCTTTAAGAATTTTAGACTGAACGCATAATAAAGTTTATTTTATGATACGGTACTAGAGCAGGTATAATAACATAAATTTACCCTTGGGGCTTTTAAAAACTCATTCTGCACTGATTAAACTATGTTTTTGTATATACAATCAAACTTGGATCTTGCTTCATATTTTTACCTATCTTCTCCTAATCTAAAGAGTAAACCAAGGAAGTGTTGAGGTGTTCAGCTCTAAAATCAACAGCAGTTTGAAGAAAGGCAGTGAAATGTGGCCCTTGTACTTATTAAATAGTCTTACGTCAACGGAAGTATCTCAAAACGTTTACTTCATTTCAGAAGTTACGCGACTCCTACTTCTGGGAGAACTGGCCTAGAAACGTGTGTGCTTTGTAATAACTGGGGGCCCGACAGGTTGCAGGCCTATAAAAGAAGCCCCAGGAGGCTACAGGTAGCAGGAAGGCAGGCCACGCAGGCACGGAAGGCCCTGAAAGTTTCCAGAATTTAAGACCTATCCCTCTGTTGAAGCTGCCTTGACAAGGCGAAAAACGAATTATCGACCAAGCAGACCTCTAGTGTTCATTGGCAGTACTATTTCCTTTGAGTAAGCATCCGCGTCATCTGTCCGTCACTGTCATTTTCCAGGAAACTTAGAAGCACGCCTGAAATATTAGAAGGAAAACCAATGAAAACAAAACAGTAGAATATAGCTCGTTCTAGGTGAAAACCCTTCCCAACGTGCACCTGTCGATCAAGGAAAATCATGAAAATACCAAGGTCGAGAGTCGACGAGAGTCGAACATGGGATTTCCAAATGCAAGTCTCAAGGGCTATGGCGGAGTCATCTCACTCAATTTGATAGAGTTTCTGTGAACTCGAGTACTGGAGCTCAACAGATCCATATTTTTAGCAATCAAAACAAACACAAAGGTGGGAAAAGTTTCCTGATTGCAAAATGTTTAATCGACAGAAAAGCCCAGCTACAGATTTCTACAAGCCTTATGCGGTAAACATCTAAGATCAGGAAAATAAATGGGAGATAAGTCGTTCTAAAAGATTTAACATTCAGGCCTGTATTTGATTCTATTATATAAAACTTACTCTGCTTTCCAAAGGATATTCAACGTTAGCAGTAACTTGCTGAATACACCTACTCATAGGTGTAGGTAGATGATCATAATTATGAGTGCGCGCGCACAGATCACGATCAATCATTTTCATTTTCTCCTATCTACTCTGTTTTTTTCTCATGGGATCTTAGCGTAGCGGCTTCAGATGTGCCAATACTCTCACATCCATATTAATCTGAACTGTTCCATCCCTCAAGGGTAAGACGATGCCTTAAAGCTGACGAGGAGATATTGGTGATATTCTTGGTTGAGGTTATCTAACAGATTGTCCTTAACTTACAGTAAGAAACAGTGATATTTAACAGTTTTAAATAGTGTAATAAATTTAAGTTTAACATCTTCCTCTTTATATTCAAATACACTTGCGTCATTTTCTTCAGCTAAACTATAAATGATCATAAAAATGTCGGAATGTATCTTTACTTTATTCTGTAATCATATAATAAGCCACGTATTTATTTTCGTATTCTAACTTTCACAATAAATTATAACAATGATTATTATTGTTTTTATAATTATTATAGGTTTGTAAACATATGCACCGAAGTTTCGATTGAGACAGAAATTGCTCCATGTCTAAGCATGTTTTTGCGGAATCATTTGCTGTATAAACATATACTGTATACATACATATAATCCTGTATGAACACTTGCTATACTGCAAATAAATATGAAGACGTTTACCTCTCTTCGGCTTCAGACCGTTCAGAGGAGAAACATCCAAATGTATTACTTTCCCTCGTGCATTTCACAGAGTTTGCTAATAACAGATAGTATGTTCATTCTTCAAATATCTTCTGTGCAAAAACCTGTTTTAATGCATTTAACCCTCGAGTAGTCGCGTGATGATTTGTGACGTGAGTGGTCACGTGGGCTACATATGTGGCCAGTATAAAATTTACTTTATGCATTTTTATAGTTATTTTAATAACCTTCTGGGATATTCCTTTATTTCTTTATAGTGCCTACATTCAAATTGAGTTTTGTGAACTTTCTCAAGATATTTTGATATTAAATTATACTATGTGTCGTGTAAAATACACGGTAAACTCGTTTATAGTGTTCCTTTATATTCCTGAACCATATTAATCAAGTTAATAGTAGTGAAAACAACAATATCTGATACAGAATGTATTAAATGTTTACATTGCTCCAACAATTACCATATGAATGTGTAGTAATAGTCTTAAAATAAGATACAAGAACAAAATTACAATTTGGTTTACAATTCTTCTTGTAGACACACTTTACACACCACCGTGGAATAATTATTGCAAATCTTTCTTTGAAACATGCTGCAGCGATTCCTAGTAGCTTTATCTTTGTTTTTTTCCACATAAGTATCACCTACCTTCCTACCTTGTTGTGAAGTTGTGTGACTTGTGTTCCACGAACGTCTTCAATTCCGAGAGAAATCTTAGCACGCATTCTTAGTGAGACTGGTACAGTGTTCATTTCTGCTCTTCTTGCTAGTTGAGGTTTTATGAGCTCCCAGGATACTGTCAGGCCACGTCGTGGCTCAGTGGTTAGATCGCTTGGCTCTCACCAAGGCGGCCCGGGTTCGATCCCAGGCGACCGCAAAGTGAGTTTTGGGGTGGACAGCACGGCGTTGGGGCGGGTTTTCTCCGGGACCTCAGGTTTCCCCCGCCATCTCATTCCACCGGTGCTCCATCTTCAACTCATGTATCATCAGTGTCACCGCCTGCGGTGCCATATGTAGTAAAAGCGGGCGTTAAACACTGCACATTTCATTTCAGGATACTATCTCAAGAAACAAGCGTAGTTTAATTTTCTTATACTTCTGATTCGCAGAAAAAGTACACACTGCTTTTATCGCACTGATGTAACCTTTCTCTTAGTAGCCATTTCAAAAACTGTTACATTAGTGGTCACGCGGGCTACATATGTAACCCAGCTGTGCGCAACTGAGTTTAATGGCAAATAACAAAAATACTGTCTCGCTGAAATGTATTGTAGCAACTAACCGTTTAGAACACACTGCGTCAAGAAGTTATCAAAACCCCCAGCACCATAAAAGTATAAGGAGATGTGCACTTGCAAAAACAAAATGGGTTGGCTACATATGTAGCCCACGCGACTACTCGAGAGTTAATATCGGTGTGTTTGGATGTATTGTTATATAGGCAGACACTAAAACCAGTTCAATTTTCGCAACTATTTCTGCAGAAATTACAGAATAAACACGTACTTCCTAACTCTGCATTTCAACAAAAAATAAACATTAAAACAGATTTAACTCATACTACCAATTTATGGAACATTTTTGGAAAAATGCTTTGTATGAAGTGTTTTTCAACGATCTTAACCACTCTCTGATTTATGTCGAGCTTTCGCCTTATAAAATGTTCTGCCTGACTTATCGCGTTTACATCAACATCAGCGTGTGAATCAGATTATTGATTAATAAGCTCTTCTGCCAATAGCATTGGCTAAGGTGATACTTTCAGTGCATACCTGTTTCCAAGTACCCCATGCATTTTACCTAATATGCTTCTTGAAAGCCTGTGCATGAGGGGTTCATATAATCACAAATCAATGGTCTTCTGTTTACCTATTGAATTTTGATGCCCTGCTAAATGACAAGGCTATTGGAGAATGAAATGCTGTAGACCTGGAAATACCTAGTCGATATTCTGTGTTATAATTTATTCCCGTAGAGTCAGTTCATACTACCTAATAATATTAAAAATGATGCCTTGGGATTGGTATTCACATGTTCCGATACAAATCTAACCTTTCCTCATCTAGAGAGTTACTGGGACAAAAGAACAATAAAATAAATACTAAATATGAATATAATGTTACTTATAATAACC
>CM060948.1:64627513-64667513 GCA_030765055.1 Mantis religiosa
TTCCAATACATCCATTTTTGAAATTACCCTATGTTTTTCTGTGTCTCAATAACGTAAGGCTCCAGAAATTTTTAAAGTTATGAATATGGCTTTTTTGCCCAGAACTTGAATCCTTGTGTTTTGAAGTAAAGAAAGTGTGTAAATACAACTCACAATAAAACCCAGGGCAATTTCTATTCAGTGTCTCTATGAACGTTTATAGCAAGTTTCATTAGTCTAACACTAAAACTGCGACGCAAGGAGCATTTTAAAAGATGAAAAATGCTGAAATTTTCAATAGCGAGAAAATAAGGATAAAGAATTAGAATTCATATCTAACACTAGCATTCACGTAACTTTGAAACTAGATGAGAGCATTTAAAAATGGCTTGCGGATGCTATCTATACATTCTTGGGATTCAGGAAGGCTTACACTATTTTATAGACCAAAAAGAGGAAAATGTGATTTTTTTTAGAGTTTTAATGAAATGTCAGTCATATATGTCCTTAAAATGAAGACTTATTGGTGAATGTGATTTATATTTACAAACCTCCACATACATGAGAGTACTATACACCCTCTTTATTGTTCATTGAGTAACTTAGGAAGCGATAATGATATAACAGTATCAAGAGAACCAGTTATAAAATGAGCAGACAAAGTGCTGTATACAACATATTCAGAAAAAAATGAGTTGGAGAATCAAATAGCCCGGTAGAGCAGCGGCAGTTGCACCTCACTTAAAAATAAAAAGTATATTACCTGGGACAAATAGCTTGAGCTTTGTTTATCTGCGGTGGTAGTAGGAATTAAACGTGTTGTAATGACTGGCTACAGGGTGCGTAATAAGTTTGTTAACATATTATTAACTGTGGTATGATGCATGCGTACCGCAGTATAGTGTAGTATCATATCACAAAGTGTCTCTAATAATAATTTTCAAACATTGGAGCTTCAAGAAAAGTCACCTTGGATGGTTGTAAACTCCCAAAGCAGAAAGATTATTCAGAATAATTTCCAGTTCTGCGCGAAGAAAATAACAAAGGACGTGGATATAACGGCTACAGCAGTAAAAATGTGAAGCCACAATAAAAAGAATTGTTAAAAAATTTTAAAAAGCTAGTGTTTCAGACACACTAGTTACTACTCCAATGGGGAAAAGAATTTTAAAATTACGGTTTCCATAATTGTCGTTCGCAGATTTTTTTTTTCATTTATTATGAAGTGCTAAAGAAATTCCAAAAGTGAAGTTATTTATGCAGTAAATGATCAAATTAATTTTGTTTTGGAGAGAAAACATTCTGGCGAATATTAACGGAAATGGGATTTAGTTTTAAATATGTAAGAATATGCTACACATTTTAGTGGAATGCCAAGATATAGATTGCCGCCTTATCACTGCGATTTACACCCCCATGAACAGATAAGAACTATCCTGAAGCAAAACATAGCAGAAAAATTTGTGTTCCATGACTTTAAATTCACTTAAAGGACTACCCAGACGGTGTTTAAACGTCAACACTGAAGAGGATTGAAAAAGTGCGTTCATCAAAACTAAATCCATAGAACAAGAATACTGGCATCGAGATGGAAAAAGAAATAGAAAGAAGGGTAATCAATGTGTGTTTTGAAAGAATGATAAAGAGGCAGAGGAAGCAAATAGTCGGTTTTATGGGTTCCACAGATGACAACGGCAAGTGATGCAGACATAACAGCTGATATCCATCCTTTAGATGATATCGTCACAGATGGATCCCCTACGGATACAGCAAGTGAAACGAATATGTAGGAATAGGAATCTTCATGTCAAAATTAATTGCCTCATTTTTGTTGTGATACTTAGCGTCCACCTTTATTTTTCGGACATGCTGTTTACCTCTTCTCCCTTCAGCTAGCCAGTAAGAGGGTGTGAACAGATAACAGCGGCTCCAAAGCCAAGTATCTTCCTAAATATCCCGGGTAAAATAAGCATATCGTAGAAAGAAACTAAAACACTATCTCGTGAGCACATAATTATCGATTCGTCTAAAATGCAGCGCCAAAACATTTTATTTTGCACTTCAGCGACGACAGTGACACTCACTATAATTACGTGAGCTGACAAAATACTACTTGCAACATATTGTGACTTTCTGGGTTCGTGAAATTAAAAGTCCAATTGCACAAACTCGAAATGTTCTTTATTTCCACCAAATTACAGTTGAAACACTTGCCGATTACATAGAATTACTTAGCGCACACAATTACAATTCACCAGTTCGTCTGTCACAGGTCCATTGCACGCTCACAGTTACGTACAACTCCTCTGATACACGTACACCGTCTTCCAGTCAGCCCACACACTCGGCGCTCCTCACGACTGCTCGCCAAGAACTGAGCTGACTCGCCAACTACAGGCCTTATATAGGGAAGATCGCCGTTTCTGGAAAGTTCGCGGCGCGCACAATTATCGCGAGGTTTCCAGACGTCTGGTGAGAGGGGAAAGAGACGGTACAGGGCTCGCGCCGCTTTTCTAATTATCCCTTCAGTTAGTGACACAAGACAAATGGGTAGGCGTGTTGTGAATGCTTCCGTCTGGCCCTACAGCCGGCCGATTCTATAGGGAGTTCCGACGTTAGGGTGACAATATTCAATGATATGAACTGGAATGCTTATATAGTAGTTATAATACGCGCTAAAAGTAAACTCATTGTAAAAGATTCGGAAACATACTTGCCTTGGAGTGCCTACTCGCGGTCAGTCCTGTTGAATGTGGTGACAGCGTATGAATTGTAATATCATTAAAACAAGAGGTAAAGCTCCTATACTGCGTTTTAATATATGTGCCGACGATGCAACATTTTCAATATATTCAGAATCACCTATCTTCAGTCTTATTATGTGCTGAGCAGTAGAAATTACAGGTAGGAACGAATGGTGAGGCCGAAAGTTGCCCACAACAGCTCTTTATCTATTTACCTTGGCCCATAGGGGGAGGGATGAGGGCAAAGACTCGAGGGACGAACATATCCGAATATATAACGAGCGCAATTATTGACGGGGCCCTAATTTTTTCAGTGTAAATGCATCCAATACCCCTGGGCGCACCCAGAATTCCTTAAATCCTAGCCCCCTCCCTCTGATGGGATTCACATGGAAACTGTTTCTTAGAGGATAGTCCATACTACCGCCATTGAAGAAGCCTCCTCTTCTTGTGGTAGAAGGAACTACCTCAGTTTTACCTACCGACTGGGAAACCCACGAAAAGTGCATGTATGTAAGAAAGAGGTCACCAAGAGTCGAACACGAAACCTCGCGAATGCAACTTGCACATTTACTGCAGCTCCAATCCGCTTGGCTGTGTTGACAGCACACTGTTTGCATTTTTACTCAGAGCTGTAATATAAGCTAATAGTACACTTATTTGCCATAAACTTTCACTAATCTGAACGAAATAAAATCGGTTCACTTCTTTTGTTAATATTATTAAATGTAAATACATATAATCATTTTCATTCGCCAACATTTATATCTACATCACATAAAAATGCGGAAGCAAAATATTTTCTTGGCATACGGTGAAAATGCAGAGTCATTGAATACGATTTCAGTGTATAGTTTTCATCAGAGATATATTGGATCTCCATTTTCTTTTTCCATATATATTCTTAGATGTGATTATCTAAGTGCTCTTTTATTCTTCAACCATTATATGATGAGCCTTGAGTATCCCGCAATGCTAGTTGAGAATACCCTACTCCACATCATTCCTCCACAATTGCCTCCCTCTCCCTCTCCCTCTGACTCCGAACTGCTATATGCCCTTCTACCTGGACAGCCAAGTGATTGCAGGCTAACACAAAGTAAAGATAGTTTCCCTTTGTTAAACTCAGCTACCGTGTTCTTAAGGCATTCATTTCGAGGTTTACAAAACTATAATAATATGTTATTCTTTGTTCATTGAGTTGCAAATAAATATGTATTGATTTGAGCGATTATGAACTGAAGAGAAACCTAAAATAGTTTTAAGCTCATCACTGCTTATACATTGTACTGAGGCAATGCACAAAAGTGTCATTCTGTCTCACAGTAACTGTATTCAGAATAGTACAAATTGTAGGATAAAAGTTTACTTCTACAGCCAGTGTAAATGTGTAGAATGTTCTGTGTTTTCACTTGCTTTTGCATTCATGCTTCATATAACACTAAACAGTGATTTTAAAAAGTCTTGTTTTCTATTTCATTTGCATCATTTTAGCTCCCTAAAATAAGTGCCAAGTGGTGTTGCAAGTGGTGTAAAAGTTACGTTATTTAAACGTAACAGCATCAACAGCAGAAATAACAAAAGGCTGGCCCCGTAGCTCAGTCGGTAGAGCACCTGCCTGCCGTGCTAGAGGCCACGGGTTGGATTCCCGGGGGTAGGGGTGGGAATTTTTCTCCAACCAAGATAATTTCTCATCTTCCCCGGAGTCTGGAAGTATGAATGAGAGTGCGAATGTGTGCTTGATCCAATGATTAAAACCCAAACCCAATGAATACGAGTTAACACCTTCGATATGTTCCAAAGGAAAGCGGCCGCCGATATGACCACTGCAGTTAAATAAATGGAACAAATAAAAAATATATACAAGATCTTACTCTCCAAACTCTACATAGTCGTGCCCTAAACACCAAAAAACAGTTGAAATATATGCAGACGCGAAGTGTACTTTATAGTAACAGCAAGGTCATAAATTAAAACTTTCTATGTCACATTATAAAACTCATATACAAAATACAATAGATTGGCCTATAAAACTATTCTGAATTTTAGTATATATAAATTTGTTTATATATAAATAGTTACGTGTTGTGTAATTATTTATGTTTGAACAAAGTGTAAAGCTACTAAAATGTTCCTTAACATATAAAAGAAAATTCAGCAATTCAATACCTTGAATTATTTATAAGTGACTCAAATATTATTTTAACAATTATGTTAAAAATGTTAAAGAACGTTAATAAGCGGAATTCATTAAGTTTTAGAACCCGGTAGAGCCTTTATATTGCTCTATGGGGAATTATTGCAAGAATATGTGAAGTTTATCGTAGGAGAAATTCTATTGCGATGACTTTCTTAGTCTCATCACAAGAAATTTTTGTGTCAATGCCAATTGAATCCCAATCATTCCTAGTGATAAATGATTCCTTATCATGTGCCGTGCCATCGTTCAGATTGAATGACTGCGTTATACCCTAAGTTATTCAGTAACACGTCTGTAAATGTATTTAGACAAAAGCATAAACAGGTAATTACAAACAATGCAAGAAATCGTACATCCCCAAAAATAAATTGCATCATTCTTGCTCTTTCTACTGAAATACATTATGAGCCTCCCCACCCTCATTACTGTGATTCCCAGTTTACTGACTTAAAATACAGAGTAACAAAAATTACATTTCACAATACAATCTGATCATTAAGCTCGTTACCAAGGTTGCCATGAGTATCCCACTCATCTGACTGGGCGCCCGCACTTGCTCTCTGAACTTCTTGCTCTTGGCATTGGCGCACAATACACTCACTACAAAACAATTCATTCTTCTTTTCTTTCTTTTTCATAGTACTTAGTGAATCAGAAACAGCCTTCCTGTATACAAAACGAACAGCCACACACACATACGTAATATAAAGATAAACCACTCACACAGCCTAAATAAACCCTTAGCAGTTTCGTAGTACTGATTCCTGCGCAGATATCTAGCCATTGGCTTCAATATTGATTATAAACAGTTGTAAACGATTTGTATATTTCTCAAAACTTTAAATTATTCATAATCAAAGTCTTCTTTTTAACTAAGATATTCTGAATCTTATCCCTTCTCTTCTCCTCTCCCCCTCTCCATATCTTTTTTCTCTTTATTTTGCCGTCATGACAGCCCCTGTTAATTTGATATTTTATTGTGTTTTGTATGTCACATTATGTGAATTCATTAATCTATGGTGATTAGAACAGAAAACCTTTAGGTATCAACATTGCCAGAGAGATATAAATAAACAGCAAATGTCCAAATGCTGGTATGTTACACTTTCAAAAGTCTGAATTAGGAGGAATAGATATTTGAGTAATTAATTTTACAGTTTCCAACCAATAGCCAATATATATATAGAGTATGTGGTCCGGCACCTTACACTTAGTATATTGCTCAATGAAATTTCGGAAGGTGAGTTTCTACAATGGAATATCTATGTTAAAAATGCTTCGCTCATATCAAAGAAGAACAGTGAAAAATTACTGATCGGAAATTCATGAACAACTTTTGTACAATGTCACTTTTTGAGGACTTAAGTTTAACTATTCACATGATGAAAGCACTAAAAAACGCTTGTTACAAATGTTTTCTCACACGCTCCACCACACAAATTGTGCCGTCTGTAGTTAACAAAAGTACTTCAAACTCCCTTTCCTGCCTCTCTAACCTAGCTTTGAGGCTCACTTGTAGTTTTGGCGTGATTACACAAAAAAGGCCTTCACTATTTACAAGCACCACACCACTGAACTGAAGGTGTGACGTTTCAAGTGAAGAATGACTGTGAACCTGCAGGAATATTTTCGGAATTGAATATCTAAATTTATTGAGGATTGTATATTTTGATATGCTTTCATTTGCATAAATTAATGGATAGCATATTTTAAAATGTTAAGTGATAATAAATGATACAATATGAACCAAATTCAGTATTGCACATAACCGCACCTGAATTTTGTAATAGTTCTCTTCACACAATGAGGAAAGGACTGACAGTACAGGATAAAGCGGGCAATCACCAATGTGACGTCACCTGTTCATTGGATTGCAAATGAGCTATCACCACTGATTCGATGGCACATATTATTCGGAGTACTCGTATTGGCGAATAAAATATGAAGATAAAATAAAAATATATTCATAAAATATGCATGTACAATAAGGAAATATACAGTATAATTTGCAAACAACTGAAATATTGTGTTTATTAAAACCAGGCAAAATATTCACTATACGCAAAATAAATTGGTATTTGAATTACTCGAAAAGTAGTAATTAACGCACATACCCAGTAAGCATACATTTGACAGCAGAGAACAAATGTGTATTTGCAAAAGCAATTTCTGTCCCTATCTATCATGCATTATTAGGTTGGTGAAACAGTTTCTTCTGTAGAGTATATTATATGCAACGAAACTGAAGAAAGACTTAAGGAGATAATAGTTCACCACTCAGGCTTGCTTCTCATCAGAGACGATAGTGCACAAGGTTAAAAATTGCTCACTCATTCCATATGCTAGTACACAGTAACAAAGCAATCTATCAGAGCGAAAAGAGGCATCCATTTCTCTTCTAAAGAGCGTGTCACAACTAAATAAACATCAGCTACTAGGTTCACCAAATGCTCACAAAATATAAGATGCATATTTATTGGTACCAGATATTTCGAGGATGCCCTAAAAATGAAAACAGTAAATAAAATTAATATGAGGTTTCTCTGAGTATCATTCACTGCTGGGTTAAAAGACAAATCTGAAGGTTAGAAAAATCACTCGAAAAAGCTTCCTCCTGCTTCATTGTCTGCGTTCCATCCTATCACGTACTCTGTTGCTAAATCCTGGAGGGTTTCTTATTTTCTATACGTTAGTTCATAGCTTCCATATCCGGTGCATCGATCACATAACCTAGGGAGGAAGAAATCACTTGATTAAAATCAGTAGATCGAGCAGGACACGCCATGAATCCCTTCTGTGTAGAAATGTATCATCCATGAAGTTACATACTATCTGAGCTATATGAAGTGCCAAACCCTTGGATGACGCCCTGAGATACATCATCAATTAAATGATGTTACTCATTTCTGAGAAACTGAAATACATCTCTGTACTCACACGCGGAGTGAAAATTAGGGACCATGTGGTGATTACGAATGATTCCATTCCAACGTTTAGATAGAACCTCTGTTGATGTCTGTCTAGTTAGTTCATGGGGTTTCTACAGACACAATTATGAGTACATGCCTAGGCAATTTACAGTATTATAAAAATTGAACATTCAAGTAAACACAGCTTCATGAATGAATAAGGTACACGCTAAAGAATTCATAAGACTACACAATTCTATAACATGCTACGACAGTAAGCTTTTCTTGACACAAAGACTGCCACATTTAATAGTTACACCCCTGAAATGCCACAAGATGCAGAAGATATTTCTGAAAAATTCTCAAGAGAGTCAGTTAAGGGGAAGGGCGTCTGTTGCTGTCAAGTGACTTTGCGTCCACATCAAGAACTCGTTCTTTACAGCAAATGCTTCCCCCTCTCTTGGTTTCTCAACATCCAAAGACTCCTCTCAAATGAGCCACTGTCTCTCTCTCCCTCCCTCTCTCTCAAGCGTTTATGAATTCGTGAGAATGTTAGTAAACAAAGTGACTCCATGTAGAAGTCTTTCTGCATAAAGCTCACGTGGTACTGCTGCATTCTCATCTGCAAAGTTATTCATGTAGTGGATATCGATCTGTTTACTCACAGAATACATTTTCTTTTACCTTCTGTGCACTACAACAAACAGAATTAATAACAAGGAAGACGGAGCATGGAATATTAAGATTTAGTGTAGACGTAATAGTCTTTTCGTCAAGCGAGATGCCTCGGAGTGACGCATAAGGCTTGCATACGGGTAGTACCGAGTTCGATTCCTGATTGGCCACCCTATGGCCACCCATTGTGACCATAAATTTTACGGTAGTTTTTCCCTAGTCAGCTATCGAATGTTGGAGTGGTGTCTCCTACCACGGTTCTCCTTCTCTCCCATTTCCTATCGTTTCCTCCTTCTCTTTCATGTTATAGGATTCCGGGGCTGTGTGTCGGTCAACAGCGAGAATATTCCGCAGTCTTGCGCGTTGGAACCTTTTCGGCTGCCCCAGAAGTTGGTCATCCAAGTCTTCACAGCTGAAACGAGCTTTCCTCGGATCCCGCCGGAGGCTGAGGCTGTTATGTGATGCTAGCTGCAATCTTCGCGGCTTGTGGCTTATCCTGTATGTCCTTCTGCGAGTGCTGAGGATTCTCAGCGCCGTATTTCGATCGCTGATTCGAAGTGACAGTCACCTGTCTCTTTTCTTTCTCCTCAGCTAGCTGAAATCTACATTTTCGTAAGAACATGGACTTTGTCCTCGGTAAAGACGCGTCAATCTCGGAGGTAGCAGCAACCAAAATAAAGTACAGTGTTTCCGATTTAAGAAGTACTTCTCTTTTTGTTTCAGCACTGCAATTCCTAAGCATATCACATAATATTTCTATTTAGGTTAATACATTATCCTTTTATATGCGCAGCATTGACATACGAATGAAGTTTGTATCACTGTAGCCAAAATTTCTCTTCTCATAATGAGAAGACGTATCTCATTACTGTCACTTCACGACTGTAACGCGCCAACTATTGTCTTTTTATTATGCTTATGGCTGGTAGGTAAGTATCCTTCAGCGAGTATAACTGCCTATGTTTCACTATTTCTGTTGCTTCGTGAACTTTTTTGGTGCCATTCTAGCAAACCTTCTAGTAACATATTTCTCTACTCGAAGTTTCGGTTTTTACATTTCTTCTCGCTAGCTTTATGACCTTAATAGTTTTGTATTGTTGGGTTCCATTTGCACTGCGTAGCACGACTAAATATTTTATTGGTCGAACTTTATCCCCTCCTAACAATTTTTTAAATATGAAGTTGGGGCTTTCTCCAAATATATAATTTTAAGTTTCTTGTCTATTTTAGTCAAGGTGAATTATCGTACAAAGTAACAATGGCACCACATTCACACTACCAACACAACAGGATTAGTATCATAAACTTCCCTTTTACCTTCCAAAATACGTGTTTGCAACATCGTTATCTCTCGGTTTCAGATAGCATTTTAAGGTAGCTTTTAATATGTCTATATAAAACAACTACTTATATCACTGTTTTTAAAACTAAAAATACAATTTACAACCCTGCCGAAGGCCTCTATCTTGTTCCACCTCCTCTGTAACTTCTCCCAACTGCACTTTAATACAAAATGAATTTTGTCTATACAATTCCTTTAAAGTCCTCACATTCCCTATACTTAACCCTTTTGTAACAATTTATTAATGCTTCTCTAATTATACTAGGCCGCGCCGTGGCTCAGTGGTTAGACCGCTTGGCTCTCACCAAGGCGGCCCGGGTTCGATCCCAGGCGACCGCAAAGTGAGATTTTTGGTGGACAACACGGCGCTGGGACGGGTTTTCTCCGGGACCTCCGGTTTCCCCCGCCATCTCATTCCACCGGTGCTCCATCTTCATCTCATGTACCATCAGTGTCACCGCCTGCGGTGCCGTATGTATTAAAAGCGGGCGTAAAACAGTACACATTTCATTTCTAATTATACTATCATAAGGTTTCTCTAAGTTCACAAACATTGTGTATAGCCTGCCACGCTTCTAGCTTGCATAGTTATCCACCATAATAGTAATAAGAAGAATATTCTGTAATCGATCCCAGATTAGTAACATAGGTGAGTTTTTGTTTATGAAGAAGAAATGGGTATGGTCAGTTATGTGAATAGGAGTATGTCGTAGATATTGACTGAGTTCTGTAATAGATCGGGTGGTAGGAATGATGTATTGACTATCGGTTGTTTGTTTATTGTTAAGTATAAAGTATTGTACAGTATCTGTGAGTGGATATGACTGGCAAAGAGCCTGGGCTGAATGTCCAGTTATATCTATAATTGAACTTCTTGGCACTAATAAATAAATAAAAAATACAAATACAAACCTTATCTATGTATACATTTATACATTTCCTCATACGTGAACTTTAATCACTTACACTATGCATATTGATATTTGTGATTAATAAAATAGAGCTTGTTGGTCTGACATTGCCGTCTCAAGGGCAGCAGCCTCCGAGTGGCTTGGACAAGTCGCCACGAGTGCCTACCAGCCGGGTGGTCAAACCAGTAAATTTGTGCGTCGTTGTCGCTTATGTCGCCCATTGCCAAAGCCCATACATCTACGGTTTCTTCATCTTATCCGTTCCTCCAGTGAGTATATGTGCAAAAGATCCAATTGTAGGTCAAGGTGCTAGATATCCCTTCCGTTAGCTAATTTACTTTTACTTCTAATAGTTTTTAATAATTTGTAATGGCCGTTTCAACTACAGACAGCACTAGAAACTATCTAGTACTAGTACTACATGCAATTAAATTATTTTTCTGAAAGGAAGTTTTGGAAGGAAATGTTCCAAGTCTAAATTTGGGGTGTCCTCCTGGCATTTGATAGATATGAATACTATTAAAAAGCTAGAGAATTATCCAGTCAGGGGGGATGGTCCTGGCAAGATTGGAACCGCGAATCTGCCATTCAAGATTCCGTGACTTGAAGGTCTATATGGAAGCAATAGATGCCCTGCCATGAGATAACATCAGTCAAGCTAAGAAGCTCAGCCGAGTGAATAATAGTGTCACAAGAAGAGGATTGGTAGTGTACAGCCATCAACAAAGAAGTATGACAGCACTTTTACTGCAATGGAAAAAGAAGAAAATTACATATGTAAATTTGAGATTATATACTTGTATTTGCATTTATTGATTTTCAGACTACATCATCGTGGATTCTTATTTATGGACGGGATTTTCTTTGTACATTCACTTTACGAAAAATACGAGAGAGAAAGAGGGAAAGAGAGAGAACATTTAGTGAACTCCTGGAGAGAGAGTACATAATTTTTAATTAAAATTTCACAAACAAGTATTTCTTCATTCTATGTAATAATTAACGTCCGCTTATGAAGTCAAAAACACTGTAACCGCAGTTTACAGTTTAAAACCCTCCTCCACTCCCATGTCTCAACTTCAGACCAATTGCTCCAAACGTACACGGACAATATGGTTACATCAGAGATGACCATATCAAAGAGCAAAATTTGAAATAATCAATAAAATCTACAGCAAAGCAAAATAATTGTTACAAAACAAAGAGAAAAACAGGAAAAAGAAATACAAAAATTAAGGAAGAAGAAAACAAACCAAGAAGAAAGCAAGCGGAACAGAAATAAAGAAACTCAAGAGAAGGGGAAATTGATATCGCTAAGGAAACCTATGGAAAGAAAACAGGAAACGGAAAAAGAAGTTCAGTTCTCCGCATTTGGTTTGCAAGGGCCATCATCAAAATAACTGCAAAGTTTGGATACATTCACTAGACTACGCCTTAGGTTATTTTGCCGATCTCCGGAGTTAATTTCTTTTTCACATAATTTATATTATGACGTCTTTATAAATTTATTTAATCATTCTGGCACATTTCAGAACACAATAGGCATAACATGGGCATACTGTGTGGGCCAGAGTTATCAGCGTTCCACTGAGAAAGAAAAACCTGACATACTACCCGACGGATCAGGCAGGCAGCTTTCCTCAATGCAGAGCTGGTCAAGAAAACCCTTGCTTTTTCGGAGGGGATTCGTCACTGCGACCAATCTTGGTCTATTGTACCTTATGCCCCAAAGTGGAGCATCCCCAGGAGAAAGGATGAGGCGAGAGGAGACAGAGGGCGGCCTTCTCAAGGAGCCACTACAGTGCAGCATCTCTACACTTTACTTAGATGGAAACCTCCCCCGGAAGGCCAGGACAAAGGACATTTCCCCTATTGTGGTTCGAAGCATTCAGTTCGGAGACCGGCAACCAATCTACCGGAAGAGGAAGTGGTTCGCTCAGAGCATATCATAGTGCCATGCACCGCCGAGACTCCCGCCAACGCTTCTACCCTGAAAGAGACCACCAGATTAGAGATAACGTGAAATTATAATGAGATGAAATGGAGGGACAGGAAATTCGCGGGATGTAATTAAACTGCCCAGCATTCGACAAGCAGCTTAGGAAAACCCCGAGAAAAACCATGGGTCAGGTAGGTCGGCCACGGATGTCGAGCCCGGGCCTCCCGAATGCGGGCCACAGACAAAACAGCCTGAGCCATCCCGCTCTGTAAAACCTGGCTAAAATTCGGTCCAACGTACGTCTGTATAGGCAGTTTTTCTCACTGCAGGATACTGTGACTTTGTGGGTTCGTGAAATGAAAAGTCCAATTACACCACTCAACAATGTTCTTTATTTCCACCGACTTACAGTTTGACACTTGCCAATTACACAGAATTACGTAATGCACACAATTACGATTCACCAGTTCGTCCGTTACAATTTCACTTGCACTAGTAATTACGGACAATACTCCGATGCACGTACACAGTCTTCTCGTTCCTTAACACGGCGCACCTTCGCTAGCACGTCAAACACTGACTGACTCCTAATTGAAGCCCTTTTTATAGGAATATCCTGTTATTCTAGAAGTCTCTGGTTCTCCGCTAATCACCCGAACGTTCCAGAGTACAGGAGAAGGCGAGAGAAACGTCGAGGGACGAGTGACAGTTCCCTAAATCACCCCTCAGTTAGTGACAGATTAATGGGCGGGGGGCGTGGCTCAGCTGCATCGGACCCTTCCAGCTGTCCACGGTCGTATCTTGCGCTAATAGGGTGACACTGCTCCCTCCTCAAAGCTGGTCGTCCCGAACAGCACCATTGTAGCGGGCTAGGCGATCCAGGTGTACCACCAACATCTTCCCTCGGGGAACCTTCTGGATGCGGTAGACTACGTCGTTAATCCTCTTCACCACCCGGTACGGTCCTTGCCATGGCTGCTGAAGCTTCGGGCAGCGTCCCTTGGTCCGGGTAGGACGGTACAACCAGACCAGGTCACCTTGCTGGAACCCTTGGCTGTTGGCTTGCCTGTCATACCTGGTCTTCATGCGGTCGCTCGCCTTCTGGATGTTCTGGCGAGCCATCTCGTGCATGTCGTGGAGATGGTCCACCATGTTCTCCACATACTCGGTCGCTGGCTGTTTCGCTTCCGGAGGGCTTCCAAAAGCCAGGTCACAAGGGAGGCGTAACTCCCGGCCGAACATTAAGCTGGCTGGCGTCATCCCAGTTGTGTCGTGTGTAGACGAGCGGTAGGCCAGCAAGAACAGTGGCACCCTGACGTCCCAGTCTCGCTGATGGCTGGCCACGACCTTCCTCAGGTGTTCCTCTAAGGTCTTGATGTACCTTTCGACCATGCCATCCGATTGGGGATGTAGAGGCGTAGTGCGAGTCTTGTTCACCCCAAGCCTTTGTAGTGCCTCCTTCATTAGGTTGGACTCAAAGTTGGTACCCTGGTCACTGTGTAGCTCTAATGGCACCCCAAATCGACAGAATACTTGCTCCACGAGGCAGTCTGTGACTGTCTTTGCCTCTTGGTTTGGGATGGCATACACCTCCGGCCATTTGGTGAAGTAGTCCGCGACCACCATTAGGTACTTGTTGCCTCGGTCGGAAACTGGGAACGGTCCAGTAATGTCAACGGCGATCCGTTCGAATGGCGCTCCGACGTTGTACTGCTGCATGCGACCCCGGCTCCTCGTCTGGGAGCCACGACTCGCCGCGCACACGTGACACTGACGGCACCATCTCTCAGCATCTGCTCGGAGCCTCAGCCAGCAGTAGCGCTGCCGTAGTTTGTCAATCGTTCGGTTCGCTCCCAGGTGTCCTCCCGAAGTCCCGGCGTGCACTTCCTCCAAGACTTCCGGAACCTTACTCCGGGGAAGTACCAACTGTTCTCTCTGCGTCTTCCCATCGGGTGATTCCCATACCCGGAACACCACGCCCTCTCTGATCTTCAACGAGTCCCGTTGGGCCCAGTACGACTTGTAGGTGGCGCTCCTCGGTGCGATGTCCTCCCAGGTTGGTCTTGTCCCTGCCTCCACTTCCCTCAAGAGTGGCCCCAATTCTGCGTCCGCCAGCTGCTCCCTCCTCAGGCCTGCCGTCCGCAGGCACTGCCACAACTACTCGCACTGCTGCGGCACGCTCCTTCTCTTCCACTCTTGTGCACTGGCCGCACTCTACTGGACAGGGTCTTCGGGACATGGCGTCTGCGTTACCGTGGCTCTTCCCTCTACGATGTTCCGAGCTGAAGTCGTACTCCTGCAGCCTCTGGACCCAACGTGCTGTCTGGCTTTCCAGGTTCTTAAAGCTCAATAGCCAGGTTAGGGCGGAATGGTCAGTCCTCAGGTGGAATGGCTGACCGTACAGGTACTTGTGGAAGTGCTCCAATGTCTTTACTACCGCCAGTAATTCTCGTCGGGTGACGCAGTAGTTCTTCTCTGCCTTGGATAGCGTCTTGCTGTAGTAGGCTATCACCCGCTCATGGCGGTCCTGGATCTGCGATAGGACACCTCCAATGCAATGGTCGCTAGCGTCGGTGTCCACAATGAAGGCGCCACCCGGTTGTGGGAAACCCAAAATTGGAGCACTGCACAGGGTCTCCTTTAGGTGCTGGAAAGCGTTTTCTGCGTCCTCCGTCCACACATAAGGCCGGTGTTCCTCTGTCAGGCGGGTGAGGGGTTTTGCGATGTTGGAGAACCCCTTTATGAAGCACCTGTAATAACTGCACAGCCCCAGGAAACTGCGCAATTCTTTCTTATCCTTTGGGCGAGGCCAATCTCTCACAGCCTGTGTCTTCTCCGGGTCTGTGGCCACTCCGGTTGCTGAGACTATGTGGCCCAAGTAGTTAACTTCCTTGCGCAAGAGCTGGCACTTCTTCGCGTTCAGCTTCAAGTTGGTCGCTTGCAGTCTCTATAGCACCTTACTCAGATTCTCGAGGTGATCTTCAAAAGTCTTCCCGACGATGATGATGTCGTCCAGGTATAGCAGGCAGGCATCGTAAGTCAGCCCTCTCATCACTGACTCCATAAGGCGCTGGAAGGTAGCTGGTGCGTTGCAAAGGCCAAAGGGCATAACCGTGAACTGCCAGAGCCCTTGGCCCGTCGAGAATGCGGTCTTCTCCTTGTCTCTCGGGTCTAGAGCTACCTACCAATAGCCCGACTTCAGGTCCAGGGTTGAGAACCACTGTGCACCAGCTAGCGTGTCCAGGGTGTCGTCAATCCGGGGTAAGGGAAAACAGTCCTTCCGGGTGACGGCGTTCAACTTTCTGTAGTCTACGCAGAAGCGCAGCTCGCCGTTCTTCTTTGTCACCAAGACTACAGGGGAACACCAAGGGCTGTCAGACTCTTCAATCACTCCCCTGGATCTCATGTCCTCCAGCATGTCTCGTACCGCCCCTTGCTTCGCCAGCGGAACGCGTCTATGTGGTTGCCGAATAGGCCGGGCATCCCCGGTGTCGATGCGGTGAAGCACTTTGTCCGTGCGGCCGTAGTCACTATCACTTTGGCTGAAGACGCGCTGATACCGCCTTAGCAGTTGTCGAACCTTCTCCAGCTGTTCTGTGGTCAGGTGGTCGGCCGCCCTCTCCACCAAGCCTTCTAGCCGGGACCCAGGTGTTGCTTCAGCGCCGGCACCTGGGTCTCATCGGTAGCTGTTACGCTCACCACGGGCTCGCACATTCCCAGCTCCGTCCCGGCCTGGACGTCGTGATCGGCGTCCGTAGGATTTAGCAGTCTCACGGGCACCTCCTCTCGGCACGGCAGCAATGCCCTGGCTACACACAGTCCGTTTACAGGCGTCTTCTAGTCCAGCATCATGTTCCTGGTTCTCTGGCCCTCAAGTCGCGCCGTCACCACCACCTCGCTGCTCGCGGGGACAACCACGTCTTCGTCCAAGACGAACCTGCAAATTCCAAGGCGCTCTTCGGGTTGACGGAGTATAACCTCTTCTCCGTTAAGCCGCAGAACCTTCTTGCCGACATCGACCGTCGCCTCATGGCTCCTGAGGGCATCCAGTCCCAGAATCACCTCCTCAGCCACCTTCGCGACGAACACCCACAGACGCACGGCACTCCGTCCCAAGTTCAGCTCCAGCAGGGCCTCCTTCTCCACAGGCAAGGTGTCGCCCGATGCCGTGACAAGCTGGTATGGTCGGCTTGGCTTCCTTGTCGGCAAACCCTTCGCCACGTCAGGTCTGATGATGGTCACGGCCGCCCCGGTGTCCACCAGCACGCGGCACGGCTTCCCTCTTACCCAACCGTCCACGATGAGGCTGTCATCCATATGCCGGCTGACGGCGCGCAGTGTCACTCGAGGGGATGGTGGTGATGGCGCCGACGTGCCCCTCTCCACGACGGCCCTTACTCGTTTTCCAGCTGCTCTTCCTGGTGTGGGCAGTCTCTCTGCAGGTGTCCGGGCTGTCCACACCCCCAACACAGGCCACTAGGTGTTCGCCGGCGTCCCTCAGCTGGTCTTCTGTCTCCGGCGTAGCGGACACTCCTCGTTCTCGACGTCGGGATGGATGTTATTTTGGCCGCCTCCATCCTTAATGCCGCTGTCAGCGCCTCGTGGATGGTTTTATATTCCCCGAGCATTAGGCGCTGACGAATCTCCGTGTCCCGTACCCCGTCGACAAAATTGTAGGCGGCTTCCCGGGATACGAACTCCAGTGGCAGGTCAACCAAGGCCTTGCTAGCCAGCTGCTCGATCGCAATGGCGAACTCCTGCAGCGTCTCCCCGGCTGCTGTGACCTTGCCTTTAGCTGGCTGCGGTATGCTGCGGCTAAGCGGTGGTTCCCGAAGCGATTCTCCAGGGCTTCCCAGATGTCCTTGGGCGCCGCCGTCGTCTGCACCGCGTTTAGGACTTCCGCGGCTCTTCCCTGGAGGCTGGCTATTAACTGTGTGGCCTCCTCCTCCAGTGACCATCCGTTGTGCCTGGCCACTGTGTCGAACTGGCGGCGGAAGACCTC
Source organism: Mantis religiosa (assembly GCA_030765055.1). Classification (NCBI taxonomy): domain Eukaryota; kingdom Metazoa; phylum Arthropoda; class Insecta; order Mantodea; family Mantidae; genus Mantis; species Mantis religiosa. The sequence continues at coordinate 64,645,215 of CM060948.1, forward strand.
AAACGTTGACGCGCCGTCATACTTGGGAGGTTTGACGCGCGCAGATGTTGTGTCGCGTCCCGGCGCGTCGGCCTTCAAATCCTTCAGCTTCCTGCCGACGACGTCCTCCACCATGGCGTTCAGGGACTTGACGCTGCTGTCGGCTTTCCCTTCCAGGTCGTTAACGCGGCTCGCCAGGTCCTCGACGCGCTCGTCCACTTGGCCCATCCTCTTGCCCAGCTCCGTCACGTCATCCCTCACGCCGGCCAACTGTTCTTCAAATTTGGCGGCGAGAGCCTCGTTCGCCACCTTCATTTCCGTGGTCAGTTTGGCCATCTTTGAGGTCATTGTCGTGGCCAAGTTGTTGTTAGCCGTTTCCGTCTTCGCTGTTAATTCGGCCTTCATTTCTTCCGTCTTCGCTGTTAATTCGGCCTTCATTTCTTCCATCTTCCCGGTGATGTTGTCGTTGGCCGTCTTCATTTGTTTCAACTCTGCGGCCAGGTTGTTATTTGTAGTCTCCAGCTTCGCGGCTAGGCTGTTATTTGCCGCTTCCGTTTTTGCAGCGAGGTTTTCATTTGCCGTCTTCATTTCTTTCAGTTCCGCTAAAATCTTTTCTAATGCTGCCTCCATTGTGTTATGTCGCACTCCTGACACCAATTGTGACTTTGTGGGTTCGTGAAATGAAAAGTCCAATTACATCACTCAACAATGTTCTTTATTTCCACCGACTTACAGTTTGACACTTGCCAATTACACAGAATTACGTAATGCACACAATTACGATTCACCAGTTCGTCCGTTACAATTTCACTTGCACTAGTAATTACGGACAATACTCCGATGCACGTACACAGTCTTCTCGTTCCTTAACACGGCGCACCTTCGCTAGCACGTCAAACACTGACTGACTCCTAATTGAAGCCCTTTTTATAGGAATATCCTGTTATTCTAGAAGTCTCTGGTTCTCCGCTAATCACCCGAACGTTCCAGAGTACAGGAGAAGGGGAGAGAAACGTCGAGGGACGAGTGACAGTTCCCTAAATCACCCCTCAGTTAGTGACAGATTAATGGGCGGGGGGCGTGGCTCAGCTGCATCGGACCCTTCCAGCTGTCCCCGGTCGTATCTTACGCTAATAGGGTGACAATACATAAAGAAGAACGTGGTTTATATCTGGCGTAAGGGGCAAAAGTTTTAACACAGATTTTTACAGAGAGAAAGTTTTTATAGAGAGATTGGAATACCTATCCCTCGTGTCTCGGACTAATATTGGTGAACAGGCTGAACATTATTTTACACATGGGTTTATGTAACGAGATCCTTATGCTAATTACTGTCACTTTTAAGTTACTTTCCATAACTATATGCTCAAAACGTCGAACTAAATAATGAAACATCAGCACTTTGAACTATTTGGAAAGTTCTGACTTGAATTATTTCAACCATTACTTTTCAAAGTTGAAAGTTTTTTTAAAATATTTTGAGAAATTTGCAAACTTTTTCAGCTTGGCAACCTGACATGTTTCAATTATTATTATTTATTATTATTTATTACGATTGTGTGTAGCGTTTAACGCCCACTTTTACTACATGCGGCACCGCAGGCGTTAACACTGATGATAATGAGATGAGGATAGAGCACAGGTGGAATGAAATGGCGGGGGAACCGCTGAAAATCTGTCCCGGTGTCGTGTTGGCATCACAAATCTCACTTTGCGGACGCCTGAGATCGAACGCAGACCGCCTTAGTGAGAGCCAAGAGGTCTAACCACTCGGCCACGGCGCGGCCCTTGTTGTTGTTCACAGCTATAGGAAAATGTGTAAAAAGTTAAGCAGCGTTTTAAAGTAGTGGAAAATGTTTTCTAAAAGCATTAAGAGAGTAATAGTTCTCCCTGATAAAGCGTTCTGGCTTTCTTCTAGAGAGAACAGACTCTTTGTATGTTGCCTAAATAAGTAAGAATAGTCGAAAGCTTTACACCTCAGTGTAAGTATGTGTGTTTTATATCTGGTTTTAACATTTTTCTACAGTCAACAGAATACTACACAGCTACCATTTGTTTTCCTAATCCCTTTGCTTTGTAGTATTAAAACGGTGAGTTACAATTTGTTTAAAGTGTGGGAAGATACAGCGATCATAATGGGGAAGGAGTTGGTGAAGAGATACATTTCAGTACTCCATTTGGAAATGAGAGAATTCCAAACGTATTTAACATGTCGCAGTTCCATACAAGATGGTTTTGATGTGACCATTAATACTGTCGCGAGGCATTGTTGCGACGGGCATGGCCAGACAGATAGTGCAACGCGTAGATAAAAGCTTGCCGAAACAGAGAAAGAAAGAGACAGATGTGTGGAAGTTTCTCTTTTTCTGATGCCATATTGATTGTTACATAATGTTCCACTAATTTCTGGAACAATGGGTGGAGGTGTAAAAGAAGCCGCGGCCAGTTTGTCGTAATTGAACTTGATAATCGTGTGCGTGCAGCTGTGATTTGAAAGTGAACTCTTTTATTGTGGTCGTGTGGCAGACGACCTTGAAGGTTGTATTTGTGTATGCTACGTAATTCTGCTACTAGCAGGGCTGTACAAAAACGTGTTTCTACGGAAATAAATAATTTGAATTTCTGCAAATTACACCTTTAATTCTACGAACCCACAAAGTCACAATACTAAGATTAGGGTTAGGATTACCTTTTTTTTAATTTACGTCCTCCAACGTTAAGCCATATCGGAGGATGAATGAAAGGGGTGAAGTGAGGCTCAAATTAGCCCAGGGTCCATGAAGCTTACAGTTACCCGACATTCGTCTACCCGCATAAGGGAATCCCTCAGAAAACCTTATCCAGGTAAATCACCCTCACCGAGATTCGAACTCGGGACCTCTTGAATGTGAGGTTAGGGTTACTATAGAGGTGGTTCGCCACTGCCACCAGTTTTCATCTATTGAACTTATGCCCCCAAGTGTGGAAACCCTGGCAGGAAGGATGAGGCGACAGCAGATAGATGGCGGCCGTCCCAAAGATCCATGACAGTGCAGAGGGCAGGGTCCCTACATTTTACTTAGATGGAAACCTCCGCCGGCAGGCCAGAACAATGGATATTACCCCTACTGTGGTTCGGAAGTGGTCCTAGTAGCTGGTTCAGAGAGTGGCACCAACCTCCTGGAGGAAGTGGTACACTCAAAGCATATCATCCTGCCATGCACCTCCGAGACACCCGCCGACACTTCTGCCCTGAAAGACACCACCAGATGAGAGATGGTGTGAAATGATAATGGAGATGAAATGGAATGACAGGAAATTCGGGGATGTAATTAACCTACCCAGCATTCGCCTAGCGACCCGGGAAAGCCCAAGAAAAACCCATTGGTCAGGTAGGTCGGCCACGAAAATCGAACCCGGGCCTCTCAAATGGGGGCCACAGACGAAACCGCCTGAGCCATCCCGCTCGGTGCAGTCAACCGTTTTATCAACTTAACATTTTATATCGTTCTCCGCGAAGGAGGACGAAACCAAGTACATCTCTAATAGAACTTTGTATGTAAACGTGCAGTGCAAAGTAGGTCTTAATAGATTACAAAGCTTAAATGGTGTTACCTATCATAAGCATAGCAATTTATCATTAATATAATTATTTCTATACCTACTAAATTTCTCCAAGAATGTCAGCATGTTCACAATTAGCACCGCTACGGTTATCAGTGAATAGTGCTCATGTGACTTTGTGCATATACAGCTATCATACACAGCAAATTTCACCGCTATAATTAAACTTTAAGTAAAGTGCACGTTTAACTCCTTTAAGTGCGTGGTACAGACGCTGGTATATGTTTATCTTGATGTTTATCTTAAATATTTCCTGCAGATATCCGTGTAGTAGTAGCAGAGCACACTTTTTATAATCAAAATTCTGGGAGTTACATGTGTACTAAGGATCGTATCCCGAATAAAACTGTTTGCTTAAAGAATTAAAAATTGTGTTATTTTCCATACTGTGCTTTGATGTACACCAACATTGGGTGCAATTCCACTCCGGATACCACGATCAACAACGAAACACAGAAATATATCCATTCTTCTGTTTTGGTATCAAGACCGCGTATTCCTGTTTTCTCCTTGAACTGTATAAGCATCAACTTCACGTTTGCTTCCTCAAATCTGAATTCATGATATTTCAAGTATTTGCTGGAAAATTCAGCATTTACTTGCTCCACTAGAACTTACTTTTCGAGTAAATGCTTTAAATAAGTAAACGAATGTGCTTGTGTTTATGCATATAACTGAGTGTGTCTTCTTACACATAAATATAACTTCTAAACATTTTTCATATATTTAGTCTGCATTACTCTTAATTAATATTGTTGAAAACAACACTTGTATTGCTCTCACTTTTTATTTTCATTATTGATTGCCCTTCTTTTCATAGGCTACCTTATAACTCTATATTGATATGGATTACTTTGAATACTTTTCATAACAAGTGCATCATCAGGCACTAAAACGTAGCATTAAATGGCTTAAATTATCAAACTATTCTTCCTCGGCAGGTGTTCTAACTGTTGCCCAAGAAGATATTTGCGATAAGGATAGAAGATACCTGGATTCTTGCGTCCATAAATTACCATCTCTACTGACTTACGGATCCGTTGCGGGAATCCCTAGCTCCAAACGTGCCGTGGACACTGCCTGCAGGTGAGCACTTGAAGATTGCTGTTTATTTTTGTATAAATTTAGATTGCTATTGTAATATTTGCTTTAAATGATCTAAGTGTATGTAATCATCACCAGTTCACAAGGGAAATGACCGCTTGAAGGTTGAGCCCCGTAAAATGTCCAATTGCGTTTTACCGCGTTATCCAAATTACATTATTTTCTTAACGCTTGTACAGCGATAATTATATGAAGACATATCCAGAAAAACGGACAAACTCTCAAAATAAAATATTTTGCTATAATTGCTGCCCTCTGTTGTTGCGGCAGAGAGCTATCTTTTCTTGTGTTGGTCTATCCTCCAGCAATCATATTATGCTAAATAGAGAGAGGTGAAGTTATTGCGTTTCGAGATATGCTATTCGTATAATGTCAAAAATGGACTAACCTGTTCATACTCTGTGCCTGCCATCTAGTGGTCGGTCATACATTTTTACCTTGTGACCGTTACTTCGGGCTTATAGAGAGGGGAAAAAAGAGGCAAGCAGCTTACATTTATGTTCCAGATCGGTGGACGGAGTTAGTTTAAAAAATAAAAAGGGTAAAGAATCATTTTCATGTCATCAAAATAACTACTAACATCTTGATCTCTGCAAAGCCTCTTCTCGACAAAGTACAGAAAAGAACAATTTCAGAATCTGGGCGAAAGGTACTCTTAAGCAAGATGATATGCATAAAGACCAGCCCTTTAAGCTATATTTTAACACACTTATTGAAGTTTATGACTCTTTGGACATTTGAAGGAAAATATCTGACAAACAATCGCTTATTTATGTGACATTTCCTCGAAAATAAAGTGGTCCAAGACCTATTAATCCTGAAAAATTAAAAAACTTACAGAATCTGATCAATTATATCCCGCCAATTTATCATGAGTACTATAAAACTCTTAAATCTGAGGCCACAGCTTCTCAGAATATTATTGAAGAAGCATTCTTCGATCAGCCAGATTACAGCTAAAAAGCTTGTACCTACTTTCCAAAATCAAATACTTACTGAAAAGTGGAATAATCCAAAATGTATCATGTTTCAAAATGCCAAAGACATATTTAATTATTAGTTTTACCTAAAATGTTGTAAAATGTATTTGGAATATAACTTGAGTAAATGCTGACAAAGGCTTTCACTTTACTGTCTTTATTTTATTTTTAATGTGATTACGTCAGTAATATGTTGCGGTCTATTAAGGATAACACTGATAACATATACTGTATTCTGGAGACTAATTTTCTTAGAAATTGAATAAAATAATGTTAACAATTTCTCAGCCTCATTTACAAAACACTGTTTTTCTACATTTTTAAAAAAATGGGTTAACCCGTTTTTTTCGGGAATGTCTTCATAAATACCTTTTTCACGTTCCTATGCAAGACTTTCAAAATGTACATTCATGAAATCTTCAACTTAATATGCATGAATCTGCAACTCATGAAATTTTTCAAAAATATTAATAACCATTCCATGTAGCATTTGTCACCTATGTTTCTCTTTCGTTTCATTTCTGATAAAAATTCTAGAAATTGTAAAAAAATACAAAAATATTGGCTAATATCTGGTGACCGTAGAAAGAAAGATATTTCAACCACAATAACATGAAAGTGCGTGAGTGCCCAGTTTCATTGACAACAAACATTCTTCAAAATGTTTAAATCTTGTGTTTCTGTAGTTACGTGAAACTTTTACCAAACACAATGTGGGACTATATCTTGACTCATGTCTGTCACCAGCGCTTTCAGAACTGGCATGCAGTGCTTCGACCTCTATGCAGCTACTTGCTTGAGTGGCAACGAGAGGAAAGTAATGGACGCCAATGTAGCTGGAGCTAGACATACTTTCAGCTATCTCTGCGATGACCCCGTTTTCCAACAAGGTAAGCAAACATTTATACCAAAATATGCTGTTATTTAAACAATTACTTTGATTTTCCATTCGTTTTAACACAAAGCAGTTCCTTGACTTAACATTTTATGGTTTACTATCCAAAACAGTGATTTAAAGAAATGAGATATTCCAGTTTATACCCATACATCTAGTATATGTTGTTTGGTGGCTTTTCTGTAAATTCATGCCAAAATTGATCATGTAGGTTATCTACATATTCGCAATGCGGTCTAGCACTTGCACAGTGGAGGTATTGGAGTTCAAATCTCTCTCTTTTGCTGCGTGAAAGAGCGATAACACAAAATAAAAATAAGTCTTTATATTTTTACATTAGGTGGTATGCAATCCAGTTAAAAACGGAGTACTTAGATAATGATATTTCAATGAAGCAAGACCACCACCCTGAGGCCGTTTACACATGGACTCCTGAACGAAAATCCCACCAGAACCGTTCTCCTTGACCGAGGTTCTTCTTTTAGGTTTCCCTCAGTCCACTTAATTGGTAAACGCTTGGGAGGTACAGTAAACTTATATTTGGAACGTTTCCTTCCCAAAGGGAATTCTTCGATTCTAATATAATTGCATATATCATACTATGTTGCCGTAGTAACAACCGAAGTTAAGATACTGCTACTAAGAGGGTGATTCAATAAAGTACCCGTGAATAAAAATAAATACTATTGCTGAGGAAGTAGGTGTTACCATTGTATTGTAATTTTCTATATGTCACCAAAACAAATTTCCTAAAGGCAATGAAATGAAATGTGTAGTGTTTAACGCCCGCTTTTACTACATACGGCACCACAGGCGGTGACACTGATGGTACATGAGATGAATATGGAGCACCGTTGGAATGAGAGATGGCGAGGGAAACCGGAGGTCCCGGAGAAAATACGCCCCAGCACCGTGTTGTCCACCACAAGTCTCACTTTGCGGTGCCTGGGATCGAACCCGCGTCGCCTTGGTGAGAGCCAAGCGGTCTAACCACTGAGCCACGGCGTGGTCATTCCTACAGGCAGGCACTTCAGAAAAGTCATACAGCGTGTTTTCACTTAAATGGAAAAAGGCAGTATCTTTCAGAAGGGCCTAGTAGTAGATCACCCTTAAATATACACCATCGTTCAATGATTATCATTTAACTACTCAATGGTAAATCCTGCGATGAGATAAAAGCGAACTTGGACGATGTTTATGAAGGCCTTTCCCCATCTATGACAAAAGTTAGAAATTGATTCAACGACTTGAAACGTGATCAAACATCCGTTTTTGGAGAAGGATGCTCAGATCGCCCGCAGATGTGGTTAAGGAGGAAATAATTCAAAAATTCCACGAATATGATTTTTGCTGATTCTGGAGCGAACATTTACCATAGTTGTGTCGAAGGGAATGAAAACTCATATTTTTCAAGATAGGTTCGAGATGAAAACATTGACCGACCGATTTGTGCCGCGTTTGCTCACATTGGACAACTGGCGGGTAAGGTTTCCAACTTCGAAGCTGTGTTTGGAACAGTTAAGTGGAATTCAAAGGATTGCTTGCATCGATGGGTCACTATAGTCCAATCAAAATGGGATAGGTACATTAAGTTCATAATTAGTTGTTTCTTTAAGCGGTAAGTTGAATCCCAAGCTTTTTAATCCATGCGATAAATTGAGTCCGATATTTGGGCTGATTTCACAGCTACCCCAAGTCGCACAACTAATAACTGTGAATCTTAAGCTGTGAATCCATGCCAAATTAAATGACTTGTTTTAAACTTCATACCCAAATATTTACAACTTCGTTGAAGTTTTGACCAGTATTCAGTCACATGTGTATGTTCAGTTACGTAGTATAGGAGAAAAGAAAACAAAACATTGGGAACAGAAAACTTTTTGAGGGAGCAGATAGTAAAATTTACTAATAAGGACTTACTAAGATTTTAATTTGAAAAGGTGTTTCTTTTAAATGTTTACATGTGTGACAGAACTATTTTAAGTTGCTCGTACGAACGATGTTAACATGACAAAATTTTTAACCATACCAAAATGCTCAATGGTTGAAATGTCCCAAGTCTGCACAAAGTTGGAGGGAAATTTTGTTACAATTCCGGGTCAAGGGACTCAATTTATCTACCTTGCAAGTTTAGGAGGGACTCAATTTTCTGAATGGGCAGGAATCATAAAAGACAGATACATATTATGTCCACGTATAGTAATCAGTGCGTTATCTGAGAGGTTTCTATTAACAAAGATAAAACCAGGGTAAGCATTTGAGCATCGCGACTATACATAGTGTATCCTGTCTGACGTTTATCACTTAGCACGTGTGCATGACGCCTAGTGTAAATCGTTCGCATGATGCACGATGTACATAAATATGATATATAATGTAAAATATTCGCATGAAGAAAGCATCTAATTTAACTTAGCCTGGTCATAAGCTATATTCATCTATAAATTTGGCCTACTCTACACTAATTTAACGCAACCTAATCTGAAGACATCCAAGCTAAAAAGAAAAACCTGGATTTCCACCATATAACCTAATTTTTCCTGATCTCTAGCTAACTTTATTCAAACATTTAAGCTTACCAAGACCTAGACTAACCTAAACTTTACCTAGCATAACCTAACATTACTTAACAGTTCACAACATTTCAGTCACACTTTTCTCATCTAAAGTGATATTCATCTAAGCTAACCTAACCTACCACCATTTAATTAAGCTAGCTTGGACTAATTCAGCTTCACTTCACCTAAGCACATAAGTTAACCTTATCTAGTGCTGAAACAATCTGACTGCAGTAATGTTTCAAATTTCTGTAAAGCATTCTATTTTGTTCCTTCTTTGCTTTTATTTTTACAATTTTGTAAAACATTCTGTGTACTGAAGTTAGTGGTGTATAGCGTAAATACAGTATGAATTTTAACCTTTTTGAGGAACGTTTAAGATAGATGAGTTACCAGTAGCAGTTTATTTAGAGGTACATTTGCGTTTTATCCTGGTTCATTTAGGTTTAACTTTTGTTTTATTTTGATTATTTCGAGTTCACTTAGTGTATTTTGAATTATTTGATGTTATTGCAGATTTATTTCTATTTATGTACTGTTAATTAGTGTTTAGTTAGTGTTGTAAGAGATTTTATTGTATGGTATCTCTCCTATTTTATCTGGGCTTGAAATCAGATCTACAACATTTTCCCACCATCCTAACCATTTTCTTCTTTCTTTTTTACGCGCATTCTTTGTGGGGAATTGTTGGTAACATCTAATTCACTACGTACAAGCTCAGAGCGAAGATTATTATGTGCCATCATTGACAACACATTCGTGTCATCATAAACCATTTGTGCAATTAAATAAATTGTTGGCGAAGTAATATGCTGTTGACAAAGGATCGAGTTCATTAGAGAACTTATGATCTCATTCGTCTAAAAAATTGAAAATCAAATGTGATGCACTACTCAGTAGCGCTTTGTTCGATGCCTTTAAGGATTTTACCACACCTCAATTAATATTGAGATCATATATGTTTGATCTGAGCTTATTTTACAATTGCCTTAGCTTAACACTCACTCCATATTTAAATATCCCCAATAGCCTTTTGGTTTGTGCAGAAATACATTCAGTTTTACTTTGTATGGAATATTCAGACGACCTAGAAGCTGTATGAGAACTAGAAGGTATAGTTTATGTTGATATATACACCAGGTGGCCCACGCAAGTCGTCCTTCGTTGAAGTTAGTTACTCCCGGATAACGCCGACGCCGAAAGGTTTGCCTAAGCATGTCAATAAAGGGGACGCGATAATAACAGGGAGCAGACCATGCTAAACATAAGGCCAGAGCTTTAAAACCAACACCTAACTAATGTAACTGGTCTCATATCTCATCGTTAGAGTACTTGCTCACTGTGGTGAGGGACTGGATTCGATTCCTGGGTACGGGTAAGGTTTCTGTGCAGGAGAATGAATGCGCACAAGAGCCAAAGCATGTTAATTATATGTTTTAAGGCATATCAACATTTCAATGTTAATTTATAAACCACACATAATGCAGCAATTTGTGCTTCACAATTAGCAATATTTAATAAATGATATGTCCTTATGTGCTCCTAACCAGTGAGGCTTTTCAGGAGCCCTGTAAGGTAGTTTATAGCTGTTTACAGTGGAGTTATTGACGGATGAGCGTTCGTCTTCCCACAAAAACTCTCTGATTAAATAATAATTTACGTCAATTTTATTTAAAGGAGGTCTGCGGAACGATACGTGATTTTGGAAATCGTTTTCATATAGCTGTTGGTGTAAGTGCAGCTTCAGAATTCTTTTACCGAAGACCTCGATATCCCCAGGCCTGCTGCAGCTCATATTTGTCCTATTTGAGAAATAGACAGGTAATAATGGATGAAAGATAATTATTTTCATAACATTAATAATACTGATTATAATATTATTGTATGTACATACCTGTAATAATGCAAACTACAATGAAATAGCACTATAACGTTTTTGTTTATACGAAATTGTCCACACGCATAATTTTAATGTAAGCTATGCTTACGTTGCATGGGATTTGCTCCAAAATACTCAATAGCGTTCCGGGAAACATCAAGTGCGTCACAGATTGGTCTTGCCACGACACGTTGAAAAGTCCCTCGGTACATGCAGTTACTACCTGTTTGACTGTAAGACCTGGTTCGAACTACAAATGGACGGCCATGCGACTTTATCAGAACGAAACCAGAAGAAAACGCACTCAGATAGCAGTATCTCTCAGGGGAGCTTCACTTTTACTGGCTTCCCTCAGATGCCAAAAACAAGTATGTCTATTACGGCGGGGATTCCGACATTGCGGCGGAAGGTTTATTGTGCGTCTAACTCCAGTAGGAAGAATGAGTTCAGAGTACTACAGGAGTCCAGAATCTATCAAGGCGGCATTACATCCGCGGTAGGAATCTCACAGGTGTATGAAGATTCTTCAAGCGAACGGAGTTCTAGGTTGCCATAGAGAGCCCACCACTAAGCAGGCAGTTCAGGATGATAAAAGAGCCCCCTCTGGAAGGACGGCCGGCCGGCTACCAAAGTGCCTCCCTTCAGCCGAGCACCGTATTTACAGAGCTCAAACACTACCTCAGCAAAGCCCACCGGCAAGTTCGCTGACTCTTGCAACTTGAAAAGACCGGATGGAGAGAATGAAATGAAAGAAAGTAAAACGGGGTATGTAAGAAATATCTTTCCTGGCATTCGTCTTACTGAACCCCGAAAAGAGCCAACGGTTAGGAAGGTCGGCCGTGGCAATCGAACCCGCTACCTTCCAAATGCAAGTCACAGATGTTACTGCCTGAGGCATCCCACTCTGTGCCAAGAATATGTACATAAATACCTTAATACAAAGTCGGAGAGAATAATTCAGTTTTAATTGTTTAGAATCTTTGCCCAGTGTTTACCCTTAAGTTCCCTTAAGCCAACAGTCAGTTAAACAACTCCCATTAAACTACAAGTACTTAAGGTAGATCTATTTATCTATTTATTTATCTATGTATTTATTCATCTATTTATCTATTTATTTATTTACCTACGTCCTGCAACGTTAAGTTATATCGGATGATGAAATGGGTGAAATGATGCTCAAATAAGTCCGGGGTCCATGAACCTTAGAGTTACCCGACATTCGTCTTTCAGGATAAGGGAAAACACCGGAAGAGACCTTATCCAGGTAACTCACCCTGACCTATATTCGAACTCGAGACCTCTTGAACGTCACGCTACCTTCTATGCTACAGGGGCGGGCTACCTGAGGGAGAGTGACTCAGTGTGTGGAGTTTTAAGGCCTTGGACAGCTAGGTCATTTTGGCCCACAAGCACTTAGGACAAATTAGGTAACAAGGAAGGAAAGAATAAAAGAAAGAAAAATATACGATAAAAATATAAATCAGAAGAAAGAAATATTCATTAACAAAATGAAAGAAAAGGTGAAAAAAGAGAACGAGATACGGAAAAACAAATGAAATAATGAAAATAATAAGAAAGAATAAATATGGAGGAGTGAATGAAAGAATGAAAAAACACGACTGTCATCGTTATGTGTGTTGCTACTTTCAAACGTATTGATTGCAACGATGCTGAGGGCTGTGGGTGGCAGTTGTTGTGACTGTTGTTGAGGTTGTGATGAATTTGGTAATGTGATTTTGATATGAATGCCATGTCAGTGATCGTGGTGATGTAGCCGATGTCTTTGTGGTGGTAATTACAGAAACGTTGGTGATGTTGGCTGTGGTGGTGGTGGTGATGGCATCTGACGTGAATTATGACCACAAGACAACATATCTCCAATCGCTGGTGACGTCCTTTGCATACTACAAGATTAGTGGAATATTGTAACCGACCGCCCTTTGTGGGAGAGAACTACTAAATATTGGGATTTTCAGGAAAATTAGGACTATGTTGTTTCAAAACGACACCAAACGAATATATAGAAGTAGTTACTCAGCTTCTATGTGACACACACATATATATAGCTTTTACCACCAACAGAGCCGCATAAAAATGCTCCAGAAAGAGTGTGGATTAGGCAGTGACAGGAACAACGACGCGTGCCTCATGCTGTCGCTCACGCAGGTACAGGTCACAAGCCATGCCGCGTACTGTAACTGTTTGTAAACATACCGGCATACTCCGCAGTAGCCTGATCGCTACTATTAAGCATTTCTTTGACTTATGAAACCGCAATAAAGAAGCTATTGCTTAATTATTACTTATGAGTGTTTAACGTGTTCCAAAATTCCGTTATAGCATTCCATGATGACAAATAAGCTGGTGGACATGTGAAAGTTATGCCTTTTAGAGGGAAGTTAATGTTAGTGAGGTTTAGGATGGAAGCACTAAATGATAAACAGAACAGAAAAAACATAAAAAAACTGTAGATAAATTAACCAAAACTAAATGGCTTATACAATGAGACCAGCATTTTATTTCACGTGTTTGATAATACTAAATAAAACATTTGACATCTGTAAAGGAAGCTGCTGATATTTACAGAAAGTGGTTTAAAGTATTGTACAATTAAGATCATAACAAAATGCTCTGAAGTTAAACAAATAAATATTATCACGAATGTAACTATTTTTACAATTCATATTTTTAATGAAACTAAACTAATCGTGGGTTCGTTGAGCTCCCTTCAGCTCTTCCAACAATCAAAACCATATCCGTCATTTCGGCGTTAGTATAGCGCTCCATATTGCTTGGATTTGCTATCTAAGTACGCGCAAAATCCTACCTGTTAGGACGGAAAGTGTAGTTTTACACTGAAGAGCACCTTGCAACTGTCCGAGTTATTAGTCGACTTTTTCACAAATAGGTGGCCTTTGCCCCATTACCTGAAAAGTGGGCTAGGGATACTGATAAAGAGGAAGACGTAATGTTTTAGTTTTCGTGCGTCCCAATAACAACTTTTGAGGTTCGCTATGCTGTCAACCCCAAAGAGGAATAATTCCAAAACAGCAGTAGGACCATCAGCGACTAGTACGCTAAATACTAGTTCTCCAGTTTGGTACCAGGGGACAATTGAGTTATCTCACAGAGCTACATCTGGACGCAGCCATAACCAATCACGTATTAAAATCGGAAATATTGCTCAGCGAGCAAGGCGACCAGCTCCCTTGCCGGAGGGATTCGGTTCTCCAGCCAACATATATATGGCAAGGTCAAAAGTGCAATGAGTGCGAGGGATCCGCAGCGGCCACACTCAAATAACTAAAGTGGTCGGAATCTCTCCTCGATGAAATAGGCAAGAAATGATTTTGAAAATTATATACGCTACGTGGGTTCTTTGTATATTACAGAGAAACTCATGAGTGCACCTACTATAGCCATGAAAATAATATTAGAACTCACACCCTTACCCATTTGGGTACGAGGGCTGGCAAATAAAGAATGATCATAATTTTTACGGTCATAATTTTTCGCACTAAAATTCAATCTTATTATATCCTGTTATCGTAATGTGAAACAAACACGCCGTAGTCATTTCATTGTTGGTTCTCCTATTTCCCGCCAGTGAGAACCAGGCAAGTTCAGACATGTTCAATATCGCCTACCGCTGCAATGGAGATAACATTCAGTTAAAGTTGGTGTTAGAGGAATATACGGAGTTTCTTTCAAATGCAATCACTGATGATGAAACTTGGCTACATCATTTTGATCTCGAGAGCAAACAGTAAAGCTCAGTGTGGAAATCTCCTTCAACAACAACCCCCAGAAAAGCAAAAGTGGTTGCTTCTGCTGGGAAAGTTATGGTCATCTCATTCTTTGATATTCATGGAATGGTATATCAGCATGTTGTACCTGCACACACATCAGTAACTTGGCAATACTACAGGGATGTCCTTAAAACATTTCAAGTCCCTATCATGCGCAAAAGACCACATTTCTGAGAAGCAGGCTGGATACTGCACCACGATAATGCGCGGTAGCATATTTCCAAGGTTGCTCACTCTCCCTATAGTCCGGATTTAGCCCCATGTGACTTTTCTCTATTCCCTAATTTGAAGAAACGCCTTCTTGGGAGGCATTATCCATCATCAGAAGCAGTGGTGAAGGCTGCGGAGGCGATTTTGAAGGATCTATCAAAAATGGTTTCCAGTATGTCTTTGAAGACTGGCAGAAACGCTGAGACAAGTGCATCGAGTTCAGGGGAGACTATTTTGAGAAGGACCATTAAAAATATGAGGATGAGTAAAGGTACATTGCCAAAAAATTGTGATCATTCTTTATTGAACAACTCTCGTACCTTTTTGATGCCCCTCAGGTTAAAGTAACAAATTAAAGTTACACACTTGGTTCACTTCAAACTACTCTGGAACAAAAAGTGGTTCTGGGAACTCCCATAGAACCCACATTTTGAACCATTATGTTCAATAAACAGTTCATTTATCTCAGCCAGAACTAAGTGAAGGGAGGGAGGGGGGAGGTAGGGAGGGAGAGGTTGAAACTGAAGAAAATGTAGCCCCACTTTCATATAGTTATGGTTCTAAAAAACCAGATCTGGGAAAACAACTTTACTCCTTGTTAACCATACCAAGAATTCACCACGATTTCCCAGGGGGAGAGAGAGAGATATTTACTCTTGTTGCTAGTACTTGGGAGAATGAGAGAAGGTGCTAGAAATAGGCAAATTCGTCTATGTACATATCCATAATCAGGAAAATCTAAAGGCCCTCAATTCTCACTTGTTTAAGTCGAAATTCCATTTATAAATTATCAATGCACCTCACGGCACTCTCTAACCAGAATTCAATTTACCTAAAGTGGTGGCTAGTTGATCTGGAAATGAGGGTAATGAAAAGCAAGAATTGTTGCAAAAAAGAATTTGCATACCCTTTTATTGGACCTTAGCTAGCACAAAGCTGGCCATCAACTGTGGGACTATCCACACTTCTTCATCAAAAAGTCCTCCTTTTTTAAGATAATTCCAAAAATTGGAGGAGGTTTCAATCATCTCGGCCCAGAGCCTGATAAAATTCACAATAAACGCCAGACCTCTGAACTCTTGACCTGAACAGGGACGCGCAATAGATCCACAACAATCGCAGTGCAAAGTAAAGCTGCCCCTATTATACTAATATAAAACATCTTAACTGCTTAGGAACGTCTGTATGAAAAGATCACGGAAAATATACGTAATTGCATTAACAAATGTCTTCTAGAAACCGCAAGACTCTGGAAAAGTGTATTGCCAAATTAACATCCATTTGGAGAACCATATTGGGAACTTACTTTCCGTTCACATAGGCTAAAACAAGCTGATCATCAACATAACTATATGAATACGAATACACCCATACATGCACACACACATATATATGCATTTGAGTTTACTAGACACTTCTAAATATGTTATGTATTCATATCTATATGAGCTATTTCTGTACTACGATGTTTATATAAAACAAACGTTCATGTACATGCCTGTAGGCTTTCATCAAGTTTTAGCTGCAAGTGTGCACTAAGATAAGCTACGCTTTTGAAGCTGTCCAAAGGAACTGGATATCTTTGATGTTCATATAAATCGCATATATGTGTACACTAAACCAAAACGTTTTACGAAAGTTTAAAATTGGAGCCTATTTAAAGAAATTATTCATCGCATTGTCGGCCTCAGACCAAAACGTGTAGGTCGTTGATATTTATGGAGATTTTATATAAAGCTTAAAGGCGTCAAACGTTATACTACTACGCAGTATTCGCATTTTATAATAAGTGGATTACCTTCAGTTTAAGAAGTAAGAAAAACATTAATGAAGTTAAAAATGTGTCAACAGTATAAACTTTCGTCAGTTGAATTTAAGAAAATTGCACTAGCGCCTATTGAAGTCAGGATAATGATTGTAGGTAACGGTTTACCCACATATGCTTATGGATATTGGAGCTATTTTACAACGTATAAGCACCTGTAACTATAAAGCGTATTTCTGGAAAGTTGAATCTCACCCAACTATCTGCCATACACAGGGACTATGATGAAAGAAGAAAAACCGGTTAGAAGGGTGGTAACTCTGCCGCTAGGAGTACCTTCTAGTGCTGGTCTCAAGCCCAGATAAAAGAGGAGAGACACCAATCAATAAATCCGAATAAAACTCAGTATCACACTAATACAGCACTACGTAGCACTTTATGCATGGAAATAAATAATTAAATAACATGAAATCTATTTTAACCAAGTGTAATTCAAAATAAATACATACATAGCAATATTAAGACTAAATAAACCTGAACGAAATGTTTGGTTAAGCTTAGATTGGGTTAACTGGTGCCAGGTTGTCCTAAGTTTTAAGTTCAGGATTTGAGTCCACGCCATGCTAGTTCAACTTTGATAGTATAGGGCAATATTAGGTGAAGCGAATATCGGTTTAATTTGGTTAAATAAGGCCGTATTATTATATATTTTAGACAAATTTAACATAAGTCCAGCCATGTCAGGCTACGTTGGGCTAGTATAGATAGATAGATAGATACTTTATTTCACTGCTTAGAGCATGGCCCGGTGGCAGCGCTGTCAATATAATATACAATTCTTTACAGTATGATATACAATTCTTTACAGTATAATATACAACTCCTTACAATATAGTATACAATTCCTTACAACATGTTACGTTAAGCTAAGGAAGAATGTTATACGTTAGGTTAGGTTACCTAAGTTTAGATTAGTTTATCTTAGGCTAGTTCTACTCTTTCTTTTAAAACATTGGTTTATACTACAGTATTATTTCAACTACATGAATTTCATTTTTTACCTTATAGTGGAATCCATGTAGTGCGCGTTCATTTTACAAAGATCTTACTTTATACATGATGCATACGTCGTTAACCATACAAATAACTCACGATACATGACATACATGCGTCGCATTCACCATACTGCATACTTACGTCACACATCAAGTATATATCCAACTTATACATATAAATATACATCCATCCATATGCCCGCCTGTGTAGCATGTTGGCCATCTGTCTGCGTCACATTTAATCGAAAGTGACGCAGAACTTGGTCTTCGTATCTCGGTCAGCGTGAGTTACGAGGATAAGATTCTTTCCGGGATTTTCACTTATCCTGAAAGATAAATGTCGGGTAACCCTCAGCTCTATGGATCCTGGACTTATTTGAGTACAATTTCATCAATTTCATTCAGCATCCGACATGACTTAATGTTGGAGGACCTAAATTAAACAAAATAAACACATCCTTACAACTACACAAACTCACTCACCCATCCCTCCACACATTCACGCCCTCACTCACCAGGCCACGCCGTGGCTCAGTGGTTAGACCGCTTGGCTTTCACCAAAGCAGCCCGGGTTCGATCCCAGGCGACCCCAAGGCGAGATTTGTGGTGGACAACACGGCGCTGGGGCGGGTTTTCTCCGGGACCTCCGGATTCCCCCGCTATCTCATTCCACCGGTGCTCCACGTTCATCGCATGTATCATCAGTGTCACCGCCTGCGGTGCCATATGTAGTAAAAGCGGGCGTTAAACACTACACATTTCATTTCATTTTTCCCTCACTCACCCATCCACACATGCGTTCACCCACCAACTCTGCACACACCAACCCACCCAACATTGACAGAACAAAATACTGACCTACCCGCCCACCCTCCCCCTATCTATATACCTACCCACCCCGGTATCGTCAGTGTGTTTATATAACAAAGTTATTCACTAATCCTTTCGTCGTTACTCTTATCCCCTTTAAGGATTCCCTCTTCTATTCGATATTTTTCTTACATATGCTCATTTTACCCTGTTCTTGATCTATATTATTATTTCTTTCGCTACGTCATTGTTTACTGTACTCAGCACTTACGCCTTGGCATAAGGCTAAGGTTACACTTCAGATAATGTTCCAAACAGAGAGAACAAAATAAAACATCAAATCTAATAGCTGACTCACAACTTGCAAATGAACTGCACTCGATTGTATGCTGTCCTCAACTAAACACTAGCTGACAGAGATCTACTAAAGAGTGTCAGCGAAAACAAATCTTCGGGTGCAAATAAGCAGCATAGAATGTCTAGTGCTCTGCATGGGCGAGTTTTCCGCGGAAAAAAGCAATTAGTTACTCCCAAGACTGGATGGCATCCTAACAGCTCTGGCGACCACCAGCAATCAAACTGGCACCTTAGGTTGAATACTTAGGTTAATCCCAACTCAGCCTCGTCTGTAGTGAGCAAGAGCCCAGCACGATCCCGAGAATAAATTATACTGTACCACACGGCCCGGGCCGAAATGTCTAATTTTATCTGTAATACAATTATTTTGCGGATATTTAGCATTACCTATGATCATATGCACTATTGTTATCATTGTCGTTAACAATCCACGAATTGCAGTTTTCTGTGTTACAAAGGGATGCGGATTCTACTTCTCCGTTGGGCAGAGGACTTTTTCTCCTTGGAGGAGGTCTCATAAAGAATGCACTCAGGTCCTTGGTCACAATTCAGGAGCTGCTTTACAGAAATATTGGCGGCTGGAACCTTAAATTCAAGACAAGGTAAGCAGTATATTGACGGTATACTGCCTTATTGATTCCATACTGCTTCTATTACCGCACTGTGCCCATGCTGTCCTGGATGTTGATGGACGGAGGATCATGGAGCTTCCACGTTTAATAGCCAGTGTTGTGAAAATAAAGGATAGAATGCGCACTCTGGTTAGAAAGCCTGGCTCGGGGACTCGATAATTACTCGTAGTTCTGGCTAATAACTAACATTTTGCAGCACTCGCATACAGAAAAATTGTCTAGGTACCTTTGGAAACTAAGACCGTTTCTCTGCGTGTTTCTTCCACCACACTCGAGAAACATATCCTAAATTTCGAAAACTCTTTTAAGGTGCCAAATAAAAGCGATGAGTCATACAATGCATCAGACTGCTCTTTTGTGGGCATTGCTTCTCGAAGTTTGAAATGGCACTTATCAGGAAAATGTAACCAGGCAATATAGAAGATTCATCATGAAACTCTTATTTTCCTGTTAGTTCTTTGTACTCTCTCACAGCTGAAGAATCATTTATTGTATAACTTCTGAGCATATAGCTTTAAAATCGTTACAAACAAAAACTGCAGCCTTTAACCTTACATACCAGTAATGAGAACTGGGTAAGCTGGAGGAAGAACTTCTCCAATTTCAAGAATTTTTTATCCTATAAGGCAGTATCGTGACGGGAAGTGTCGTGTGTTAGTTTTGCCGAATGGGTAGTCGTAGGTTTGATTCTGTTTTTATTTTCCAGTTCAGGGTTGCATGAACTTTTTTCTCTCATAAATGATATGCAACAGTCTGATTCCTTTTTTAGCCTTTATTTTCTGTCACGCATTACGTTATGCACGTTATGCAGTTTTACGAATGGCGCATCTTGCATGTCTGACCGCGTACTTAGTTCATTACCTATTAACGACTTAGCTCATATGTTAGATAAAACTTCGAATTGTGCATTCTTAGTTATATTTCCTACTCCTGAATCTCCCGTTCATTTGCCGGCGTCTTAATCATGTGTATCATTGCCTACATCCTAACTGCAAGTACTTTTCAGAATTCTACTTCTGCCGAACTTAAATTTCCCCTGCTACCTCTTCTTTATCACGTGATTAATGTTTCATTTTCCATTTGCCCTCATTACACTTCTCTTTAGGAAATCCTCTGCCTATATGCATAGAAGCGTTGGTCTAGGTATGTCTCTGCCACGGTTTTCCGGAAGTAACTCCAAAAGTCCCCTACTTTGGCAAGCTAAATATAACTCTTTCCACAATGTCCGCCTCAGTAGCGTAGATGGTAGCCTATCTGCCTCACGTTCAACAGGTCCCGAATTCGAATCTCGATCAGGATGAGTTACCACCATAAGGATTTTCCGACGCTTTCCCGTATATTGAAAGGTGAATGCCTGGTAACTCTAACCTCAATGGACTCTGAGATCATTGGAGCATCATTTCGCCCATTTTATTCATGTCCAATATAACATTAGAGGACGTAAATTTGAAGAAAAAAAGGTACTTCTACCTAGACTTGTTTGTCTCTTGGTTAAGCTTGGATGAAAGAAAACCTTACGGTGTAGCATGCCTAATGCGCTTGGGCTTTTGCCTCTAATATTTTTGCCTTTACGAATGATATTTGTTTTCTGTTTATCCATATAATTATAATTCCTAGTACTATTCTTAATATATGAATTGTTATTATGTCCATTACTACTCAAAACGAACTGTCTCATTTGGGTGGATTTAAGGATGCTGCTAAAATATGTTTAACATGTTGGCTTTTGCCAATCATTAGTGTCATCTATATTGGTTATCACTATTACTTGTCTGGCTGTTTTCATTTTCCTTCATGCATAGGCTGAAGACAATATTGTTTCGTGAGGTGTTCTCACGTAGAACAGACTTCTTAGTATATTTCTACTAATACGCTTCCACAATGGGATTGATAGGCTCGAAAGCAGAAATAGCGTACGACCCAAATTTCTTTGTTGTTTAGAAAAATACCGATAGGCATTTTTAAGATATCAGTGACTAGCCAACGAACTGTTATCTCACTTCACCTTTACTCAATTTCACTTCCTACTCCTCATGTGATATGCTAGCATAACAGTACTACCTGATATTTTCATTAATCGAATTATGCATTTTAAGCACTGTACCTCAGAACAAACCCCTCATTCCAAATTGCCCTAATTAAAACATTACTATCAAACTATTACAATTAATCTATTGTCCCAAGCTGTTAAGCAATGTCAGTTCCAAAGTTCACTCGCTATTTTGCAACATTTGCAGTACAAAAAAAAAACAGGCAGTCTTCACTTACGTAACTGTCAAATCGTTTTCTGAAGTCAGAAATTAAAATAATTTAAATTCCAGGTAGCCCATGCAAGCCGTCCTAAGATAGTTACTGACGGATAACGCAGACACCGAAAGATTTGCCTAAGCATGTCGGTAAAGGGGGCGATATACCAGCAGAAAGGATCTTGCTAAACGTAACACCAAATCTTGAAAACAAATGCATAACTTATATAACTGGTCCCAGAACTCTCGCTAAAGCACTTGCTCATTGCAGTGTGGTAACGGATTCGATTCCTAGGCTCGGGAAAGGTCTCTGTGTAGGAGAATGATATCTCTCACCAACAGAATACGCACAAGGACCAAACCGTATTATCTGATTTAACGCATATCAAAAACTCACAGCTAATTTATAAACAATAC